>JACSVZ010000015.1:58157534-58567686 GCA_014706295.1 Lycocorax pyrrhopterus obiensis | reverse complement strand
TGAAGGCAGAAATAAAATAAATTAAAAATAAAAAAACTCAAAGAACGAAAGAGAAAGAAAGTAAAATCCATGGATTCAAAACAACAGGTATTTCAACAGAGAGTTTCTGGTTCAGTGAAGTCATGCAGAAAGCAAACTGGAAGGTAAGATAGGAAAAAATTATGTGAAATGTTAAAGTCCAAGAGGTTGTTGGAGCCAAGCAACCAGCTTTGAGGAAATGACACTCCATCTCTGGTGAAGCCCATGGCTAAGGGAGGGAATTAAAATCAAACACAAAATGTCAGTCATAAATGAAGAGGGCCAAGGATACACAAACTGACAAGAGTTGTGGGGGTGTGTGCAGAGGGGGAACTGCAGGACATTTCTGAAAGGTCTTGAATTCACCCAGTTTAGGAGGGAACCAATGGGATCTGCTGCACATCAAGGGACCATTTGGAATAATTAATGAGGAAAAGGACTTTACAGAGGTTCTGAATTATTTGTTTGGTTAAATATTCTCTGCAAATGATGCTGCGCCAATATGTTAGACCTCTTTTTTTTCAAGACAAGAAAGCACATGAGCTGTCAGATCGTGAAACACTGAAACGGGAAACATTGGAACAAACTGATAAACTGAACAGCAGTCTATCACAAGGACCTCTTGGTTATATATGCAAGGGTTTGGAAGGCATTTGAAATTGAAGTGGCTGTGCTGATAGCAAAAATACGCAAGTTGTCGCTGAAGTCAGATACGCTAGAGAAGGACAGGAGGGCAGCAACAAGCATACCTATCTTTAGGACAGACACAGGATTAATTTGGGTATTATATACTGAAAAGCCTTGTTTCACTTCCCACCTTAATTGATTGAAACTAACAAAAACTAGATTTACATATAGGAAGGGATAAAAGAACATCGCTTTGTTTAAAAAAATGTTGTCTGATATATATTCTTTGAAGTGTCAAGTTAAAAGACCAAGAAAACAACCTGACAAGTCTACACATACAGGTTTTATATATTGTTTTAAATTCTTTGACAAATTCAAGTTGTGGTAGAATAGGTGAATTACTGTTACCAGCTGGAAGCTGGTTGAGAAAGAGAAAACAGAAACCACACACGAATGGTCCTTTTTCACAGTAAAAGATTAACAGTGGGGTTGCCCAAGAACTTAGAACTTCTTTACTGAAATTATTGCTCTCAGAAAAAGGGAATAAGGATTGAAGTATTTCATATATGTTAATTAAGTTGAGTGAACCTAACATTTGGATCTCTAATGGAAATTCATGTTGGCTGATGCAGAACAATCACGGGTGGAGTGAAATATTTGGAAGCCTTTCTGGGTTCTAAGCCAGCTGTGGCCATTCAATATGGCATTACCAGTTAACAACCCAATTCTGCTTCTAATTTTAGTAGTGGTCAGCAAAAAAAAAAAGCCCAAACCAAACAGACAAAATAAAACTTTAATTAGCATGGGAGGAGTAAGAGGTGTTAAAATGGAAATTATTTTATTGTTCCTTTCTTCGCTCGTGGTTCAGTGAATGGGTGGCACATGCACAATGAACTGCCTGTTCCAGTTGGTCTTTTGTGTTGTATAACAGAGAGGTATCAATAACACTGAAAGATAACTAATTTAAATGGACCAAAAGTTGTCTGGAATATGATTTTCCAAAGAAAATATTTAATTACCTACTGAATTCACTGCTACATGCTATCACTATGGTACTGACCCTACCGGGAGGCAGAACTGGATTAGTTGCTTATCTGGCCAGTGAGTACATCTGCAGCTTGTCTAAAATGGCTAAAAATTTGGTGAGGTAGGTGAGGAGGTCTTTTTGTCATTTGGAAAGATGTCTGGGTAGTGAGCAAACCCAAGCTGATAAAAACGTTTTACCTGAGGGCAGTGCAGATACGTAGGGCAGCATTCCCTACACCTGCCTTTTTGGTAACCTACATTGACAGAAACACTCTAAAGGACAAGACAAAACACCTGTCTGATCCAAAGATGTAATCATTATATTCTAATGCTCTTTAAGTGGATGACTGATGCCTTTTTGAATAGGAAAATAATGAGCAATGAGAACAAATAACACAAACTCTGTTAATTATTCATGCTAACATTCATGAAACTTTTGAAATGTGTGAATATTTTCATGAATAAATCATTGGTCGCTGGCTTGCATTAAAGGACTTCAGAAATAATAGCAGAATAAGCTTGTTGCCATTACTCATGAACAAAGTTATGAATAATTTTCAATATATGACTGCTTTGCTTTCTAATTGACTGAACATGAGACAGATGAGTTTAAAATAGACATCAGTAATTCATTGCAAAGCTGAGAGAAAATTTCTTAGGAATCTATGAAAATGCTGTGGGCTATATCAGAAAACTAATTTTTCCCCATGTACAGTTTTTGCTAATTTTTGTTTCTCACGTGGTGGAATGGATTACAAAAGAGAAGGATCTAATCTTCAGTGTTTGCAGATCATCCTATCTGCACAGAAATAAAGAGAGCTTTATACATTCAGGCCACCTGAAAATCCTGCACGAGAGAAATCACTAAGCAAGAGAATTCTTTTAAATTACTAGGTTTATTTTATCACCTTGGTTTCCAACATTAATTTTGACAATGATTCAGAAGAAAGATCTATGGAGATATTTTTGTCTCATTACACCTCTCTCAAAAAAAGCCAAAAACCCCAAACAAAACCAAACCAAAAAAAAAAAACAAGCAACCAAAAAACTAAGAAAACCCACACATGCCCACAGTTTACTCAGAGCTTTTCTAAGAGCTTGAGGGAAACCCTGGGAAATGCTGATTTACAGAATTTCTGGCCTATTTATGTTGTGGCTGCTCACAGAGATCTTTATTGCCATCACTGCAAGAGGTGCCCCGTGCTATTCCCAATGCCCATTATCACATTGCATTTCCCTTTCAGCAGAGTCTGATGAAACAGAGCTCTTCCATGAACAGTTGTCAAAACACTGGCATATTCTAATTACAACACTTACTATGTTTCTGTGAAAGTCAAATTCTGAGCTCAACTGCACCAGAATAAACCAGACACAATTAAAATCACTGGAGGCACCCCTGATTTGAAAGAATGTAATTAAGATCAGAACCTAGCCCATGGAGTCTAAAGAAATACTGGAAAGACGGGAATCAGAGAATCATCTTGTCAAACAGAAAACATGCAGAAAACTCTGAGCAAAGCAGCTGGCCCTAAATGTGGTCTGTTTCATTTTATCCATATCATATCCTTAAAAATGAATACATGAAACATACTGAAATCCCATTGCATATCTTAGTGGCATTGGCAAGCATTCTTTAGGAAGTGCTTGATGGAAATGAGATGAAACTCACTCCACCCTGTCCTATCCTCTTGGGACTTCAAATTACATTATATGAGAGGTATTCTTCAGAAGACCTGCTGATATATAACCCTCTCTATGGGGAATAGATGATGTTAGACATAGGTAGCAATATAGATTCAAGGGTAGGATGGGCAGTCCAGAACGACAGGGAGCTCCACAGCCTAAAGCATTTTTACATAGAAGCAAGCTCAGGGTGTACGGGAAAAGGAGGCAGCCCCTTAATGCAACTTCAAGAGTGGTCTCAACTTTTAATTCTGCCCACTTCAATCAGGGAAGTGTAGGAAGGCAGTGGGATAAGTCAGCAAGGGATCCCTCCTCGATTTAATATGGAGAGCTAGGGAATGCAATCTGCTAGGCACAGGTGTTTGGCAGTCAGCTGGTGGGATGAGGACAAGCAAGTAGGGAACTGTATCTTTTTGGGCAGCTCTGACACAGGAAAAGCTGTGGAGACCCGGGCAAAACTGAAAGCTACCTTTGCCAAAATAGAGGAACTGGAAAAGCTGGGTAGGAGGTGTGCGTGGAGTCTCGTTTAGCTACAGGAGTTGTCAGTGCTTGGTTCTTTCTGCAGCCTGGTTCTTAGAGATGGGAATCTCTAAGATGGGTTTAACAGGGCTTGAAGTGGTACCACACAATTTAATGTTACCATACATTAAATACCAGCATACAATTTAAGCTTTTTAAGATTAAAAGCTACAAGTATTTGTGAAAAAGTTATCCCTGTCATTTATATGAGCTGGATCTAAGCCCCTTCAGCTTTTCTTAGCCTGATTACTGTTGCCTATCCCATCCACCCACCTAAACAGCCAGTAGAAGGTCAGGGCAGCAGTTTCACAAGTGAGTAATCCTCTTCTGTGCCTTCAAATCTCTCAGAATTAGCTGAGAGCTGCTTCAAGCTGCGAAGCTCAAAGACACAGAGATCCAAAATTTCCGAATAAATGGCCAGACGTAGTCTGGGCTTCCCAGCTCCAATTTCTTTCCACTTATTACTCCACAGTTTAACCCACCCAAGCCGTAATCTCTGAGTGACCAAAACAGGATCAGCTGAACACCACCTGCCTTTTTTTTCAGCTTGGGATTTAGAAGCGGGAAGATCTGACTGGAAACAGACACTGGGAAGAAGGTCTTTTTCTCACACCACTTGCTTCTCTCCCTCTGCTGTAGTTTGCTATGGAGCCTCACATTCCTTGTGCCCGGGGATGCTCTTCCCCGCCTGCCGCTGGCACTAGAGGGCGCGGGGATCTGGGCTTCGGGCTGGAAATCCAACTCTCCGCGGATTCCGACTTTGCCTTAAACTGAACTCAACTTTCAAAGAAGTCTTGATTTCACAGAAAGGGAATTGGCTTCATTACTGCTGGCTTGTCTGAGTTCCCCATGCTGCATTTCTATGGAAACAGGACCAGAAAATATGTCTTTTGCATGTAGGTCATGATATTACTGGAGAAGAGAAAGTTGGGTGAACGGGTGAGTGGGTTACAGGAGTTAAGTGGGACAGAGTAACCTCCTGGGATTATATTAACCACTGTGAGGGATTTCATAGTAGGAGCCCTCAAAAGACTATTGAATGAGCCACCCAATGGGCTCAAAGAGCCAAGCATTTTGAGTAGCTGAGAACCATGAGACACACAGAGGGATTCAGACCAGAGGTGACAACCTAAGTGACAAGTGGACGCTGGGCTAAACACTTAGGAAGAAAAAAAAAAAAAGAAAGTAGTTTTGTTCATAGATTCTCCTTTAAACTGATGGCCTCAGTTCCCCCTTTCTATCTCTTGCTCTCCATCCTGGATGATGACAGAGCACTGTCCCTTCCATCTCGTCAGGTCATTCTTGATCACACATAGTCCAGATCTCCCTGAGCGCTGACCAGATGCAGAGTTACAACCATTCGGGTAGAGGACAGTACTCAAAATCTTGGGTTTGGATGGGAGAAAAACATGACCTTTCCTTTTTTATAATTTTGCCCTCCATCCAAAGCAAGCTGGGGGCATCCTAGACCTCCCCTCCCCATGTGCTGGGTCTCATTCCCAAGTGGACTGCAATGCAGAAATCACAGAGTGTTGAGGGAAGGAACAGAGAGGGCAGCTCAGTGGGGCACATGCTCAACAGACCAGCGAGATTACTGCACTTTTCACTCTTGTGGTGCAAAAGCAAACAGTCCTGGGGTCCTGCAGAGGGGAAGTTCAACCAAACTTATACTCAAAGAGATCCTAGAGGAAAGAGGAAGTGTATTCCACGTAGCTTAGAGAGGTTTATAGATGAGTCACGGAGAGCGGCTGGTGTCATAAACCACACAATCAAAGCTTGTGTGTATTCAGACAGGGGCTGTGATGGCAAGTGATGCAATACCATAACGGCAGACAGCATGCACACTTCTACTCTCCTGTATCAACCTTCCTTATAGTTTGTAGATTTGGTATTTCCCCTAAGTAGCTGCAAGAGCAGGCTGTCAGGCAGAGGTCAGACCTTTTTTTGTCCTTGCTTTTTTCCTTCTGCAAAGAGAATATCTTCCTTAAGGGACAAGGACAAGCCAGTGTGTGCAAACACACTGGCTGATACATAAAAATGGGAATAGATGTCATTTCGGCTAGATTTGCAGCAAGAATTTCCAGTTGGAAATAAAGCCCTCTCCTTGCCCTAAAAGGAAGTTTAGCAAATGAAAATAGTAGGAATAAACAATCCTGCAGGGGTGGGAAGAAGCGTCCCTTGTCCTTCACCCAGCAAAGGGATAAGGACTCACCCATGGGCCAGCGGGGATGAGTTACAAGCCCTGGCAGCCTCCCCTCGGAGCTGGCAGCGAGCACAGCCATCCTCCAGGAGCACCAGGCATCAGGGCCCTCCGGCTCGGCTGCCTTGCAGGGGGACGAGCAGCGGAGCTCCCAGCCTGCCTTTCCCCGTCACCCTGGTGCTGGGGCAGCCGCCAAGCATGGCACGGGGCACAGGGTGGTGGGAAGGCGCAAAGCCAGGAGAGTGCCCTACCTGTAGGGATGGCCAGAATCGGCTTTTGCCCGAGAGGAAGCAGAAAGCACTTTGTCCCTCCAGAGCCCTCGATACGGCCTTACTATGGGGCTGCACCAGGACCTCGATGCCCCACGGCTGTTTCTGGGAGGCAATTTTTCTCCCACAGCTTGATCTGAGCTCCCTCTCAAAGTATCAGCTCGCTCTTTCTGGCCACAAGCACCCCGTGGCGGCGGCACGGGCGAAAGGAGAAGGAGCCCCGAGGCACGGCCGGGAGCGACACAGCCCTGCCGTGGTCTCAGCCGGAGCGGGGCAGAGGGGCGAGCCGCACCCGGCCCTGGAGCATCCTCTCCCGCAGCACCCTGCTTCCTGCTCCGGGGAGCGAACCCCAGGAGCAAAGATCCGGGGAAGCGGGGCCGGAAATGAGCCGGGGAAACCCCAGACCCTTCCCACCTCCGGCGGCGCCTCCAGCCGGCGCTCCCCTCCCCGAGGCAGGACACGGGAGCTGAGGCAGCGAGCGCGGCAGCTTCTCCCGAGCAGAGGGGGAATTCTGGGGGCGACGGACCGCGCCGGCAGAGCGGCAGCCCCCGCCCCTGAAACCCCACATCCCTCCCGGTCCCGGCAGGGCAGGGATCCCGCCCGCCCGACAGCGAGCGCGCACCGCGGGCAGGCTCCGCTCCCCGGGGACGGCTCCGCTCCCCGCTCCCGGTGACATTTTGCAGAAGTCGTCGACAAACATGTCACAGCGGGATTTGGGAAGGGTAGCCCGGCAGATGAACCTGTGTCGGAATGTAGCATTTATAATAAAACTCCTTGTGTATAGCGCTTGAAAAATGTGAGGATTTGTCTAAATCAGGCTACTGTGTCTCTCCTTCCCCGCTATACCATGCTAGGCTCAGTTCTGGGATTAATATCGCAACTGGAACTCGACAGAGAAGGGCTCTGTGCTGGGAGCAATCGCTTTGCCTAATCTCCTCTCGCTGCCTTTCACCGGTGGCCCGCACAGCTGTGACCCATTCAGCAAAAGTTTCCCTGTGGTCTGCTCTTCTTCTTTTACCAGGAAGCAAAAGCTCGTTTCTTAGACATTATTTCCTTGGCGGGAGCTTTCCTATGACAGCAGCGGATGAAATCCTAGGTGCGGCGAAGAAGGGGCGGAGGGTAGAGGACGTGAAAGAAAAGCCAAGAGGAAAAAAAAAAAAAAGACAAAAAAAATAGATGGAAAGAAAAAGGAAAAAGAGAGAGGGAACGTCAGTAAAATCCAAAGCTTTCCTACCTGTGATCCAATTAGCAGAAGTTGCATCTCATCCCGCTGCAAGCGGCTCGCTGGAGCGGCGGCGGCGGAGCGGCCCCGGCTGTGGCGGCAGAGGCATGCGGGCTGCGCGCCGTCAGCGCCCGCAGCCAGCAGCTTTATCTTCCTCTTCCATATCTTCCACGAGGAGGGAGGGGGGTTGGGCTGGGGGAAATACAGATCACTTGGTACCGTGATAACGGGGGGAAAGAATAACAGGTTGGAAGCTTTAAACGAGAGGTGGTATTGTCCGGGCTGATGGAGTTTTTGTCTCTCGCTCCCTCTCGCCCTCCCACACCCACAGGCACACACATATACACGCACACCCTCGGTGGCTCTAACCCTCGGGAGTCCCTGCTTCAGTTCAGCCAAGCTGAGCTTTAAAAAAAAAAAAAAAATTGAGAGCAATAGTGCTATCAAACCTGGCTTAAAGGTTTAGACAAAACTGGAGTAATTAAAAACAGGTGAAGCCGGGACTCGTGAGTGAGCCGGTAATAATTCATACTTCCCCCAGAGCTCGTGGGGAAATGAGGGAAAGCTGCCGCCTTCGCTGGGCTGGTGGCGAGCGAAGGAAGCGGGGTGCCTAGGTGAGCATCTCGGGTGAATGTCCTTGCTGGGTGCTGCTGCTGTGGGTCCGCTCGCTGACCGCCCGGAGGGGTGTGCGGGGGTGTGTGATGTGTGTGAGCGCGAAGTGGGCTCGATTAGCTGCAATGGGAAGGCAATTTCTGCAGAGAACATTTACAATTTTCTTTCAATATGACAGGATTAGTTGCTGTTGAAGGCTCTCCTCCAATAAGATCGCACTGCTCTCTGATTTGGTGGCTTTGCTGAATAGAAATTACTGGTTCTTGTTATCTCTCAACACACTCTCCCCTCTTCCTCATCAGGCACTCCCCTCTTTCTCATCAGAAGTCTTTATCTACAATTTGCACATCAGAATCAGTTTTTTTTTTTTCAATTACCTCTTCCCTATCTTTCCCTGCAATACTCTTCTCTTTATTTCTGGTTATTTTTTCTTTTCTTTTTCTTTTTCTTTTTTTTTTTCTTTTTTCTTTTTTTTTTTTTTTTTTTTTTTTGCAATTTCGTGATAGCTGTAAGTCTAAAGCAATGTATGGGAGGAGAAAGAGAGAAAGAGATCTTGCTTTTAGATTATTGCAGTCATCGGAGGCTCCACACATTGTGGAAAAATGCTGTCACACTAAATCCAGTTTTTTAAACTGATTATTGTTCTGAAATTTTCTTGGAAAGAGGCTTCCGTAGCACAATGACAAACACATTAGGGAAAACAGGTGCATTTTGAGAATAAGAGTTAGTTCTCATAGGGTGTAAAGCATTCCTCTTTAACTAATAGTCACTAGGCTAAGAAGTATTTGCTTAAGGAAACTTGCCAGTTCTATGGATGTAATGTAAGTATAAAAATCTTTAGGTTTTCTTTGTTTTTATTCACCTCTCTCCTGGACCAGAACAGGTTTGTGGTCTGAAGGTTGCTTTTTCCCTTGAGATAGGAGCTGTCAGAGTGGGAAGCAGGAGAGCAGAACCCATCTCCTCTAATGTCCAAAGAATAGTAGGGGGGAAGTGGTAAGTGCAGAAAAGAGAAGGGGACTTTATGAAAGCAATCCTGGCTTTTGGCTACTGCCTCCCCTGCCCCATCTCTTGTCCTGAAGGGCTGAATGAGGCACAGCCCAGCCACTCCCTTCCTCTCCACTCCAAAACCCTCTTCGCTTTGGAGAAACTATGTATTGGTCTGAGATTGCTCCAGGAAGAGAGCTGGAGCTGTCTACATGATTCACACACATGTAGCTGTTGCTCCTGGAAGGGTCTTAGGGGTGGATTTACCTCAAAGAGGGTGATGTGCCTTCAGGGTAGGACTGCTGCCTGGAAGGGTTCAAGGCCAGGCTGGATGGGGCTTTGAGCAACCTGGTCTAGTGGAAGATGTCCCTGCCTGTAGCAGTGGGGTTGGAACTAGATGATATTTTACGTTCCTTACTACCAGCTAATTTGGAGATGGGAAGCCCTGAATTTTGGAGGTGCTTGCACTTCAGTGTTACACAAGACTGTGTTTTTCTACCTGAAAGCACTTTCACATGATTTAAGGGCTGGATTACTTGTAGCTCTTCTGGAGCACCAAGACAGCTGGGACCTGACTTCTGCCCCTTGGTTTCTCAGTCTTCACAGAAAATTTTGCCTGGACTTCACAGCAGAGTTAGGAGACAGCTATGCAGGCAATTCAGATGATATTTCGTATTGGGAGGTTGGAATGATGGCCATGAGCACACTGCAGCCCCGTGGGGCTGCTCCACCTCACGTGCCAGGGCAGGCGACAGCCACCTCCACAGTCTGGGTGCTCCTTCCTTTGCCAGACAGAGCCTCAGCCCCGGCCGCCCCCTGCACCTCCCACGGGTTGTCTCTCAGACCTTGGCACTTAACACGCTTTAACATTCACTAATCAGGATGATCAGCAGCCTCAAAAGTGACAACGCCCGCTTCTTCTTCCCCTTATTATTATCATTATTGTTATTTCTTTCCCTCCCAGCGAGTGTTTGATTGTGCACGTTGATTTCTGGAGATTTAATTAGAGTTCAGTCACTGCGAGCACGAGTCAGCCCTTCCCACAGCGGGGAGCAGGGAGTGGGTGGCGTCCCTGCCCTGGGATGACCCCGGCAGTACACGACGGTCCTGGGGACTCCCCAGCCTCCCTCCCTCCATTGCAGAAGGACAGAGGTCTGGGGCCGGGGATCGCTTCCAGCAGCACGGCTGCAGTGAAGGCAGGCGGTAGCTCCTAGCTGGCTCTACCCAGCTGCAGGGGGCTCCCCAGTGCCACGCTGCTCAGCGCCGTGTGGTCGTCACGGACCGCTGGAGGGACATCCTCCGCCGTGCCAACCTCGGCCAAGGGGGGAGCATCTTCCTTCCTCGCAAGCATCACCCCCCCCAACCGTGATCTCCCGTGGAAATAAAAGCCTGGTCCTGAAACCCCCTGGCGTGTGACCCTCACCTCCTCCGTGCCTTGTCTGCAGCCCGCCCGGGGAGAGCGGAGGTTCCCCGCACCGACACGCGTGTGAGCAGCGCTGCCCTCCCGAGCCCGCCGAGCCCGGCTCTTAATCAATCTCAGCAGATACATCTTGATGGCACCCGGTGACTCCGCGGTAATCGGCACCTCTTAAGTTTGACAGAACATCCGTCATTACCGGCTCTCCTCTTCAAAGATCTACGTGCTAGACACACCTCCTGAGGGAAAATTTGCCGCTTCTGAGCTTAAAACGTTTAAAACACATCCCCCCCACCTCCCCCCACCTCCCGCCGCCCCAAACCCACCTCGTCCCCGGCTCATGCAAGAAGAGGGAGGGTGAGGGAGCCGAGTCGTTTACAGTGCGGTAAACCTCTGTAGAGTTAAATTCTTAGTAGAACCACAGAACAAAGCACTCAGCCCTTCCCTGGAAGAAAAAAAGGGAAAGCTCGTGAGGAAGCGAATATTTGCTCATGCTGAACTTCCCCTCCCTCAGAGGGACCGGGAGTCGCTCCCGGGGAGCGCAGGCAAAGACAGCAACTTTCAGCGAGGCTATTTCCAAAGGAAACCGCATCCGCATCCAGAGATGCCGAGTGATCTCTAATGAGACTTCGCTGGGGGCTCTCACTGTTTTTGGCTACACGTCTCCCAGACGGCTCCTTCCCCCGGGGGGGAGCTGCCTCATTGGGGTTTGCTCCGGCAGGATGAGTCCCCTGTCCCCAGGGATTTATAGCTTGGGTGCAGAGAGAGGAGGGGTGTCCCCGGGAGCCACTTCCAAAGGGAGCTTTTCTATGATATTCATTGGAGTTCCCTCTCCAGTTCAGCTCTCATCTGCACCTGGGGGTCACAGAGATATCTGCAGAAACTCAAGGTTCCCTCAAGGGTGAGGGAGGCTACCAAGGGGCTGGGCAGGTGGTCCCCATGCTCCCACAGCTCCTATTTCCCCCTTCTCAGCCTCCCTCCGTGCCTGTTTCATCCCGTTGCCACACAGTTGGTATTAGAGGAGGTATGAGAAAAGGGCAGACTTCCAGGGGCTCTCATGTCCACCTAGAGCCAGGCCACATGACAGCTTCCCTCCTGTTGGCCTCTTTCTATCCCCAGATGGATAAGGATGGACCAGGAGAGTAGTCCAGCTCCACATACTTGCTGTTTCCCACTTGCTAAGTTTCCTAGGAAGAGGAAAGAAGGGAGGGTGCACCTTTAGATATGCAGATGCCCAGTGGATGGGGATCTGCTTGCTCAGCTCCCTCCCAGTATGTTCTCCATGGCTTGGGTGACTGGCTTCCCAGCCAGCAGACAGCCCTCTTGGGGGTCTGAGAGAGCAAGCCCAGGGAACAGCCAGCTCTGCTAACCAAAGTGCTTGACTTCCCTTCAGAGGCGTGGTCGTCTCCCTGGTGCCTGCTGGAGGTGGACGTGTTTACTCCCAGGGGAAGGAAGTGGGTCTAAGAGCCACGTTTATTGAGAACACCTGTGAGGTTTTGCCAGCAGTTTTAGGCAAACAGGACTGGAGAGAGCAGGACAAAGCCCTAATTTCTCTGTGGAAGAAAGCACCAGGCAAATAGGTTCTTAGTGCAAATAGTGAAAGGCCATTAAAATTCCACATTCATTTACCCCCAGCCTTGCAATGGATAACTGAGTTTAATGCATGGGGGAGGCAGGTGTCTGAGACAAGATGGGAAAATGCTGGTGAGAGTGGGACAATGGAACTGCAAATCATCCTGACAGTGTGGAACACAGAGAGCAAGAAGAAAGAAAGGAACAAATCCAAACTAAGACAAAGGCAAGCCAGAGTCTATGCAAATAAATTCCTAATAGACACATATATGAGGAAATTAAATGAGTTAAATAAACTGATGGTCAAACCTTTAACAGAAAATGACGTGTAATCCCTCAGCTATGTCCAGGACAGTGCATTTCTAGGAGTGCTGTAAACCACAGTTAGATCTGCCAGGGTAGGCAGTGAAACATTGACACGTGGTAGCTTGGATCTCACTAGTGCCAGGGAACTAAGAACATCTTAGTTTCTTCTTCTCAGTTCAAGCCTTAAAGTCCTCCAGAACAGCTGGCAAAGAGGGGTGTTGCTGTCACCCACCAGCTACATTAAACTGCCTTGTTAATACAAAATCATCAAGCTTTTCTTTTCCCTTTCCCCTGAATGATGATACTCTTTTTGTGTCCCTTTTGAGTCTCAAAGACCAACATACTGGGAATTATTCAAATCAGATGGAAATAGATGCAGTGGAAATTCCCAGCAGGCTTAGATGGGGCTCAGGGTCTAATTCTAAGAGCCAAACTGATCGTCTCTCTTGTGAAGCAGCTAGGTGGCGAACTGGAAAATCAAATCTACTGTTTTATTAAGGATAAGCACAGTATGTGGAGAGCATTCTGCTAGGCACAGCAAAACTGATGGAGCACTTTTTAATATAAGCATGCATGTAGTTATCATCCTAGCAATAAACCCCTATCAACTGCAAATCTTCACTGCATTTTTTGTTTGTTTGTTGTTGTTTTGGGGTTTTTGTTTGTTTGGTTTTGTTGTTGTTGTTTTGTTTTTGTTTTGGGGGTTTTTTTGTGTAGGAATAATTATTCCTTGCAAATGTTGCAGTGTCCCAGGTGGGCAGATCTGAAAAGAGTTGCAGAACAATCTGCAAAATATATATGCTGAGAATCAGTGTCAACTTTGTCCGGATTTGGGAAGACAGTGACTGATAATCACGGTATAGCATATGTTCAAGGTTGTCAGACATACTTCAGAGTACAGACAGAAGAGTGTGTTTCAGGAAAAAGAAAACAAGAAAGAAGTATGTTAACTCAATTTATGTGATATAGGAGTTAAAAAACATTAACGAGGGGACAAGCAGGGTTATGGTTTTGTTTATAACATGTTATGTTTTATAGCTGTGACACAAAGCTGTCAAAAGGCAGAGTTAAATAAAATTCCCTCTAAATTGTGTACAGGTGTGTGGAGAGGGTTATCTGCCTCATAAAAGCTTTTCTTGACGTTGGCCATAGAAAAACAGACCCTCCTTGACCTGAATCTCAGGGATTCATATCCTGAAGTGTCTCTAATTGGGAGAAAATGGGAAAAACCTGAAATGGACGGAGCCACCGGAGGAGTTCGGAGCCTCCGCCTGCAGCACCCTGGAGAGCGGCCTGCCCGCCGCCGGCGCGTCCCTGCTTCCTCGTGTCCGTGTGTCCCTGTGTCCGTGTGTCTGTGCACACACACACACAGACACACACCCCTTTGCACATACGCCCCTTGCTCGTATTTGTGCTTGCAGCTGTTCAGGCAAACACAAGCCAGTAATCAGCTGCACGGCTGGTGGGGCGTTCCTTGGGGTCACACCTCCGGTTTTGCATCCCACCTTACTTGGAAGATGACTCCCTGCAGGAAGCTGGAGAAGGGTGTTCCGTGCCCTGCACGCACCTGTGAGCTGGAGTCAGTTGTAGAAATGAGGAAGAGTTCGTTGTGAGTGTCAAAGAATCCCAGAATCCCAGAATGGGGAGGGTTGGAAGGAACCACCTGAGGACATCTAGTCTGATCTCCCAGTGTCCCCTTAAGCATGTTACTCAGGACTGCATTCAGATGGTTTCTGAATATTTCAAGAGAAGAACTTCAAACACACAGAAGAACAGAGTAACTTGAAGCTCAGCACTAGGAATAGCTCCTTTCAGTACGGGCTTAAGTAAATAGTTGTGTTATTGCAAAAGAGGAACTTTTCTGCAGAGAGCCTCAGTCACTGGAAACGTGCCCACTTGACTCATGTTGTACACCAGGATGGTGTGTGGACACGGGAAAGCAGGTGTCAGGCAGGCTATGCACTTCTTTTAATTTTAATTAGCTGGAAAAAGACCAAGAGGTATTTCAAACACATTTTTTTCTCGGAGCAGACAGACTATTGGCAGCTTTATGTGCACTCCGGTGACTCCAAAGGCGCACTGAGGACTGTTTGTTCAATTAAGTGATTTAAAGAGGGCCACAGTTCAGGGGGAAATATGTCCCCCCAAATTTTACTTTTCAAACAGGCTCAATAGTTCGTCTTCACTGGGCATGAAGTCAAGGGTTCTGTCTGCTCTTTAAGCACTCAAGCCCACATACGAAGCTCTCCTGCAGTGTAACTCAGTAGATACTTCCCCTTTGAACTTTTGATTCTGCCACAGGGCTCGTAGAAAATCTAATACTGGTACTGCTCACCCAAGCACACGCAAGGAATGAATGGTTATCTGAAGCCCATCTGAAGAACATAAATCCAGAAACAGAATTCTTAAAATAGGAGATCCTGAAAACCTTTTTAGTAAGCTACTTCAGCAAGCAGCTCAGATCCATCCTAAAAAAAAAAAAAAAATTACAAAGAGGAAAATTAATTCAGTTTCTTTGGGAAGAGGGTATTGAAAACTATACCTTCTATGTTCCCTGTGAGCATTTTTCTATGAGATACCTGTTTTCTCCTCCTGAAAACTCTGTATTTTGTGCCTTTTGTCACTTACTGGAGCAGTGAAGCTTGCAGAAGAACATTGCCTGACTAAATGGCTTAACTTCATGTTGGTCACACATACACTCAGCTGGAATGAGAATTCAAGCAATAATAGCAAAACCAACAGCCATTTCACCTAAAACCAAGCATTAACAACAACATCCCATGAACAGTGCTGGATAGCACCTTCTCCTTAGTGTCCAGTGAGTTGCTGATTTGAATCAGAGAGAGAGGAGTTCTATTTGTCCTGTGCTCTAGGGCAGACATCACTCATCATGCTCAGGAATAAGATGACACTATTTTAGCCTTTGCCTTTCTCCCACGGGTAGTGACAGGAGTTACGCACTCACCACACAGTGAGTTTGTACCACACAGTGCCAGGAATCCTGAGATGCCAGAGGTGTTTCTGCAATTAGGCACAATATTTCCAAGTATCTCTTCTATGGATCAGGGCTTACAGGCTCAGATGAAGCTCCACCTTTTTGTGCCTGCTCTGTTTTCAGCACCAGAACCATTACACTTCAGTGACCTCTGCAGATATGGCCTTAAAAACACATCTTTCATTTGTTTGCCTTACTCTTTAACCTGAGTTTCATGTTCAATTTTTCTACATTTTTCACTGCTTCTCCTTCACAGCTTAAATTTCTCTTGAAGTTTTTTGTCTTTGTCTCAGGCTCACAACATGACTAAAGGAAAGAATTTCCAATCTGTAGATTGGCAAATTTAACAGCCTTTCTCCAGCAATGGCCAGATTCAAGAATTTCTGCAGAAAGAGCCAAGCAGTTTATCCTTTAGACATGAGATAATCTGCTTCCTCCTAATCACAGAGAATTACGGTTGCATAAATTCTCCTGCGTGTTTTTTGTTGTCTCTTCTCCTGTTTGTCTTTGCATTAAATACTGTAACTTACTATATTGCTGGTATGCCTAGAAAAACCCAGTTCTTTTCGGGCCCAAGGTCGTCCTTGGCTTTGAGAACTACAGTATAAATACATGTTCTACACTTCAAAGTGAAAAAAAGTATTTTCTTATATGAGTTTTGAAGTTGATACCTATTACCTCAACTGATGGCCCCACAGTGTTTTGGTTTTTTGTCTGAAGTGGCAAAAACAGTGATTTCCCATCTTGTAAAAGCAAATTCCCAGATTGGAATTATTCACTGTGTCTTTACTTTTTCTATATTTTTTCTTATGTTCCTACTCTCTAAGGGTAAGGATTCCAGTGTTTTTTCTTCACCCTCTGTTCAGCCAAGTGTCTCTGTTTTTTCTTTCTTCATGGCAATTATTTTCCCCCTTTCTGGTCCCCTTCCACAGTATCTTTCTTGAGACAAGTTCATTTTATTGCAGATACTATTCTGGATGAAACCACACCACTTAGATAGATGGTCTGTATAATGTCTGTATAATGTTCTAATATGATTGCCTAATATTATTCCATAAATCAGCATAAACCTTGTTGCTTAACATCCTTCTGCCTTATTTACTTAGCTAAGCTCTGAACACATCTTTGCTAATCTGTTTTGATTTATACCTGTGTCACTGGTGTGTTTAACTGAAAAACTTGAGCAAAATACAACAGCATATAGGTTTTTTTCTTCTTCAGCATCTTCTGTTTTGTATTTTTCAACACTGAGCTTTGTTAACCACCAAATTTGTTAAATGCATTCAACTTTCTTCACTTTTTCTATTGCTTCCAGTCCAGCACAAAACCCATTCTCAATTCACTGCACTCTTCTGAACTGCTACTGGAGTCCCTTTGTCAGAAACAATTTGCAGACTCATTTATTACTAATGGTCGAGTGCTAAATTCCCACTCTTCCTTTATTACATCATTCCTATCTTACCTGCTTATTCTTTGAAAGAGAATAAAACTCCACCAAATGGAGTTGCTTAGACTTCTCCTCCTTTCTACTTCTAGCAGTTGCACTGAAGTTGTACCAACTCAGTTCAGCTGTGTACCTACAGCTTCCCAACCTTCAGCTTGCAAATCAAGATAAGATTAGTAACAGTTACTGTCACATATCCCATAAATCAATATTTTACTTTTAAACATTTTTTTTCTTCTGCAGCGTTGAACTGTAGCCAGTATTATATTTCCATAAAAGTTAAAAATCCCACCATATTTTTTATCTCTTCATCTCTGTTATCAACACAGAAAGAACTTCATTACATTCCTAAGCATCGTGGAGAATTTACTTGTGTATTTTGCCGAAAACTACTCCCACGTAGAAAGAGTGAAATGTGCTTATGAAACATGACAATAAGAAGCCATTCTTTGCCTGTTTCTATGATTTTAGGTTATTTCTTGTCAATAGGATATATTTAATTGAGGCAATATTAATAAAAAGAGTAACAAAATTTTCCTATTCAGTTTGACTCAACAAACATAACATTTATAGACCCTCCGCTAGTATTTCCATATTGCACATTTTAAAATTACCTGTTTTCACATTCCTGTGCATTATATTTTTGGTTGAATTGCTTTACTTTGGAAGGAACAGACTCCCTTGAGGGGTGACATGACAATAGTTCTGTAGCTCAAGCTGTCATTAAATCAAGTATAAGCAGCCTTTCTAATAAGCTTTTAAATTAGAAGGAGAAAGCTCTCAGATGAAGTTCTACATTGCTGCAGTGATTATTAAGAGCAATGAATCATGTGGGGTCAAGCTCAGCCAGCAAACTAAATTAGTTTTGGAGCACTTTTAGAATGTGTCTTGCAGTCACACTTTTAATGCTGTTTGGTGATTCAGCAAGACTGTAGATCACAGCATGTGGCAATCTTACACAGGAACAGAGATTTGAATCCACTGCTGTCTGATTCCCTTGTGAATCCTTAGAATGAGCAATAGCTAAAAATCCCCTTCCTTTCATATGTTTTTTCACTTTCCAAGTTATTAGTGTGGACTTCTGCTAGGTCAAGCACTATTTAATCAAACAGTATTTTCATCAAACCATCTTTTCCACCAGAAATACTGAATTATTTTAATTTTTACTCTTCCTCACTGTACCACACATTTCAACAACTGAATAGCATTTATTAAGACAAGTTCCTTCTTGCATCACGTGTAGAGACAACAGATAATGCAGTGAAACTTTGTGTATGCCCTCTAGGAAGAAGAAAGTATGTGTTTTCTTCCAGAGAAATAGACCCTTTTTAACATTAATGACAAGCACGGTGAGTAAAGCTAGTTGTATTCAATTATGAGCCACTTGGAATACTAGCATGCCAGTGTTTTTTGGAACATTTAGAAGAAGTCACTCTCTAGTGCAAATTTAACAAGCTATTGAGACTGTTAATATTCTGTTCCTGATTTGTCTCTTCAAGGAAAGATATACCTGACTACCTGAACTGCCAAACTCAGTGTAGTATATTTTGAAAGATTATCGCTAGCGTTAAAGCAGAACTTGTGCACAGAAGCTGGCCCGAGTTAAAAGGCTACTTCTGTAAACCATTAGAGAGACTTTTTCTTGCCTATTTCCATGTGCAAGATAAATGTAGATATTGGTATCTGTTGGAAAATGGTGTCATCAAAATTATTATTCTGATAGTTCATGAAAATAGCTCATGAGAACGCCTGAGTACTCGCTGTTCAGCACAAAAGTGTTGGTTTAAAGGACCTGAATGTGGATGCTATGTTCTCACCTGGACCTCAGGGAGTAAAGAATAAGCTCAGGAGTCAGAGTTATTACTTTAATACTCACTTAAGTGCCAGTTTTCAAAACAGTTCCTTCAAGTACAGGTTATACAGCACTTGTGCTCCAAACACAAGGCTGTTTGGCCAGAACTACTGAATATCCACTGTGTGTGTGTGGCTGTTGAGCAGAGCAGCTGCTACTGAGAACCAGGGCTTTGCTTTGTCAAGTTAGTTGTTTAAAACCTGAAGAACTTAGTAAAAATATGGGCTACAATCTGTCTTGGCTTCCTTTCCTAATCTGAGAATTCACTACAGTGATTATCCCCCTCACAGAACTGTTGTGAGGCATAGCTAACTGAAGTCTTTTACATGTGGAAAGGTACATGTGGCAAAGATGCTACAGCACAAATTACTAAAAGAAGAGCAGAGAGGCATGTATCTATATCATGTAATGGGTGGGTTATTCGTTCCTCCTACTCATGTCTCTGATTCAACAAAGTTAAAATTTACATTCCTAAATACTCATAAAATAACATTATATTCATGTTTATAATCAATATTACATCTCTGTACAGCATTGATTTAGGATATATTCATTGTACCAGTAAGCAGAAATAGTTAATGTTGTTTATATTGTTCTTTAAAAGGAAAGAAAAATGCATCAGAAAATGTCATTTTTTTATCTGTTAGCTATGGTGGTTTGGGATTTTGTTTATTTCTTTTTTTCAGCACATTTTACAGAATTCATGTTGTTATCTAATGGTCCTTTCTGTCAGAGAGTGCCACCTTTGATCGAAACCAAGCTTGATTTTATAGAAAGAAAATTACAATATCAGAAAAGACTTCCTTGTATCAACCCCAGGTTTTTTGTACAAGGTGTTACCTGAGCTGAGCCCAAACAAAGCACTCTGGAGAACAAGGACCTAATTATTTTCAATTCCAGGCAATAATAATATACAGGGAAACAGGAACAGAACAAAAACTCTCTTTCATCATCCCAAGCCATCCTCTGGGTCTCTGAAGGACAAGCAACTAGATCTAGCCCTGCAAAATGAACTAGTTTGTAAAACACTGACTTGTAGACTCCAGAGCTTGGACCTAGGCCCTTGAGTCTTCCTGTAGAGGTTTAAGACTTTGGATTCATAAAAGATAGTTCAGTCAGCAGGCAAGTGCAGCAATTGATTAATAAGAGTCCAGGCAAAGAATGACCCTCTGTGCTCAATCTTCCTGGCTCTTTATATGCCATTAGATTCAGTTCCATCCTCTGTGTGTGTCTGTGGGCAAAGAGATTTGGGACTTCTTGCTGACCAATTTCTTCCCACATAATAATAATATTGGTAGCCACTTGTATTGGCTTTGTCTGGGATAAAGTTGGTTTTCTTTATAGTAGCTAGTATAGTGCTGTGTTCTGGATTTGTGATGGCAGCAGCGCTGATAACACACGGATGTTTCAGTTATTGCTGAGCTGTGCTGACACAGCCTCCAGGCTTTTTCTACTTTTTATTCTGCCCTGCCACTGAGGGAGCTGGGGGTGGGCAAGAATTTGGGAGAAGACACAGCCTGGACAGTTGACTCCAACTGATCAAAGGAATATTCCATGTGATGTGGTGTTGTGCTCAATAATAAATACAGAGGCAGAGGAAGTTTGCCGGGATTGACATTGCTTCTGGGCAGACTGAGCATCTGTCGGCTGGTGGGGAGCAACTGGATTTTTCTGCACCACTTGCTTATATTGTTAGGTTTTGGATTTTGGGTTGACTGCCAGGACTAAACCACAACACTGGCCAGTCATAGTTTTCACAATGTGATTTATAAATCCGAAGCTCTAGATGTCTGCTAATGCACTTTAGACCCCTGGGCTCAGGTTGTCCAGATTTTGGGTAGGACATCTGAATAGATTTTTTTCTTTTTCAGTGGAATGGACAATGAGAGGAAATTTGCTGCATTCACAAATTCCCATTTTTCCCTCTTTTTTAAAATAGAGCTTCCTTTCTAATATTTAAAATCTGGCAAAACTAAGTTTATTATTAGACATGGTGCTTGTCCAGGATTTGATTAAAAAAATAATGTGGACGATAGGTTATCTTTTCCTCAGAGAAAATTTTTAAATGTAAATACAATGGATGCCACTTGAAGATGCCCTAACTGTGCGTGGCAGCTCATGGAATAATGCCTACATAGGGAGTCTCGGGTAGATGAATTGACATAGGACTAAGGAAGTTGTGTGTGTGCTTACTGTGGAAATTATGACTGGCTGGAGAAGGCCAATTTCATCTTGTGAAACCCATCAAGGTTTCACAATTTGTTGTTGTTCTTCCATGTGAAGAGGAGAATAGAGTTTTTTATTCTGAGAAAAGTTTTTTTATTCTGAGAGAACTGTCAGAACATCAACTTGTTCTATGAAGTCAACCTTAGAGGAGGAGGGCAGGGGAAAGGTTTTTCTCCATAGCCAATAGTGACCAGGGAGACTTCTGTTGCCAAAACAATCTGCCTTAAAAACACCAACAAATAAAAATAAAAAAAACCCTTCAATAAAATAGAAAAAATATATTCTTCCTACAACATTTCCATTAGATCTAAATGGTAGATTCTGGCAATTAAAAGTAAGAAGATTGAAAATAAGGGTTCAGGAACTGAGGAGCTTTAATAATTCTTATCATTATCTATCCTCAGACAGATATATAAAAAAGAATTAAATGTATTAGTACTTCAGAATTTGACATGTAAGAAAGTATATCTCAGAGCTGGCAGTCCAATTCTGCCACAGACAATAAATCGAGATGGTGCAGCCAGATGTGACTTCTGTAATGAAGTATGATCTGCTTAGCCACACCACCACTGTGGAAGAAAAATATTTCTCTTCACTAAATCATACAAATTCTGCCCATTGCATGTTCCCTTGAATGGTGTAATCAGACTCATTACCACAAAATGAAAATATTTATCTTTACTCATGACTCCTAGGATAAAGGAAATTAATGTCCCAAACACAGACACACACACAAAAGAGAAGGAAAAAATGCAACAAAAAGCTAAAGAACAGTTTCTATTTTGATGTAATTTGTTTCTAAAAGAAAATACCCGCTACCCACACTAAATGTGAAGTGCAGTTGCCCTCTTTATTTTATAGTGATCAGCTAATTAGCATCTTTTGAGTTAGTTTGGTTCTGACATCACAGAACAGGTTCAGCTCCTCTTATACGGTGTGGTGAGCAAGGATGTGGGATGCCCCCAACCTCAGAAGGATGTGGACCCGTTGGAGTCCAGAGGAGAGCCATGAAGATGGTCAGAAGGCTGGAGCACCTCTGCTGTGCTGAAAGAGAGAGTTGGGATTGTTCAACCTGGAGAAGTCTCCAGGCAGTCCTTAGAGCACCTTCCTGTGCCTGAAGGGGCCCTAAAGGAAAGATGGAGAGGGACATTTTATAAGGTCACAAAGTGATAGGACAGGGAGTGACGGCTTCAAACTGAAACAGGTAGGTTTAGGTTGGATGTCAGAAAGAAAGACACTGTGAGCATTGTGAGATTCTGGCGCAGGTTTCCCGGAGAAGCTGCAGATGCTTCATCACTGTAAATGTTCCAGGCCAGGTTGGGTGGAGCTTCGGGCAACTTGGTCTAGCGGAAGGTGCCCCTGCCCATGGCAGAGGAATTCCAGCTCCCTTCCAGCCCAAGCCTTTCTGTGAGTCTGTGGTTCTATATGACTCCTACAGACACGACTCACAGAAAATGATTATTCTGGGATTAACCCACAGCACAGGACAAGAAACACTTGCAGTGATTAAGCAGTCTGTTCTTCCCTGCAAGCATTTAGGGGGCAGAGGCAGAACTTGCCACTGCTTTCCAACAACCAATTTGAGGACATGTCAAACCTACACAGTCTGTTCTTCCTGTTGCATAATTACTGTTTACCTCACTGAGTTGCATCCTCGTTAATAAGCAGTCCCATTACAATGGCTCCCTCTCATCTACAGTGAAAGCAGCAAGAAACAATCACCCATTGTTTTTGTAAGGATCAGCCCAGCTCTGAGAAAGCAGCAGCAGAGCTATTGTTATGTTCTCTTCCAGGTCTGTTTATACACAGGCATATGGGACATTTCCCTGCGCTGATACTTTTCTGCTCGAGTGTTATGGTTTGCTTTTCAGGTTATTAATAACAACAACAAGAGCAACAATAATAACAATAATAATAATAATAATAATTTACCCCTGTCAACATCTGCACTTTCAGTAAATTTCAGTTACATCCTTTTTTCCCCAGTTTCCTTGATACTTGTCTTTCTTCCATATACTGACAGGTGCCTAATGTCTAGACTGCAAGATCCTAGAGCAAAAGTTTTCAAACTTTTGTGTTTTATATACCCTGAAAAAGAATCCTAATGGAGCTGCAAATATAAGACTAGTGAGTACAGATTTATTTTTGTTAGCTGTATTTCCTGCCTTCCCTAGAAATAGCCAAAGTACCTCCAGGGTGTTGTAGACAAACCACTGGAAAACAGAGACATAAAAGGTGAGTTTCCTTTGCCTTGAGGTTAGAGACAAGCAAAACTTCAGGTGCTCTCTGCAGAGTTTGGGGTTTGAGAAAGTTCTTCTGCAGCACGGATGTAGGGATGTGGTAGCAAGACATATCTTGTGGGAGAGAGTTGATGCAGTCTGACATGCAACAGAAAGAGAGAGAAACAGTATTTTTAGACTAAGAACTATAACAGGTCTTTTTTAATATGGCAGGAGTAGGTCTCAGTGTCTCAGGGTAGACAATGTACAATAACAATACACAGAATACTTCTTTATTTGAAGAGCACAGGGTACCTTTGGGATTCAGCTTTTTTAGCAAAAGTGTATTTTTCTTTATTACTACTTGTTCATAAAATGCAGTGGAAGTTGCACAAATATGTGTATGGAGTTTTAAATGGTTTTAAGACCAGCACTGGCTGATCAATGTAGCATATAATAATTTTTTCATTTATATATTTCAAATTTACATTACTCAACAGAATATCAGTGACAATAGGAGCTGAGAAATAATTCAATGATTATGCCACCCTCAGAAAATGGCTTTTTGCCATGGTGGAACAGATTTATGGAAAAGGCAGTGTTTATTGTTCCTATTTCCGCATATGTCTGAATATAAAATAGATCACATTTGTTTTCCAGAGAGAGTTCAGACTTTAAGATTTAATATACCTACAACTCAGTAGAAATTAAAAATAAGATTTTTAAACAGAGTCAATTTTTGTTTATACCTGTAATAAAATTTAGATAAATAATTTCAGGCTTTTTTAATAATGTCTTTGGAGAGGCAAATGCATGCATTAAGAGATCCTTGGATGAAATCCAAGCTGTGGGATCTCTATATATGAGCATACATATTTATGTTTGGTTGCCTGTATGAGAAAGGATATGTTCATTTTAGTTGAAATAATAAATGAATTTTATGGCTTAAGGTTTTCTATAGTTTTTCTAGTTTTGAAGTGCTCCTGGCTTTTCAGTAGACATTTCTGAGGCTGGACCTTGTCTGAAGTTTCCTTGCTAATTTCATAAGAAATAAAAAAACGTCCATGGGAAAACAGTGCAGACAGTTTGAACCTCCTTAAGGTGAAAAAAAGAAGCAGTGAAGATGCAATTACTGGACCATAGTTGCAGCTGTAGTGGGACACACACACACACACTCTGACTCACATAAACCAGCTGCTCTCCCTTGTCTGTAACTGTCACTAGGTGTGCTAGATCCTTCGAGATTCATTTTCTTTGTGTTATATTCAAATATGCTAAAAACCTACTGCTTTACACTTCAGTTACTGTAACCACTTGGGCGAGTGAAGGAGAGAGATTAAAATCTATTCCTAACAACACTGCTGCTTCACCTGCCAGCAGGGTCCTCCCTACTGATGCTATTAGTCGGCTCAGAAAACCCAGAGGAAGCCCATCTTTATCTGGTAGAACGACCTGACTCATTGGGACAGTGATGGATTTGGATTGCTTTAGATTACCTATTGCTTGTCTCTCATTGACTGCACAGAAATAAGAGAAGTAAAAAAAAAAGGAAAAAATTGTATTCTATAGAACACTCATTCGAGATTGTCTAGACTAGGAGTGCTTAATTGTAGCTAATCAGCACTAACCCTTTTCTTGCTTGTAGCTAAAAAACTGAAGGTTATAGTCTCCAAGCCAAATACCAGCATCAAGCTCTGGGTTACGGAAGGAAAAAGTGGTTTCCACATCTCAGGTATCCTCTTTGCTTTCATTTCTCTTCACCTGCTAAGGCTGAAAGGGTGCCATTAAACAGAGCAGCTTGATCTACTGCCTTCTCCCTCTGTTTTAGGAGGTGCTTTAAAAGTACTGAATTATGAGCAGTGATTTCTGAGGTCCAGAGACCAGCCATGGTCCTTTAATCTGCTACGGGTTCTGGAGGACTGCAGAGCCCATCTGCATCTCCTGGGGGGATGACCTGCCACTTGCAAGGGAGAGTGGCTACAAATCTGCCAAGGGAAGTATGCTACTGCCCACACCACCTGAGCAGCTGTAGGTCATGGAGCAGGTACAATGCTCAGCTTGGAAACTGATGGCTCCAGTTAAGATACACCTGAAACCTGTGCTGTTAAGATTTTTGGCAGTACTCGGGAAAATTGTATCAAGAGCCATCATTTGAGTGATTGGCCTCACCATACATCTCACACCTGTCCAGCACTCTTTACCTTTGCACACACAGGCCAGAGGCTTTCAGGTGGTCTCTAGGACTCAGGAATTGCAATCATGACCACGTGTAGAAAAACTTATCATGATCTCTTCCCTAGGAGGAATGTGTTTTAATTTCATGGAGCTAGAGGGGTCTTAACTAATCTCTGCTTTACTTAATTAGATATGCTAGCAGAAATTTCCATGCCACCTCTTGAGGAAACAACAGGAGGAAATTTGAAAAGAGGCTGTTGGTTAAAATGAGTAAAGATGTTATACACACCTCTTCTGCCTGCCTAATTACTCATGACATGAACACACACAGCTGTGACTAGGATGCACCAGAACAAACTGTTCTATAAATTCACAGCAGCTTCCTGTGTATTCCATAAAACACATAAGGACCTGCAGAAAATGCAAAATGTCAGTGGTCTCTTGGCAACTCTCTGTTGAGTAAACTCATATGAGAACTGTAATAGAAAATAAAACTTACAAAAGGTTTTTATTACTTCTTCTATAAGTTGCATACTTATCTCCTGAGGGATTAATTTGTTGGAGGAAGATATTGAATGTTCCCAAGGTCTCATTGGGAATTTTCTGCTGCAAGTGTGAAGCTTCTGCAGCTTGTGCTGAAGCACAGATCAATTTAAGAAGCTTGTAGCTGTGTGTCTGAGGAAACACGTTGGTTCATTTTCTTCTACCTTTGAAAACAGAATCAGAATTAAAATAAGATCAAGCAATTTTATTATAAGAGAATGAACATAAATATACGGAGCTTGATTTCTCTGCCAGTCACACCGGTTCAGCACTAGGGCAGCTACATGTCTAGGTAATTATTCTCATTTAGTGCTGATGTAAGTGAAAGGAGAACTATGGCCTGTGGTCTAAGAAGAAAAGATTGTAATAAATGCTGGATATTTGCCACAGACAATATTTTGTATAAGTTCAAACAAACTCCTGAGATACATTTGATTTCATTTTAATTTCTTCATAACTTATCCTGGTTACTTCCATTTACAAGAAGGTTTTTGCCAAACCCAAACACTTTTATGAAGGCTCATGAATACAATAACTATCATGCAGACTTCAAAGTGATTAAAACTCAGAAGAAGAATAGATGTTTAAAGATTTAATAAAAAAAGAAAATGTATGTACTGCTAAAGATATCATTCTGCTATCGTCTTCAAATGTTATCAAGTAGGGATAGTTGCATGTGTTGGTGCCAGGGAAGAGAGGACAAACTCCTCCATGTGCTTGCTACCATATCATTACTTTGTACATGGAGAGAAGAACAGGTTCCACAGTGCAGAAAGTCATTTGCAAAAGAGGTGATTCCTGCCCACTTCAAAACATACCCAAAAATGAATCAGAAGAAATGGTATATTCTATTCAAAGAAAAAGAGGTAGAAAAAAGAACATGCTTTACTAAAAAGTAATTTAAAAGAATATGATTTTTTCCCTTCCTTGCCCCTTTTATTTTTGTGTGTGTGTGTGTGTGTTTTGCAGGTAAGCACAAAATTTACCATACAGCAATAATATGACAAACTTGTAATAACTTTTCATGACTCTGTGGTCAGAAGGCCAAGTCCTGGCTCTGTCAGTGTGAATTGCAAAAGTATAATTGATTTATATAGGGTCGTGTTCTCAACAAGATTAATGGAAAAGACACTTGAATTTTTTGGAGGTTTTACAGCAAAGGATTACTTTTCAGTTTTTGTTCCAAACACATGATGACTTCACTTACCTTCTTATTCTTTTGTTTTACATAAATATAGATTGGATGTTTATAAACCCAGCCTTTTTATTTCTAATCCCACAGTGTAGCTCATACCAGGAAGACTTAAAATTTATGCAAACTTTTTGGCAAGTTTCACTGGGTTCAGCCTTTGTTCAAAATAACTTTGCGAACTTTTCATGGAACTTGACTCACATTTTCAGAGCAATAAATCTACCCAGAGGCAGCTGAACACATTCCTTAGGAAAAAAAATAGTATCATGCTAGGATTTTGAGTTTTTTACTTTAAGTCATACTTGAGATTTCTAGAGAGACTTTGCATAGAAAATATTATTTTACACCAATATATACTCTGAGAAAAGCTGGTCACAAATATTCATTGCACAGATGTAACTCCTGGACCTATTTGGGAGACAAACAGCAAATGTCTGCTAGTCACAGCTCTCATCACATAGTTTCTAGCAGTAAACCTCAGCATATGGCAGCTCCACACATAGTTGCCTTTATTTACATATTGTTCATTGCTCACGGGGGGTGAATAGTTACATCACATGACAAGGCTTCTGCTCCCCAGTTGAATTAGTGAACATTTTACAACCAGCAAATAATGTGAAGTATATCAGAAATGAGAGAGTGAATGCTTTTGTTTGCACAGAAAGACCCCAGTTTTCCTGTTTGGGTAGGTATTTAAGTGATGCACAGCTAGGCCTCAAGCATCCATATGAAATGCATCAAGGACAAGATGAGCAAACATGACTGAACTCTATTTCTAATAAATAGTTTGAATAATTTGGATGTTGTTTATACAGCCTACAACCAGTTCCAACACAGAGCTGCACGGAACAGCAAAACCCAGCTAAAAGCCCTAGAAAGAGCTTCCCGTCTCGAGCTTGTTGAAACTGGGGTCACTTAAAACACGACTTTTTCACAAGTGTCAGAGCTTTCCATGGGAAAGTGGATTTGTTGCCACTGCTGGGAGGAGAGAAACACATGGTCATTTTAATGAAGTAGCAGGCAGGTCTGTGAGAAATGTTTTTGTGAGGCCAGGACAATGCTGTGGAAAAGCTTAAGGTTGAATCATACCAATACTGCTGAAATGATGGGAGAGTCCTTGTGAGTGTCAGGTTAGAGAAGTTGCATGCGAGGAAGAGTACGTCAGTTTTTGGAATCGTGTGCTATTGCATAGTTAATGAAGGCCATGGGATTTCCACCTTTTAATAATTTTAAATCTCAGTTGAGAGCTAAGAAGAAATAGTATTTCAAGTAGGAGTCCAAGTCAAAACCCCAGATCTACACATCCATCATCCTGAGGCAAATTTGGTTCTAGAGCCAAATGCTGCTGCCTGGGCTCAGTGCTAGAAATGTAGTGGTGACTCATTAGTAGCATGTCCAGGGTAAATGAAGGCTTTATGGTGGTATGAGCATATTGACTGAAAGCCCAGTACTGCCCATGGAAAGACTTCCTACCAAGAGCTTTAAATCAAGCTGTTAAAACTGGATTCCTTGGGATATTATTAAAACTCCATTACACATCTTGGGCTCCTGAAGAAAATGTAGCCATATGTCTGCTTGATGAATCACTGAGATTTCTGATAGAAATATCTCATCTGGTACTGATCTTGCCAATTTCTGTCTAGTTTAAGTTCCAGTAACCAATTACAATCCAACATGTTATAGACTGAGCCACGTTCTTGCAGGTATCTCAGACATGTCAGTGTTGCCGTAAAAAGTTTTTCTCACACTTCACATTTATTTTTAAAAATTGCCTCTGTTATTGAAGAGCTTGAAGCAAGGATCCATGGCATGAGGAAGTCAAGAAGCATTTGTAGAAACAGAGTCAACTTTGCTATCGCTATTTGGGATTCAAAAGACACATCCATATCACCATCATTTTCTAACAAGTAAATAAGTCCACAAAAAAAGTGTTTAAGAGAAAAGTGTTAGCAATTAATCACATGCCTCAGAGACCTCCGGTTCCAAATGTATGCACAATGGCACTGAAACTTGAGTTTATAGAAGCAAACAATTAAATATTCAAATTAATATGTTTAAAATTGAAAAATCAAAGTTCCAACATCAGCAAAACATGGGAAAAAAAGTAGTTACCTCTGCTTTGCAGTCTATGCATCTTTACTGGAAGGGCTGCAAAGAAATTAACACAAAATACTTCGAAGGACCTATTTAATGCTGAGTGATGCTGTGGATCAAACAAATCTTCTGTAAATATACTTCAAAATGTTAAAGTATGTAAAAATTTTAGAAATGTAGGAGGTGAATATGAGAAGAGTGAGGAAGGACACAACTCTATCAGTTCTTTCTGACTTTTTTGTGTATTTAGTCTGATGCTAAGGAGCATCCCTGAGCCCAAGTTTTCAGGGAAAGAAAAGTATAAGGGAATAGAGAGAATTTTTTAATCAAGTGCTCTACTTGCATTTTGTGACAACTACACCTTTTTGTCCAGATTTCCTTCCTGAAAAACCAGTCATATTTTCTGATTAACTTTGGTATTTCTTGGAAAGCCTGAAAAAAGTGTAAGAGTAGGTTTTGACATTTTCTTGGTTTTGATAAATGTCCCAGTTTGAAGGAAAAAGAACCTCTTAAGTTTTAAAGGCATAGAAGTGTTTCCTAAAAAACCTGAATTCTGAGAAGAGATTAAAAATTACTTCTAATTTCAAAATTTGAATTGACATGGCAATAACTACTTTTCATAAAATGTCTTGAAAGCACACATGGATGAACTGTGAGGTGTCTGTTAGCAAGTCATTGATTTGTATGGCTTCATAATGATTTATTACCCTTGAAAAAATTTATTATTAGCTTATTAAAAACAATGTAAGAGAATGAGACCTTAATGGTAAAATAGAGAAAATGAAATATTCAGATTGCAAATTAGGTGAGAACACAAAACAAGGCAAATCTTCAGAAAGCATGAATTAGTGAGAGTCCATTTAAGTCACGGGAGGTGGAGCAGTTAATGCCTGCTGATCATGTAGCTCCACAAACTTAAATCTGTTCTCCTCTCATTAACAGTGGAGCAGCTATTGATCTTAATGCATTGAACTGTGCAAAGCCTTTGCACAGTAAAAAACCACATTATTCTTCTGGTTTCATAAATGGAATTTGGAGGTGTGAAGAGGTTAAGTGATTTGCAGAGGTCACAGGACAGATAAGTGGCAGAGCCAGGAATAGATCTGGCGTGTCATGACTCCTTGCAGTAACCAGAGGACCATCTGGCTCGTCAGAATAAATCCACATTTAATTAGGTGATGTTCTAAGGGCAAACAAAAATGCCAGCATAGGTTAAATGTCATCTAATAATTTGTCCTCACAGCAGTTCATCTGTAACAAGCCATTGTATAGCCCTATTTCTAATCTGTTGCATCACAACTTCTGCTACATGACTGCTAAAACAATTCTTTCATCTTTGTCCTCAAATGCAAATTCAGAAGATGTAGTGCTGATTAGGCTGTGCTTTGTCTGGACACATAAGCAAGGAAATTTCTTGATTCATTCCATGCAACATTGAATGCAAATATCAGATCATTGCCCTTACTTCTCTTTTATTAATTACGTGTATTAGCCCACTGGGAAAAGAAAACACACCTGATTTCATTGAAGGCAGTTCTCCTAAACTGAAATTCAGTTTAGCTCCTCCTTAGCAGCAGTCTAGCACTGAGTAGACTGAGGACACCTGTCACCAGTAACAAATGGGGCAGCTCAGCCACATCAGAATCCAGGACTGGCCAAGACACTGGTATGTCTCTCACTTACTTTGGCTGAGTTTGTATTTGGCCTAAAAGTCCTAAGTTCCTTAACATCAGTCTTTCTTTCCCTTCTGTTTCCCTATCTGCTGCCTCCCTTGCAGCCACCAGGTACAGCTAATAGGGCTGTTTTCTCCACCCCTCAGCTGCAGACACAAATTTCATAGTGGGATAACTCTCAACCATCTTTATATTAATGCAATAAATCTCAGAGCATGTTTTACTCAGATATTCTCTTTGGATGCAATTTAGTCTTTTCACACTTTGTGCCTACACGCTCCTTCCTAGAAATGTTACCTTGATGAGAAAATTCTTTAATTTTTTTTTTCTTAGTTTCCCTGAGCATCTCATAACATCTCATTTATCTGCAGAACACAAAGTGGCAATAAAATATTCTGCAATGTTAACAGTGCAGGAAGGGCAGTACATAAGAACTAGGGAGCAGAGCTTTAGACATTGTAATTCACTTCCAGTAACCCAAAGTTACAAAGACTTGCCTCAGCCAAGGACTTGACTTATAACCTAAGACTAAGATGACCTTCTTCCCTTTTATTGTGAATCTTTGAGTAAAACTATGTCATTTCTCAGGAAAACGAGAGAACTGCAGACTCTTCTGTTGAAGCTAGTTATCTTTACCTATGCCAATCATATCCTGCTCCAGAGATAATTACCAAAGTGTGAGAATGTACCTGTAATCATAAAGTGAAATAAATAAGTTTCATGAAGGTAATTGCAAGCAAAATGAAAAGAAACAAAAAAAAAAAAAAGGCACGAGGAAGAAACAGAAAGGCATAATGAAAATGGAGACTTAAAGTAATAATTTCAAGAAAGACTTTGAAGATCTACTTTAACTGATGACTTATATTCGTATTTATGCAATTTATGAAGAAAAAATTGAAAAGGAAATTAAAGAATAAATTTAAGATATATATAAAAATTGTTCTGCTTGACTGCCTTTGCTGTTGCTTTGTAATTATCCATCTGGGTTGTTCAGTTGACCAGAATGACAAGATTCATTCACGAGTTTCACTCCCACTTGACGCCTCCTTCCTTTCTGTAAAACCCTTTGCCAACTTATTAAAGGCCTGACACTGCTGTGGCCAATCATGTGACTCCACAGTTTTTAGCTGATACTCTGGACGTAAAATCTGCCAGGTGGCTGCTGTACTCTGGAGACATTGGCACCTCCACCATGCTCCTCAAACACGGCCTTAGGAAGAAGGAAGAGATTTGCACTCCTCATATTTCCTCAGTGCTTATTAGGTCTGTGATGCTGGTGTATCTGCAAGTTAACAGATCTTACTGGCAGAACCTCCTGCTGCTTTCTTCTTTCTCTGTCCCCAGGAGTGTGACTATGCACTTTGATTAGCCAAGGCCATAAGACACTGAGAATTACATCAATAATTTTTTCCATTTTCCTGTGGTGACCTCTGTTTTCAAGTTTCATTCTTTCTTTGAGGTGTCCTGGACAGCATTTCTTTCAGACCCTACCAATCACCCACATTTAACTCTGTGAAGCTATCTCTGTTCAATTAGTGGGAGGTGCACGCTCCAGACTCAGAATCAATTTCTGGGGCATTTTGGGAAGGGAAGGGAAAGAAAAAGAGAGAAAAGAAATAGTAAGAAAAGAGACAACTATAGAACAAGCTCAGCTTAACAGACTATCAATAATTCAATGCAAGTTTATTTTTCATAGCTCCTTTCATGTGAACTGTTCTCCTAAAATGCTTACAAAAAAAATAATACAAGACCATAGGTGATATACTGTATAAATTACAGACCAACAGAGGCAGAGAGATGCTGCCTGTAGAACGTGTTAAAGAGAGACAAAGGTAAATAACAGAGAGGAGAGTGGAAGAAATTAAGAGCTGTAGGCAGGGGAATGACAAGAGGTCTGCAGATGAGATCTCATAAGGGATGGAGAGCTGATGAGGCAGAGAGACACCGGAAGGATGATGCAGATGGCAAGAGATTATGCAGAGGGTCAGAGGAATCTGGAGTTAAACCAGTGGAGGAAGGAGGAGGGGTTGCCAAACGCAAGGCCTGGAAGTGCTCTAACAAGGCATGCATTTTGCAGCCGGTGCCTGGTGAATGGGATGCTCAGGGATTTCCCTGGAAAAAGCAGGGTTATGAACTGGTGGGGTTGGTATGACAAGTACAAGGTAATGGACAGTATTTTGCTTGCTGCTAAGATGTAGAAAAGCCTGGGACAAGCTGTGTCGTCAAGACAAAGAAACTTAGAATTCTACAGTGGGGAGGAGAAAAAAAAAATTAAAATCCTCTATCCTCAGATATAACTTTGTTATTAAGTACAGGTGCAGTTTATGTAGGGATAGGTTCAAACGTTAATAAATTTTCCTCAGATCTTGAGGTCTACTCATCTGATACGGCTTTTCAAATTCCCTTGCTACACTGGCTGTGCCTCTGACCTACCCCTGCCAGTGGTTCCTCTATGAGAACATCCTTCCTAGCCAACAACAAATTGATATTCTGGAAATGTTTTAGAAATGGCCCCATTTTAGCATCTACACTTTTAAGAGCAACACATGTTGAACACACAGATTTAGCTGTGCACGTGAGACTTGTGCTCACAAATATGCTTGAGATCTTCAGTGGTTAATGCTTGGTTCAATGCTAGGTTCTGCCTGTGTAAAATCAGGGAATTTTAGAAGTTTTGCAATTTCATTTTCAGCCCTGACTACTCATGATCCCTAAAACTACTTCTTGTCATTTAACATTGGCTGTTGAACATTTGGTTTGGCCTTGGTTCTAAAGGTTATGATGGGGTTGTATCTGAAAACTGAATGATGTTTTAGTCCTGTGATCATAGGGTGTACCTTTGAGCCTGAGGCCTTATAAGATTTTTTTTCCCCAGAAGTAGTGAAGGGCAAATATTCCTATGCTATTTCTTACATTCCAGATTTACTCCAAAATTCCACATGAAGTAATTTCTGTGCAAAAGAACAGCTTGAAGAGAGTTTAAAAGTGAATTAACCAAATAGCTTCAGAAATAGAATGACTTCTCCGAGAGCTGCTTTGTGGGCCAGTTTGGTGGTCTGTAAAAGTCATTAGTATTAAAGCAGATGGCTTTAAATTAAGCCTCTGATTTTGATCAAAAGAGAAAAATTCTATTACAGACTTACGAAATTGTTAATAAAATGGTCCCTTGATCTTCCCGAAATTTCAGACAGCAAAACAAAACAAGACTAGCTAATCAACAAATTTGTTTTTCTCCAGAGGTTTCAGAGACCACTCCTGTCCTTCTCAGACCAGTGTAAATGCACGATAAGGAATCATGCCAAAATGTGCTGAAAGCAGATGCGAGCAAACAAAAGGAGCTGAATTCCAACTGATCTGCAGAAGCCCCCATGATGTTAGGTAGATATGATCTGCACCAAAATACTTCTTTGTTTTGTAAGAGAAGTAAATTTTAATGAGATTTTAGCTAAAATGGTAAAGCAGTAATTGCTGGGCCATCTATTTGTCAAGTAATTTTGCTAACAATGGTAGTCATACCCCAGTAAAATTAATTTTTGGAATGATGGCCAAAGCATGGTGTTTTCTTCAACACCTCTAGCCTTATTTTCTGCCTTCCTCTCTTCATGCTGCAATTGTCCATATTTTGGACAATTAATTTTGTTTCCCAACAATGTCTAACAGTTAATTGCAGTGTGCCACTCACTGACCTGCAATTTAATGAAGACAGTAATGGTATCAATTGATTTTATCTAAGAAACAAAAGTAAAAGTATCAGAAAAAATGACTAACACCTTAGGTGATTTTTTTTTTCAATATTTTTTTAATCCAACCTGATAGAGTGGCCATCTGATGCAGAATTCCTGCATGTACAGGGAAGTGTTTTAGTTACTATAAAGGTGCAAATGTATCCACCAGGCAAATGTCAGGGAATGTTTGTATTGCAAAACTACAGCTGCATATCAATTGGTTTTTTTTTTAATTAGTGAATGTGCATCTCGGAATATACATATTTTTTAGCTACACTGCTCATATGAAATCATTAGACACATAAATCACAGAATCACAGAATTAACTAGGTTGGAAAATACCTTTGAGGTCATTGAGTCCAACCTATGACCGAACACCACCTTGTCAACTAGTCCATGGCACTGAGTGCCACATTCAGCCTTTACTTAAACACCTCCAGGAACAGTGACTCCAAATAACACCAAGTTCATATTTTCATACCTACAGACAGTAACCTGGCAAGAGGCATGAGTTTTGTAGGGTTCCTTAAATACCATTTAGCTTGGTTTGTCACAGCCAATGGGGAAAAAAAAAATGGAAGAAAGTAAAGTGATCCCCAGAAGGTGTTTGACTGCCAGCTCTCAAGTCTTAGACCAACAGTATTTCTGATCAAGATGTTGTCAGTTTTCTGATAACTATTTCCAACATGAGCATTAGTAATGCCTTAAAATACTTTTGTGTCTGAATGAAGTAAATCACCTTTTTCAGAAATGAAAGCTATTATGGTTCTAATGGGTAACTTGATTTGGTATACATAAACTAGCAAAGCTGTGTGCCTGGTATAGCACTAGAAGGTTTTCAAGTATTGTCTTGTGCAGAAAACAGAATACTCAGCCTTTGAACAGCTGGTTTCCACTAATTAGTGGAATTAGGGCTAATAATGTGCCAACCAAACCCATACAGAATTGCTTTGTTTTTATTTTTCTAGCCTGAGCACAATAAGTTTTAGAAGAATATAAACCTACCTTCCTTCCTTGTGAATTACAGTCTAGCAAATATCAATGAATGACTCTTAAAGTAGGGTACAAACAAGACAAGTGATATAGATGCTATTTCTTAGGGATTACCCCAGGCCCTGGATTGTACTGCTGGTGTCCCCCATTTCTCACTTTAAGGAAGCCTGGCACTTATTGGACTGCTGTGTGAGTGGCCAATTCATTAGCTGAAGAAGAAAAAAAAAACCCTTGCTAACTTACAAGAAAGAGAAATCTTTGGGCCTGGAGAGTTTTCTGCAGGATTAGTACGTTGAATTAGGTCAGAAAAGGTCTACCAAAGATGCAAAAGCAGAATTATAGCCATCTATTCAAGAGTATGAGGGAGGAAGACATAACAGTTTTCTATTTTTATGGAGGTTGAATTTTGCTTAAGCTCTTTGTCATGTAACTTTTCTTATTCACACACCACACTGAAAAAACCATAAACCTTGGTAGTCATGTAGCTGCAATTTTGAAAATCCTTCAGGGACTGAAGGAGAAGAATTGTTGCTAGCAGACCCAAAGACCTTCTTGGATCCAGTCTGCAACAAAGTTCTCATGGCCATATATCAGCTCCATGAGTAATTTTTAGTGAAAAGTCAGTCCTATTTGGGTCATTCAGAGCAGAAAATATCAACCTGAAAATAAAGAGCAGGAAGATGAAAGAAGTTCATCTATGTCATCTATAGTCTCCACATGACTGGGCTGACTCAGAAGTGACACATTTTTGACTCAAGAATAGAACCTCACCACATTATTTATGGTGGGGATATTACAAACACCAAAATACAGTGAAACCAAGCCAGTCTGTGCTACCACCCCTACCTGAACAGGATTCAGCTGTGAGGAACCTGTCTGACTGTGTCATCTTCAGCAACAGAAGCTCTCACAATGCTTTGGTGCAGTGATAAGCCTGTGAGAAGAGCAGCTTGAAGGGGCAAAATGAATTCCAGCTCCAGTCCTGCATTCCTGTCCATTAAAAAAAAATATTCAACTTTAAAAATGCAAATAAACATATGAAAGGAGACCAAACAAAAGCAGTAGCATTAACAGCTTCTCATAGCCCTTTATAGCTCTCTAGAGTGATTACATCCTATTTACTTCCACTTCTTGAAGCTCTGTTATTGTATTCTACCCACAGGAAAAAAAAAAAAAAGAAGCCTCTTTAATTATTCTTCAATGCTTTTTGCCAGCCAGGCCCTATGTCCTGGATTGAAATCAATGTTAATGGCTTTTGAGACTCCAGTTTAGACATATTTTTTAATTGATGTCTCCTCTTCCTCCTGCTGACCCAATTCTCATTTTCATTATATTCAAAAACACATTGATGATCTACTCAGATCTGATAAATTATTTTAGCTCCTTTCTGTAATAACTAAACTTAATAGTGTTATGCTGGCACAATTTAATTACTGGCACAAACATTTGAAACTTGTGAACAACAGCTGAGCAGCAGTGACAGAAAACAGGTGGTCTGGTGGCTGTTAAGATCCAAGTAGCAAGCAAACTAAGAAAATTATAGGCTACTGGATGGACTCATTACTACAGTTTTTGTTTGAACCCCTTCCTTATCTATCAGTTTTAATCTTTATTCCATCTGACAGGGCAATTGCCATTACGGACTTCCTCTGTGGGATTGTTTATAGTTATAGAGAAGGCACATACTTAAGAGTTTGCGAGGCTAGAAAAGAAGGAATGGAACAAAAGCAGAAGAGGTGTTTAGATTGACAATAAAATTATTTGGTATGCTGGAGGTAAAGTGTGGAATTTTTTAACCTATAGCCCTCACTGATGCAGGAGAGAGGCAGGGAATTCTACAGCTCAAAGAGCAGGCAAAGTTGGCAGAGGAAAGGAAGTAAAGTTCCTCAGATGTCATGCTGTGATATTTCTTACGGTTTTTCTTCTCACCAGAGGTGAATTTGCTGGGCTGGTACCCACTGTGTCAGCACTGCATCCCTGTGGTGGGAATCGTGATGTCTGCAGAGCGTTACTTCTCTGAGCACTGTCCCTGCATGTAGCTGTGCTCAAAGCTAGTTCAGCAGACACAAGTCTGGACATTTTTTGGTGTGCCAAGCAGGAGGATAAGCTGTTTGAGGAAATGTGATTGAGTTCACCTGTTGCCCCTGTACTCTGGGCCCAAGAAGCAAGGACATTCATAATTATTCACCTACTTTTTCCTGGAAAATATTGCTCTGAATCACATCTCTCAAGGTCAGAAATACTCAAACACAAGTCCTGCAGGAATCTTAGGAAAACACCATGTCATCAACGCCAGACAGAAGCAGGAGCACTTCGTCCCTCAGAGCCTTTCCCACCAAGTTTGCTACCTACTGTAACAGTATACTCCACTGGGGGAGAAAACAAGCTCATTAAAAGAATTCCTTTCTTTCTGAAGTACATTTTAAAGAAATTTTCACTGTACTGCTATCATCAGATGCATAACCGTGGTCTAGCATGAATTGTTAACGGGTATTTTCTAAACACAGGCCAAACCAACCTAATCTCTGTTCCAAGCAGTTTTGTAGCCTGCAGCAGGAGACAAAAGGTGAACTTGGGAAGAAAGGAAGAACAAGGGTAAACTGCAACAGCCTTGTGTCAGTCGGAAAAACTGACCAATATACCAGAGTCAGTTTGTTTTTTCCTGTTGCTCCCTTGAAAGCTAATAGACAATTGCAGGGAAGTTGCAGATATTTCTGAGTAGGTCTGATGAAGCACAGGTGATCATAAGGAAGGATATTTTTTCTAGATAAGTTTCTAGATACGTTTCTGCTCCCTTTAGTGTTTATTATTTAAGATTGTTGTCCTGGATCTGGATTACACAGGCATACCACGATGACTACTGGATGGAATTGTATAATCATCCAAAAAAAAGATCCTTGATATTCTTAAAAATAAAAGCCTTGTCACAAACTCTCTGCACCTGAAAAAGCTGATGGGATATTTCCAGTTGTTTGTGTACCATTCAGAATTGCTGTCGAAGGGGAAATGTCCTTGCTTGAGGAGATATTATGCATCAAAGTCATGATTCAAAACAGTGAAGATGAAGAGATAATCAAGGGTGCTAATGGTCACAGTGAGGTGTGATAAATCTGGACAAAAGTGGTGATTGCAGGCAATAAATCCAACAACCTGCTGGGCCTGGCACAGAGCCACCTGAGACAGGCTGATTGCCGGTAGTTTTGAAGGTGAGCATAAAAGGAAGCATCCTTTTAAGTAATAACACTCACATAATGAATATAATCTTTTATTAAAGCACTAGGCCTATGACCAATGCAAAATTAGTCTGCCTGAGTGCATGAGCACGTGTGTTCAGAGGGAGATCTTGAGAGAGGGGCACAGGATTATGAACACACCTGCAGGTTGTTGTTTTGCCTTCCCTTTGGCTTCTCCAGCCCTTGTTCAGCAGCTGTATTCTCAGAAGGCTGTTTAGCCCTGAAACTGTGGTGTCTCATCATAAGATTATGCAGTTCTGCTGTGTTGGAAGTGGGTGGAATCTGGCCATATTAGCATCAAATACTAGAACAGATGAGGTTCTGGGTCCTGCACTGTGACCACAACAACCCCATGCAGCACTACAGGCGTGGGGAAGAGTGGCTGGGAAGCTGCTTGTTGGAAAAGGACCTGGGGATGCTGGTTGACAGCAGCTGAACAGGAGCCAGCTGTGTCCGGGTGGGCAAGAAGGCCAATGGCACCTGACCTGTGTCAGCAATAGTGTGGCCAGCAGGACCAGGGCAGGGATTGTCCCTTGAACTTGGCACTGGTGAGGCCACATCTTGAATCCTGTGTTCAGTTTTGGGCCCCTACAGGAAAAACACAGAGGTGCTGGAATGTGTCCAGAGAAGGGCGAGCGAGCTGGGGAAGGGTCTGGAGCACAAGTACGACAAGGAGTGGCTGAGAGAGCTGGGGTTGTATAAACTGGAGGGAAGGAGACTGAAGGGAGGTCTTCTATTGCTCTCTGAAAACTACTTGTGGTGAGTGAGACGGGGGTCAGACTCTTCCCCCACGTAACAAGTGATAGGACAAGAGGAAACAGACTCAAGTTGTGCCAAGCAAGATTTGGTTTGGATATTAGGAAAAATTTCTTCACTGAAGAGGTTATTGATGATTGGAACAGGCTTCCCAGGGAAGTGCTAGAGTCACCATCCATGGAGATATTTAAAAGAAATATAGGAGTTGTGGTGCTTAGGAACATGGTTTAGTGGTGGATTTGGCAGTGCTGGGTTAATGGTTGGACTTCAGGATCTAAATGATTTTATGATTCTCCAAGTGGTAGCTGGAGACCTTTCTATTCTTTTTCTGCTTAGGGAAGCACACCGGCAGGAAGGGAAATCCCAGAAATTCTGGCTGGGGAGCTGGCTGTCCTTTCTCAGTCCTGCCCCACACTGAGCTCTCTGCCGGTGATGAGAGATGAGGAATAGCCTCGGGGCTGAACAGTCTTTGAGGTGACAGGATCAAGCAATTCCCTTTGAAACTATTTTTTAGGAACTCTGCAGGCAGACAGACATCACTGTAACGTATATGGAGGTGGGGGATGGGGGAAGGTTTTTCAAAGAGGAGTCAGAAAATTACACCTGTGTCTGTGGAATAATGACACAAGACCAGCACATGGTGCTTTAAATGATGTCCTGTGGAATCTACATCTTAGCTTCTTTCTCAATAAGACTAAATACAGCTTACTGCAAGAAGGAAATTTCCAGCAATTGGTTATCAAGAATTGGTTAAAGCAGTATTGTTTTTTTGTTTTTTTTTCTTCCACCAACCACATTGATTCTCACAACAGAACCAGTTCTTAGAAAGCTGAACTAGATATCAGATGAAGTAGACCCTTTGGGAAACTATATTTTGACATTTCATAATAGGAGGTTGTTAAGTTAGTCCTGTGTTTGATTTTTCTTTTTTTTTTTTCTTTTTTTTTTCTTATTTACAGAACAGGTTTTATTTATTTTTTAACATCCCCTATTGGAACTAGGAAGGCTGCTTCAGAAGCCTCATCAGCATTCCTTTTAGCAGCATACCATAGGATCTTACAGCTGCCCTCTCTCTGCAATATTGACTAAGGTAGGTGCAGGAGCTGTTATCAGAATGCTATCAAAGCAGAGAGTTTCCACATCCAGCAGACTGAAAGGCAACTTTCAAGCCTGTGATGTCTCTTTCAAGTCTCAATGTTTCCAAATTAACATCATTGTACCCTATTGTACTTGTGCATTTTGCTTTGTTTGATGTGGCATTTACATGCTTGCATTCATTTCAACCAGTCACTCTCTGACTGACACTACTTAGGCTTCTATTTTTTAGCTCAGTTAAACAGATTTCTCTTGCTCAGAAGATGAACAGGTCTGACTCCACAGGTAAAATACTTTCCTATGCAGAAAACACAAGAAACACATTAGGTAGTGCCAGTTCTGCTACAGAAGTAATGGGTAAAACTTATTCAGTATTTTTAATGAATCTCTCTTTTTCTTACTGAAAAAAAAGCCCAGTGTACTGAAACAGAACATTTTCTTGGGGAAGGAACTTCTTGTTCTGGTAGAACTTTTCTCATAAAGATTTTGCAGGTCTAGGGCATATTGCAGATCAGTCCAAGTTCAGGTCCAAGTGCTGGCTCAGCAAGCTGTGCAGCACAGCATTTCCCAGTCTTCCTTATCTCAGGAGGATGCTCTGGCTGAGAATTGCACTGTGAGAGAGACCCTGAGAGCAACAATCCCAGAGGGAAGGATGTTCAATATGCTCACCAAAAGGTTGCAGAGACGTGAGCTCCCGTCTTCTCTCTGTTGCAGAGTAGGGCTCTTTTAGGGTGTCTCTCTCAGTCTGCTTAGTTGTTTTCTTTCCCTTTCGAGAAAAAAAACAAAGACCAAAGTACCCTTCATATTTTTAGTTTTTCCTAGGAAAGAGGAACTTTAAAATATGTATTGGTGAAAATTCATTTCCTATTCAGTTTTGGGTGGTTTCAGTGGTCACTTAGATGACCTCAGATTGAAGGACAGTTTCCTTTTTCTGCAATTTATCAGCTGTGCTTATAAGTCAGAAGCTGTTTCAAGGGCTGCAAACATATAAACTTTAAATCTGTAAGGGTAGGATTTCCATTTTATTTATGTACACAGAGTAGAGTGGAACTGAAGCCTGTGGGCACTGTGACAACAGGCACAAAAATTATTTAAATGCGGAAAAGGAGATGCTTCAGCCAAAAAGAAATTATCTTGGTGTAGCTATTACATAAACACAAGTACAAAGATAAGGACCATGGCTTTCCTTACAAGATTTAGCAACCAAAATCCTGCCTTTAAAATGTCACAAAATCAAGTTACAAAACACATTCATGGGAGTGAAAAGGAATAGGCACATAGAGCTCATCCTCCTGGGAAGAGAACAAGGGCTCCCCTTTCTATCTTCTCCCCGGCCCTCCTACCCTATGCTGAAGCCTGAGTTTTGCAAGCTGGCAGCTCAAACTCCAGACACTGCTTCATGTGTGGAGGCCCCAGTAGGCAATGCACAAAGATGTTAGGGACTCTCAGCAAATCTCAGAGTGCATCTCTTAGAGCTCATCATGGTTGGTACTAATAGTCAATTGTGCAGCAACACTTCTAGCATTTAGTTCCAATGCAATTTCTACATTTGGCTTTTTCTTATTTCCAAGGGATTCTTTCTTATATTATCCATGTGCACTCCTAGGTCAGTTAAGATGTCTGGGATAAATATTTCACAAATGGTGTTTTCAAAAACTATGAAAAGGTTGAGGTTGGGAAATAAGAGACGTTCTCTTTGCAGGTACCACAGTCCAAGTGCTTGACCATATTTGAAGACGTTTTATTGAAGGCATTGGAATCAAAAGAAAGGTGGAAAAAGGGAAAAGTATTAGTTTCCTAGGGAAACTATTCTGCATACCTAGATGTAAATGCTCTTTCCTGGTACATTAATTTTTTGTTTACTGGACAGTGTTCCAAGATTACTGTTGGTACCAAGAGAAAAATGAAGTGACATTTCAACTGCATTATGCCATATGTGAACCATTAATTTCAAAAGATGCTTCAGCATTTTTACCTTGTCAAAAAAGATTCTGGTCTGCCATCACAATTGATGTTTACTTCAGAAAAAATACTTTTTTAAAAAAATGTAAATTTTGAGTTTTGTATTTCAGAGATGAATCTTTGGGAAGAACATTTTTAGAATTTAGATATACATATATTTTAGGAAAGGACTACCTGTCTCAAAAAATTTTTTCATAAGAAACAGAGCAACTTGTTTCAAATACCTTCCTCTTAATGTATGCATTTGGACTATGGCTTCTTCAAACAGTTAAGGAAACCCACAGGATGAACCCATCCATTACTGTCCTTGCAAAAAAAGTGACAGTGGGAAGACAAAGATGTGACTTCCATTGTAATGTCCAAAACACAGTGACCGGCAAGAAATTTTTCTACTGTGGGTAGTTAGGAACAAGCATCAAACTCATGACAACACAATTGTTCATATGTATACACACAAACCAAGGACAAATCTGCATCGTCTGTACAGAAAAAACATACACTAACTTCGTATCAGATGAGGGGTGGACTAACCTAATAGTAGCTAAATGTGTGTTGGACACCAAACCCTTCTAAACACAGACAAGTAGATCAGACCCATCGTCTAAAGCATAGCTGAAAGATCTTCCTCTTTGATCCTTTGGATACATTTGTACAGCTTATGATGCCAATTAAATCTTTTTGAATTGAACTGGATCGAGGAACGGACCCTTGGTTGCAAGCCAGCTCCCAGAGTGCAGGTGTCCACTTCAAATAAAACCTCACTACAATGTTTTGGCATCATTTCATGCTTTGCTTGTGCAAGTATGACCTGCCAACAGAAACCAGCTTATTCTTCAAGGATTTTTTTGTTTGTTTGTTTTAATCAAAGGAGATTAAAGTAAATATATATATATAAAAAAATTTGCTTCAAACCATGAAGGTATTATTGGCTTCAATTTGATCTAACTCACATCCCACTGAAGTCAGTTGGGCTTTTCTATTTTCTTCAGTGTGGTTTGCAGCGTCCATCCTTAGACAGAGCCTCTGACAGTCTAACAATGCTTGCTTTTCAGAGAGCTACTCACTTGAACACCCAGACAGGCAGACTGAAAAGAACATCTGAAAGAGCTACAGAACGTCAGTTCTGATAAAATAATTAATAGAAACAATATCTTCAGAGAAGCAGAATTCCCAAAGCAATCCAAGATGTGGTCTGACCTTCCCACATGGATGACTGTAACATTAGACATAGATGAAAAGCTTATGGAGTGATTGCTGACAATGTTCCATGAGACCTTATAGATAATCAGCACATTTACTATTCAGAGCTATCAGCCAGTATTCCTACTAGTGACAATATCAGTTTACAGAGAGAAAGAAAGTAGGGTTTTTTACAAAAAAATTATAAAACTGTTGTTAGATGCTCTGCGCCAGAAGGAAAGTCAGCTACTCTAAAAGGGGAACTCAGTTAATAATCTTTAATTTTTCTTTGCAATCAAAATAATTCTAAAATTAACACTAAGTTACAGTAACACAAAAGAACAGATTAAAGTTCTAATTCACATTTCAACTGTAAAAAAACCCCCAAAACTAGAAGCTCAAAATGGTTATACATGCTTTGCTTTAAAGGCTCTAATGAGATGCAACACCGGGCTGTGTGAATTTACAGAAATCAAATTAAAAAAAAAACAGAATTTCAAGAGTTTGCAGTTGATGGTTGTCAGAGGTTCTGAAGCAGGAATGGGAAGTCTCCTTACATTAACATCATTTGGAAAGTTCTGTATGGAGACTTCTGAGGACCTCTAGTAGCTATAGCAAATATATTTGGAAGTAGACAACCAGCCATCAACAGGAGTCGCAAAGGTTAGCACCAAATTCACCAGTTACCACGAAGTTACAGATGGCCCTGCTTGACCCAAACCCTCTTCTACTCATTCACTGTGGAATATTTCCATTGCCTTCAGAGATTATTTGGTAGTTATTCTGGTGTGAGCACAGAACTTGAATTGGGCTGTTTTTGAAGGGAAGCCACAGTTCCACCATCCCTAGACATAAAACAGCTGTAGTGATCCAATGAGAAGACCTTATTGCTCTGTGGAAACAGCAAAGGACAGCCTCACTGTGGATGTGCTGACAACCACGCCATCAGTCTTTCAGTTCTGACACACCCAGTCATTTTCTCCTTAAGATAAAATCATAGATTTTGGCTCTCTAAATTCAAAATAAAATAAATATCAAGTAGCAACCCTGCTGTGTTTGCTAAGTCATTTTCAAGGGTCTAATAAATATTGGTTATTCGTATTTGCCACAGCCAGTGTTTCAGGTACCTGAATCAAATGGGCAGTGAGAGGAAGCCAACCATTGGAGAAGAGCCAAAGAACAAACTTTACTGAAAGTATCCAGGGAGAGACAGTGAAGGGAAGCAGGACTGGAGGCCAGTGGTACTGTACAATATCTCTCTTTCCATTGTTACTGATGACTCTGTCCTTACTGCTGATAAAGCACCTTTTTTTTTAAAGCAAAACTTCTGCTTTTAGAAGTGTTGATTCTTCTCAATTTTTGCATAGCTACAAGTAGACTACTTTTCACCTGCCTGCTACCAATACATAAACCAAATCTGTGGTTTCTTTACTGCTTGAGCAGCTATCTGACAGCTCATAAACCAAAATCCAAGTCTTGGGGGAAGGCTTAGAAATACTGTGGCAGTCTCGGGGTATCTGAAAAACAACTGTCATGGTTTAAGCCTAACTTGAAATTAAACACCATGCAGTTGGTCACTGAACCCCCCCACAGAGAAGAAACCTGTAATGACCAAAAAATGAGATTTCTTGAGTTAGGCTTGAAATAAATAGGTTTAGGACAGCCCATCCAAAGACATTACTTTGTATGTAGTATGAAGCAGCACTTGCCTGGAGGGGCTGGCAGGAATCATTACAGAGTTTGCACAAGTTCGAATTTAGGGTTTTCATCAGTGGAAGCCAGAAGAAGCTTGACTGAAGGTTCAGAAGCATTGGAAATACAATTTCTCAATGCTGTTTGGGGCATGACTACAGAATGCAGACACTTGTTTTTATAAGCAGCATGGAGAAAAAGATCCAGGAAAACATCAAAGTATCCAAGACCTTGTAAAGAAGGAACTTATTTGTTCCAGACAAAGAAGGCAAGCAACTCTCATTTTATAGGAGGAATAAATGAGATAAAGAGAAGCTGTGTACCTTACTTAATTTAGCAAGTGAATAGAAGTCATTTCCCATTGGGTCATACTGCACTAGCAAGCCAACAAATAGATATTCATTCCTATTGGCGCACCTTTCCTATCCAGGATAAGAACTGCAGAAGATATTTGCAATCTGAGCATGACGCAAGCTGTAGGCAAAGCCTGAACAGGCAAAGTATCCACTCATCACCCCAGAGGCAAAACAATGTAAAGCAGGAAGTGTGCAACACACAGGACAGAAGACGGCAAGGACAAAACTTGCATTCTTCATTAAGACAAGTTGGTAAAATTATCAGAACACTCAGATTTTCCTCACATATTCAGCTTCTTCATTCCAATAGCAAAAAAACAAAAAAAAAAACAAAAAAAGATTTTACAGTAAATAAATAATAACCCATTTTGGAGTCTCTTTTTAGTGCACTGTGAGGCATCGTTTGAAGACAGGTGAATGCAAGCCTGTGGGTTGGGGACATAGTCACACAGGACATATAAGTACCTACCATAGAGAATGTTCTATCAATCGGTATCTTAAATGCCAAATATAATTTTCTGGTCTTTTCACAAGCAAAATGCTTGCACTGACTAAATGGTACATTAGGTGAGCAGAAAGTTTCAAATGTGTTGGTGACATAGCAAGCTGATGTGAAAGGGTTTGCTGTTCCTGTTCACTCCCAGCACAGACAAGAGAATGGCTCAGGTTGCCTCGTTGCAATAAATCTGGCTGCCTCCCCTCCCCTGGGAAGCCAGCTGGCAGCGAGGTGCTTCCCAGAGCAAGGCAGGTAAGGAGAGGGGATGCTGCTCTGGGAAGGTTTCCAGAAGGAAGGATGGGGGAATGTAAATAGGAGGGAAAAAACAAAAGGAATCTAAAAAAGACGCAAATACGATTTTTTTTTCTAATGAGAAGAACAAGGCATGAAGCCGAATTCCCTGAAAATGATGAGTGTGTGGGTACTTCTAACTCTGTTATTTAAATGGCTTGGATCCCAAGCAGACTGCACTAATGCATGGATACTTCAGAGAAACAGGGAAACAGCCATTTACTTAATGGCTCATGGATTAATTGAGTTCCAGACGGACCTGGACAGTGGTCAGCAAACCACCAGTACATCACCTTGCCAGCAGCATCCTTTCCTCAAGACCTTTGGAAATGTCAGCATGCAGCTGAAATCAGGTTTTGCCTTCTCTGGGAACTGCAGGGATGCATGGGGATTCATACCATGGAAGGAATGGCAGAAAGTAGTGAGCAAGAGAGACAAAATCGTAATTTGTATAATGTGTCATACTGACTCATAGATGATTTAAAATACTTGGATTTTGTTTAAAGGCCACTTTACTCTCCTCTAAAACACTTCCTTTATTGCATTTCTTTGTGGGGTTTTTTTTTTTTTTTCACTCCTCGGAGAAACAGGTCACTTCAGCCCTAAGTTAAGGCATAATGAACTCAGTAGCAGCCAAGTCATCAGAAAACTACTCTACCTCTGACACATAACTTATCTGGTGTGTCAAAACAATTGTAAGATTTTTAGGCTAAGCCTGGAAATCATTTTCTATTTTTCCTCACTTTACCAGATATATTCGGTCAGCTGTAGTCATATCCCTGTCTAGCCTATGGACTTGGAGAAGCATCCTGAGACAATTATTTAGGACACGCTTTAGCTTTAATTACTAACACCACCTGTACCTGTATCAGATTTCTCTCCTTTACCTACCAATCCTCATGGAAATTGTAGGCACAAAGTTATAAATTGCTATACATTAATTTCCACCTTGACTGCATTGTGCATTGTTATCCTGAAACAGAAGGTGGTATTGAAATACCCATGTTGCATGGCAATATAAAAGCATAAGTAATACATTCGTCATGTAAATGCATTTACTGTGTTAATTATCCCACTCAATAGAAGAAATTAAGGAGTTTGCCAATGTGTTAAAGTACAGGCAGAAAGACTGCTGTGGAAGAAGAAATAAAAAATTAAACTGGGGAGGGAAACTAGCCAGAGATTGCTACTTCTTTGTCACTTTTTACAGGTGACAGAGACTGAGGTCATAAACCCATACTCCAGAGATATGTGAAGGAATCCCAGCACTGGGCATTCCCAGCTGTCCCTGCCTTCATGTCACAGCTGTACCAACACAATTGTTTGTGTGTTTATGTGCAAACCAGATCATGGAATGGATTTATATTTAAAACAACACCCAAAAAATCCAAAACAAACAAGGCCAAACATACCTATATCTGTCTATATCTATATCTAATCTATATCATCTATATCTATCTATATCTAATCTATCTCTATCATCTATCTATAGCTATATCTCCTATATTTATGTATCCCATAAAGACTCCTGTTTGTTAAACACAGGTCTACCCTACATGACCAGGCTTTATGCCCAGTGAAGTCTTGTCTTTCTTCCCACAGCTGACACAGGAGCAGAAAGCCAGGTTCTGCTTCTGTCAGTGCTGGGGTAGTCGGGCACAGCCCTGTGTGTTCTGATCCAGACCAAATCCGTGCCACAGCCTGAGCTGTTGCTATGACAGGAAACATGGCTTAAGCTTAGAATGGAGTAAAACTTGAGAGGGGAAGACTGAGAGAGGAGGAAGAAAAGTTTCACTTGTAAATGCCTCAGAGACAGTCAGTGACGAGCAACCTGTGTTTGGGGGGATCATTTAGATTTTTTTAGCCCTCATTATCTCGCCCAGGAGAGCTGGTTGCACTGGGGCACTTTGGGCTGTGTGGAGTGTAATGATTCATTATATAGGAAAGTTAACTGCTGATGGAATAGAGACTTTTAAGGTTAACAGCCTTTCCTTTAAGAGGGTGTTTCCCACTGATGAATCCTAAACTGAGAAAAAAAATTTAAATTCAGCCCAAAGAGTTGAGTTTCTGAGTATATTTGCCAGGGTCACCATGACTTTTAACTCAGAAATTACAGGGGAGATTTTTATTTTTGTATTAGAGACAGATGGAAAGAGACAAGCCAATTCCAAACCACAAATACACTCTCTGTTTATCTGAAATAATTCTCCTTAGCAAGGCAAAGATACCTTTGCCAGAGACAGGTGCTGTGCTAAAATGCACAACTGTTCTTTTTATTTACGTGAGCAGCTGCTAACGCCTTTGGTGCCAGGTTTGAACGTACAAATGCAAAATTCAGAGGTTTTAATTACGTCCCCATGTTTGAATAGCAGGCTTTTCATAAGGTTGCATACTCTTGAAATGAACCATAAACAGGTACCTGAGGCAGGGTTTGGAAAGGTACTCAAAAGGCACTGCTCTGGAAAGATTCAATGGAGATGTGGAAGAGCATCCATATCCAGTGGAGATGTGCACTGGAGAGCTGCTGTTTTTTCATTCTCCTCAGGACTGGAATGGACCAGCTCAAAATACCCACTCCTATTATATTCAAAATTCTCTCATTTAATAAGTAGGAAACACAAAAGAGGGAATTCACATGTTCTCTGCCTGGATCTCAGGAATTGTGTGGGAATAGTTCACATCTGTACAGAATCAAGTGGCTCTAATAATGCTTTTATCTAACTCATTTTAATGGCCTCAAGTCGTTGTCTGCCACTGGAGTCAGAGGTGTCTCAGCCTCTGCTGAAACTCAGGTTCATCATCTTCACGTCTCACTCAAACTTTCTTTCCTCTTATCCTCTCATATTTTGCCTGGTACAATAAAGCTTCAGTAATCCTGTATGTCTCACACTTGGAGGGATGAGATGGCAGATGGTGGTGGGACAAAAAAAAAAAAAGAAGTATTTGAAATCCTCTTTATTCCTGTCTGAAGGAAACTCAGGACTGCCCTAATTGAAGAATGAGAACAGAAGTTTTCTGAAACACATGAAGAAGCAGTGTAACATAGAACTCCTAAGCTCTGAAGAGTTGTTTTCCTCATAGGGCTCCTTTGCAAAGGAACATGAAGAAAATTTCATCTTGTCAACTGAATCTCCAAAGGTTTTCAAAATCTTCCTGTTTCGGAAAAAGCCTTTCTAAGTCCCAGAGGAACTAAAGGAAGCTCATGAAAAGTAAGGGCTTACAGCTTTTTAGCCTGAGATTTTATGAAGAGGGTGGAAAGATGGGCAGCAATGCTTAACTCTTTCTTCTAAATCCTTGGCTGGTCAGAGGAGAATTACTTTGACCTGCCTCATCCCTCTGCATGTTTTTTCCAACTTTTTTTTTTTTTTTGCAATCTAATGAAAATTATCTGCTTCAGAAATACATTGAGGCTAGGCTCAGGAAAAGCTTTTTTTTTTTTTTTTTGATGTCTGTTGAAGTCTCTTAGCACAGGCCAAATACGCAGGTTGTTGGCATAGCGTGGTTGTCAACATTTTAAAAATTTACTACAGCTCATTTGGATGGGTCATATTAATTTGATACCAGCCTCTTGTTTTCTGGGTAAGAGGATGAAATAACCTCCCAGATAAACTCAACAAAGAGAAATGTAGGAAGATGAATCCTGCCGTTTGTCTGGCTTATTTGGAGATGTGATTAAATAAAGGTGAGAACAACTAAGGACTTCAATTAGCCTAGCAAATTTTTCTGCTGCATCATTTTCAATTTGGACTCAGCAAGAGCAAAATTGCCTATTGATTAGTAGATATCCAATATAGAGGATTCAATAGGTGCTTTTGCATATGCTGAGTCCTAAATGCAGCGAACTGAGCTAACAAAAAAGAAATTAACACTGCCTTTCCCTACAGAGCCTTCCACAGCTTTCTACAGAGAAATTGCTCTCTGCACGTTGAACAGCTCTGAATTCCATCAGGAAAAAAAAAGAAAAACACCCAAGAAAGGCGTGTTATAAATTATATGGAATTATTAGCAAAAGTTGTGAGATTGTGGGTTGTTGTCTTGCAACATCTTTGCGTGACACCAGCTAGTATCAGGCACCAGGTATCTCTGGGCTAAGCAATATTTGGGAAAGAAAAACAGAATTCTGGCCTTCAAATACTTCAAACTAAAATAGACAAGACAGGAAAAAAAATGGCTGAAAGAAGTCTCCTTACCACCATTTAAAGACAGGGTGCTGAAATGAAGGGCTAGAGAGTAACTTGGTTTAGATTACAGGGGAAAAATGGAAAACATGAAAATAAACCAAAACTTTGGTCCTGCATTTCAAAGGAATTATTTTTTTCACTGTGATTGCAAAACAAATATCAAGAAATACAGGGAAGAAAAGATAACGCTGTTTCAGACAGTCCCTTAAGGGTCTAGAATAGCATTAATAAATGAAAATAACAAATAAATTTAAGTGCATATAATTTATATTGGTTGCATTTAGTGAACATTACCACTCTTCAGTTCACAAATATTCTATATCTGAGAATTGCGTAATAATGTAAGAATTTTTCAAAAGCTTGCCATGAATATCTGTTGATCAACACTCATTTTGTGAAAAAGACACTGAGGATATGAAATTTGAGAAGAGAATTCATCAATTTTGTTCAAATCTGAAGTTTAGTTTAGTTTTTCCTTCCTTTGACTGTGTCATGAGCCATGCTTGGATGTTGTCATTTGTGTCTAAAACTGTGTCAGCACCTGCTGTTGGAAATACCAACCATGATCCAAATTCTTTGTAGTTTGTTAGAGAAACACAAAACCACGTGCGCTTAAATAACCCCTGACCTAAGCAAGTAGGACACAGTTTCAGCAAGACATTTCTCTTTTCATGTAACTGCTCTTTGGTTTTGTGTTTTCCCTTTCTTTCATACTTTTACTTTTGTTCCAAGTGTTTTATCACATCAGAAAACAATTTTTTGTATTTTGTTCTCATACAGCAACTAGACATTTCCAGTGTAGTCACCTGCTTGACTAAGTAAAATACAAACATGAGATAACTACCTAGGAAAAAGAAAACTCTGGCTACATTCACTAGCTCCTTTTATAGGCTTCAGAGATCCTTCATTCATAAATAACAAAGGCATTCAGTTTGATGGTGGTGATGGTCTAGGATACCACAGAGATCCTTGGAAACTATGAACAAAAATTAATCTCAGGAAAACAAGGTGAAATGCATATTTTATGCAAAACACAAAATGAGAGGCAAAGGGCATGAGGTGAGAGAAATGAACACGAGATGGGAAACGAGCATGAGATGGGAAATGAGCTGGGGAAAAAAGGAGAAGGGCGGACAACTGAGAAGCGAGGGAAGAAAACCAGGAGCTTATCCCTGACAATCAAGAGAAGCAGATGGAGAAGTTATGTTTTAACTGTCCACTTCTCTGTGAGGAGACTACTGGGATGGGTTGGCAAAAGGATAAACATAAACTAATCAGTTTCCCGTAATGAAGAATCTCATTCAATTACACCAATTTCTTTCCACAGCTCTGTACTCCTGTAACTTCAATGTATGCATGTCTGCCTCTCTTGTAGACAATAAATGTTTACAAAACAGAGAGCATGTTATTGTTAATCCCTTAATGGAGATAGATGCTGTATTTTAATATTTCAAAATGTCTACAGGCCTCATGAGTGTCTTAGAATTAAAAAAAAAAACCATGTGAAGCATTTCATAACCTCTCCCTGTCTACTATTGATAGATATGAAGGCTTTGGGAGAGCTGTTAATGTCTCTAAGACAAAACTGCCATCTTTGCACAGGGAAAAGGAAGATACTCTAGCTCAAGTCTTCAGATAGTAAAATGTTTTACAGCACACCTGAAAGGACGTGATAATTTCATTTTATTCTGGTAATTACACATGGATCTTTTCCTTACATTGCTTTATTTTTAGGATCTTAAATAAAACTCCTCCCTTCCTGGAGTGGACCCTTTAGAAGGCAGGATTCTTCAGTCTTAAAAATAGTTGCAATCTACACAGATTTCAAGAAAATCATCAACTTCCTCATTTATTTCCTGCTCTTTTAAGTAAGCCTTATTCATAGTCCATGACCTTTCACTGCTTGCATAATTTGTATGCAATGTAGACAGGAGACTGTAACATCTAGAACACAAGGGATCAATCAGCATGGCAGGGCCTTGATTGTTCTCAAAAATCCAAAGATGTAATCAGTGCAAGTCTCTTAGTGTTTGCTGGGCAAAAGGGATGGAAGCTTCAAGTGTTTGATGGCACTTTCATCTTGTAAAGTCATCTGCCCCAGGCAGCCCACCGTGGCAACCCTGTGTGCACTCAGGTAAGAAAGAATATAAAGTGGGGGAAAGACAACAGCTACTGATGGTTACACACTATAAAGGCACAGGGAATTTGTCAATTTGTAGAACATTGTCTGGGAATTACACTCCCTCTACAGGGCTGCTAAATTCCAGCCTTAGTGCTTCCTTGCAAGACGTGACAAGAATGCAGAGAGCAGATATTTCATTTAGTGATAGCAGAAGTCATAAAAAACTTCAGGGAGACTGAAATTATAATGGTGACCTGACTCCACAGGGAGGAGACAGGGAAAGAAGAACACAGTGTGCATTATGCAGAAGAAATTCTCTCACGAAAAACCCAGGGAGCTGGAAACAGAAGGAGATAAAGTGTATTTCTGAACTCAGAATTGCCTGTGTGTCAGTGCTTTTAGTCAGTCTGCCTTGTTCTCCATACTGCCAGACTGAATATTCGTTCTCAGAAAACCATTGTAGTGAATACCCTGGTCACACATGCACAGAAAATGTGAACATTTATTGCACAGCCCATACTGGAAAAAAATGAGAAAGAGGAAACCTAGATCAGTAAGTAGTATTCCCATCTTTATTACTGTTCTGAGGAAAGTTTCTGTGCCTCTTAGATAACAAGGAAGCTTCAAATTTGGGAGTGTTTTTTCTTCTTTGAAGGAATATTAACTTCAGCGTGTGGCTAAAATTACATGGGGTGCCTAAATAATATCAGGCACTATCTGTGTATTTGTCCGGATAGCTTCTGTAGGTCAAGGAAAACCCTTTTGATGCATTAACTTCTGACAAGCACAGGTAAATGTGAATCACTCTGCATAACCACAACCTACACTGGTCTGTATCACAGAGAAATAATTGTTTCTGACTTCCAAATATGGCAAAGATCTTTACATTTTGCACTTGAGCAGCTGTAACAACACTCATGTCCAGGTACCTGTGGCCTCTGTAGTTCATCAAATCTGGTAGCTCTCACACATAATATAGTCAGTTTTCATCTGTGAAAGTCCATTATAAGAGAGAGTGTTATCCTAGTAATCTAGAGAATACATACTATAATATTATTTTTTGTAGTCATCTTGACAGCTTCATCCTCATAATCAATACTGAGCATTTAAAAGTACGCAGAGTTTCGGATTTGGGTGTTTTCTCTAAGGATCTGTTTGCTAAATAAAATCCTGACAAAATGAAAATCCGAGTGTAAAGCCTCAAGTCCTGTCCTCAGTTTCCTATTTGTGCTTTCCCTATGCACCTCTCCTTTCATACAGAAGAATCATTACTGTGAATATCTTAAGGATGTGAAGACAACAATAAGAATCTATCCCAGCACCTGAGTTCATTTGGACATCCAAATTCTTACATGAAATTACATTAGATGCCTGTCTCCTTTCCTTAATAATCCAGCATAAGAAAAAATGCAAGGTCAAAGACAGTGAAGCTATTCAAGTAATTTGTCTTCAGTGGTGATGTATGAATACTGAGATGCTAATTTACCAATATACGATGCACTACAAGACATTTTCCTTGCCTAACCAAGCAGTGTGAACAAACATTTGAATGCCTCTAAGATGTTATAAGGATAGAGGTAAGACTTTCTAATGGGGTGAACTGAGAGATCATTAAAGACAGAGATGGAAATACAGAGAAAATAAAGAGAAAGGGAAGGGGTAATGAGATAGAAAAGCAATACTGGAAGAACTACCAGTTTGATGAGAAAGGAGAGTGGAGATTCACGCAGAAGTCATGCTTCGAGAACTGCAAGTGGAGACAAAACAAATTAATTTGACGCTAAATTCAGACAGAAGCAGTAGCGTGGCAATAGTGTGCCTAGGAAGGATTTCCAAAAATTTAGCAGCCACCACTTTGGTGATAGATTGAAAGGTATTTAGAAAGAGAGGCCACTTCTTATACTTTAATCTCTCAAAACATGATTCCACTGAACAGCAAGGCACTTCCATCTTTCCCAGACTACTGGTGATGATGTCCATAACCTTCCTGTACCCTCCCTAGAACTTCAGTGTAAAAGCCCTTCTTACATTAATAATAGGGTACCACCTCCATAGACCCAGCCCTACCCTCAAAAAGCTCCTGAAAGGCTTTCCTTTCCCTTTTCAACATGGCACGTGGACCTTGCTGGGTTGTGAAGCTCACATGTTCGGTTTCAGGCTTTTCTCTGCCAAGATTCTAAATTGCTTTTGGAGCTGAGTTGGGTATAAGCTGATACAAACAGAAAATGCTTTATGGGATTTATTGCAACTCTTGTCTACTGTGGGGATTAGGAGGACTAGGTAGAAGTAACTGTGATGAAAGATGTATGAGAGATTATTTCAGTGGGCCCTGAAGAGGAATGTGCTTTCAGGTATTCTGCAGTGAAAGAACCAGCTGAATTTAGTGACTTGACTTACGAGCTATAAAGCAAGACTTGTAGAGAAGAAAAAGAGATTTTTCAGTCCAGGTGGCAAGGATATGAATGTTGGTACTGACAGCTAAGTGTGAAAAGTTTCAACAAAAATGCTCAGCAAATGGCTTTTGTGCCTTTCTGGACCTGTACCATTCTCAGATGGTTAGTGAGCCCTTACAGTCTTTGCTTTAGGCTGTTTTCAACAAATTAATCTGTACAGAATGATGGAAACTTCTTCAAGGTTCCTTCAAACAAGAAGCATCTTGAAAGTAATGATTGTGTTAATCCCTCAAGTGCTTTCTTTCCCTCTTGCTGTCATTCCATTAAATGGAGAGGCCACATGACATCTCCGTACTTGATGTCTCTGTGGAGCATGTAACCGTTCTGTTAGAGCCAAATCAGTGCTTCTCATCTGCAAATTAAGAGCACACTGAAAGTTTCTTAGCTAAGATGTGATTATTCATACTCAAAGCAACTATTTCTTCAAAATCTGCATTCCTCAGGAAAAAAAAAGGGAATGATATTTGAAATACAGAAATAATTTAGGGGAAGTTTGCTCTGGATTTTTTTGAGCATTGAGGCTAAAGGGTCACAGGCAACATTGTGTTCAAGACTGCAGAGAATATTTCTGCTATTATCAGAGAGATTTACAGTATGGTTGCAATAAACAGATTCTTATTTAAGAATGTAACTCAAATTACATAGCAAAAAATGGCCTTAAACCCCACTGAATGTATCACGTAAGCAAATAATCAGAGTGAGGCAACACTTCCTTTTAAAACAGAAGCAACAAAGTCGAGGACTGATTCAAGCTACAGTTTTTAAAAGGGAGCCAACAGGATGTAGATGCCCCACTCCCAGACGATTTCTGATGACTTGGGTGCAGAACCTGTCCCTCCCACAGACTGATCCGTGCCTGCAGTTGGAGACTATCATGCCTTTTCTGTTGCTCCCAATGATCAAAGTGTGCTGCAAAATCATGTGGACATGCTGAAAGTCATCTATCTGGATCAACCTTTGATTTCAACATAACAGAAATCGATGATAAAACACTTGGGTTGTGACTAGAAAGTGTATGAGAGAAGAAAACAAACATTGAGATAGAGTCCCCAGTCTGCTTCTTTCAAAGTGGCCTGCTGTGTTTGGATGATGGACAGTAGGGGATCTAAAGAGTGCTGCTTGGTTTTAACATTTTTCCTGTGAAAACCTAACTCACTGGGAGTTATATAAGCCTGTGTGTTATGACCTTAATGAGAGGACACATTCATTTGTCAGCTAATGAAGTTTTTTCACCTTTTTTAGTGAGATTTCTTAATGTATCAGGTAATATCACGATTTTGATGTGAGTGCTAAACTACTACTGTCTTACTGAAGTGTATAATGAAGGTCACAGGCTGACCTGGACAACAAAGATGGGAAGCTTTTAATGCAGCTGTTCATCATTTCTACTACTTGTAACATTGTGAGGAATCTTTGGATCTAAACCCACTTTGTGTAATCTGGCTACTCATCTAGAGAATGCTAGCTGTCCTGAGGCTGGTATAAATGACAGTGGAGAGATATTTAGCTAGTTGTGGGAGTCCCATCTAAGTTAAAAATTGTTTTGGCAGTTTTAAAATGCTAGGGGGTCTGTATCATCACTGTATAAATCCTTTAAAAATGGAAAGCTGGTGTTACCTGCTTTTTGTTAATAGCCAGAAATAATTTCTCCTGCAAGCAAGCTACTCCAAATGTGCTGAAAATATGCATATGACTTGTGTTACACAATGGAGTCTGGAGACCATATTTCTAATGGACAGATTTCAGGGTTTTGAGGGGTAATTCAAATCTTCATGCCTTTCTTCTAGTGGCCAAAGCCACTTCACCTTCTCCATGGAGTTTATCATCTTCTATTGTGCTTCCCTGAGAAGTTCATCTACACATTGACTTATATAGAGCATGTGCCAGAACCACAGATTCATACTGAAAGGAAGAGAAGATAAAAAGTCTGGATCCACAGCATTATCATAAAAAGTTGTGAGGATAGAGAGAGTTGGTTCTGTACCAGAACATCTTTTCCTGTGGAAATAATTAAAAGAGAGACACATTTTATAGTTTGAAAAACACTCTGATAGATGCTTTTAATTCCTTTGTATTTAGAATTTTTCTGCTTGCCCCCTATACTGGAAACTGTATTTTTCCTTCAAGATAGTTATGTTTCAACGCCAGGAATAATAAGAACTAATATTCTTCTATGCCATTTTTGTTTGTTTTTTTCCTATTCAAGCTCTGGATGAACTTCAGCACTCCCTCCATCTCCTCAGTTCTTGGATTTTACATCTGCAGAATGACCTTAACTTCCTGCACCAAGTACTTTGAGATCTATGCAAGAAAAGCACTGTGCAAGAGCTGGTTGTCATGATTGCAGAAATCCAAGTACAATTACTTTCAGGGGCTGTGAGCTATAATTAAGTAAAAAGAGTTCAAGTATACTCCTTTATGGGTACTAATCCAAATTCTAAATAGAAAAGTCAACAAAGCCAAATACTTTGTGTCCAAGAAAGAAAAAAACAGATCATTGCCCTCTCCAACACAAGAACATTATTATTTGTTCTGCAATACAATTGCCTTTGACACTGTGGTTTGCCTGCATTGTATAAGACAAACAATAGAAGAAGTGCATTGAGGCAAAAGCTGGCAAGCTGTACTGTCCTGTGAGAACCATGAAGTAATTCCAGTCTTCGCAGAATGGTAACTTACGTGGGACTGAAGAGTGGAGAAAAGTGAGAATTGAGAAGACAATAGTCAGTAAGGGAAAGAGCTCAGCCTACCAAATGCCAATAGAAATGGAAAAGTTGCAGTAAGCGTCTCGAACTGCAAAATGACTTTTGCCAGGATGTTTGCTGATATTGCTCCTGTACAATAATGCAGCCATGTTGTTCACAGGGTCTGGGTGGTCGCCCATACAGTGAGTCTCTGCGTTCAGGTGGGTGAAATAAGTGTCCTCTCTGCCTTTCGTTTTTCACTCAACATCAGCAAAATAAAGTATGCAAAAAGCAGGTTGTCCTGTAGTGGTGTATTTTGTGCACTTTTTTTCTCTTTTAAGATTTTTTATGCTTGGTGGACTGCTGCCTTTGGCCATGGCAAGAATAACCAATCCTTTAAAAGACAGATTCTTTTTTTAGCAAGATTGTTGAATTGGCACTGAACACAGACTTATTTGTAGGTGATAGATGAAGAGGACATTGGTGGTAGAACTGAAGGAGTAGATGATCAGTCTTTATTTTTGGGGATGGAGGAGGAAGAGAAATTCCTCCACTTCCAGTTTAGTATTTGTTCTAAAGAAGAAGCCATACCCTTTAACATGACGCCCTACAAAAGGTGAGGATTATGAGAGAGCCCTTCCTGAGGGATAACAGGAAAATTATTTTTTAAAAAATTGAAGAGGATTTCCTCATGATTCTTCCTCTGTGTTCAGTCAGAGTCGTTTTCCAGGGTCCACACAGTCCTATCCTCTTTGAGCAAAGCCAGTGTGAGCTTTCAGAGTGCTTGTGTCTTAAAGAGCCTTTAATATTAATTCATCCTAAGAGCCTTGGGATAACAGGTCAAGGGATCTGAAACACAAGTTGTGCCTCCTGTCCTGCTAGTTGCAGGGAATGATGGGGCAAGAAACAGGAAAATCATGCAGATGAACATTTTGGTTTTGAGACTGGTGTCACCAACAGAATTTTTGAGTTTTTTTGATCATGGGACAGTTTATAAAACATAAACTCTCAGGTGGAAAACACCATGTTAGAGGAGACAAAAGCTAGGTCAACAAGGAATAATCTGAACCAGCTTCAGGGTGTGCCTATCTTCATATGTCCTGGTCCCCTTCCCAATTGTGGATGTATTATGGAGTCCAGGGTCTACACTGAGGACTGAAAGCTTATGGCAGAATTTTCCTGTGGGATTTCTGCAAATACCTCTTTATGGGACTGAATTATATCAGTGTGGGGCTGAGTAAAGATAAAATTTAGGAACACTTTAAGGGCTGCTCTTTATCCAGCCTTACTTGTCAGAAAGTTGCCATGGGAAGAAAAAGAAGCTTTCTTAAGGGGAAAAAATGAGAAAGAAGTTGGGTCCATTAGCAATACCAGAATATGTACAGGCACTTGCGTTCATTGAGATAAGACATTTTAGAAAAGCCAGCTCTAGGAAGTATATTCATAATGAATAGACAGCAGGGCCTTAGAGCCACAGAATTTCATCTCAATATGGAAGAGGCCATGAGCTACTGCATAAAAGGGTCTTGGAGGGCATGAATAGAATAAAGCTTGTGAAAGGATTAGCCCAGGGAGGTAGGAACTCATTCCTGCCTTGTTAGTTCTCTTGTCAGTATTTTCTCTTGCTGTACAACTGGATATACACAGCTGAATTCCTGGTCTTGCTTGGGACCTTCTGATATCACCACAAGAAAACATCAAAACAGGCTCATGCTGAGTCAAACTGTACTGCATAAATAATGTACAGGCATGTACAGGCCATCCAGCAGAACTCAGTATTATTCAGAGAAAATAATGACACCAGATTCGAGTTCAAGGCTGCAGTGAGGATAGCAAGTGTAAAAAAAGATCACCCGATGAGAAAAGGGGACCCTGCTGAACTTAATTGGTGAGATCCATCAGCATCCCAGTTTGAAAGAGAAAAGGTTCCTCTATAAGGAGAAACAGAATCCAGCGGTGAAGAAAAGCAGGTGACTGGAAACAGGTAGGAAGCATAACGTTATTGGCTTCATTTTCTTTGTCAAATATCAACCCTACGGAAACTTCATCTACTGCTTCAGTTGCAAAAGGGGAGATGGAAGTGACAACAGGCTTAAAGTTTGATAAAGATCTATTTAAATACAAGGAATGTTTCTCCTGTTTGGTAGCCCTGTTTCTAGTCTCGGCATACAGTTGAGTAGTGCTCTTTGTCATCTATCACTCATTTTTATGTCATCATATTGTTACGTCCACCAGCAAACAGGAAGTAGAGCACTCAAAATTGCACACGGGGACTAAGGACTCCAGAGGTCCACAGTGCAGTGGAAAAGGCAAAGACCAAGCTTACTACTCTGCATACACAAATGAAAACTCTCTAGATGCCAGTCCAGTACTGACTTGAGTTCAGCTAATACACTTAGTTCAGTGGCTCTTCATTACTTGTTGATGAACTGGAAGCTACTGAACAAGTGGGGCTGAGAGACACAGGGACAACCAACAAGCATGGCAGATTTGCTATGTTTTGTTTTCCTTTTTCTCCTCTGCACTGCATCATTGGAAGCAGTGAATGTGTGCAAACAAGTGAAGCTGGGCAGAAAACAGATGTTTTCCACACAATCAGTTCACAAATAATGAGACTGTTCCCATGCCTGCTGTTAGCACTCCCCCCCTACTATTGTCTGTGGAGTACAATGGGAGAGAGACAACGGAGAAAAGACAAATGTAAACTATTCTGTTTCTGCAAAAGTGCGAAAATTTTGCTCCAAGCAAGGAAGTCCTTCTACAAATTCAGAAAGTTTCACCACTCAAAGGGGCAGGATGGGTCAAAGGAGTATAACAGCATGTAAAATATTTTACTCATACCTGCCAAGCAGTTAGCACAGCTACAAAGGATCAATAGTTTCTTCGGTTTTTTGAAGAACAGTTGGTAAAGAGAAGATATTGATCAAATATCGAGCAAATATGTACATCCAAACTATTCTCCTCTTTCTCCTCAGGTTGAGTTTCAGAACAGACTCTCACTAATCTCTCCAGTATGACACACATCAGCAGTGCTACAAGCTGAGGTGACATAAAAGTAAGGAACATCTGTTATATGTCCTTACAACCTCTCCTATTTACTTATAGTTAATCACAATGTTAATTCCAAAGGCTGCCTTTCTCTTTTACTTTTTTTTTAAAGCAATTTAATTTTTTAATGAGATTTTACTTATTACCCTCAAGACATACAAAGATAAATGGATTTTTTTAAATCTATATTGTCTCATCTCATCAGCAGGAGGCTATAAACAACCAAAGACTCTCAACAGGTGTAATTTCCTGCTGAAGCCTGATGGTTTCGCCAGTGCAGCTCAACACAAACAGCAGGCTACAGTCTGCCTTTTCAGACTGAATACAAGAAAGAAGTGTTGCCAGTACAAAGTTATTATACCGATTCCAGGCTCAGACTGGTTTTCTTCTCATGGTAATCAAAACAGTTGACAAGCTCCTGCCACCAAAGACATTTTCATTTACATTCTTCTGGTCGTTGGGAAGGTGATAATAGCAATGCTTGCACACAAGAATGACATATTCATTAGAAGACAGAAAAAGAATTATTTGTCTGCAGGACAGAGCTTGGATAAGTGTGAATGTTGAGCTCTTAGAGGACTCTTGGTAATTGGATCACTACTGGTGAATTGGCAGATAATTTAACAGGAAGCAGGACCCATAAACTAAGGTTGTGTTGGCAAAGACTTACCCTATTGGAATTGAAGGTGTTGGTGACATAGACTACCTTAAAAGAGACTAAAATTTTTGTACCAATGAAGTAAGTTTTCTCTTTCAGAAAATGTGGTAACATCTGGTTCTCAGGAAACTTTTTATCTAGGGCTCCTTTTTTGTAATGGTGGAACCTTTCAGGACGGCTTTCAGTACTGGAGGCTTCAATTTTAGAAAAGCAAAATATAGGAGACAAATACTACCTTCTTTAAGGTTTAAAAGAAAGTCAGTGTGTTAATCATTGTGCCAGGCTGACAATTGTTCTGCAACTTTAAAGCCTGAGAAAGAAAAATATCACTCATCTTTGTAGTTAGATATTTCCTTTGGGTGTATTGAAGTGGGAAGAGCACAAGGCAATATCGGTTTTTGTGCAAATTGACTGTCTTTAGAATGTAAATTCATGCCAAAAGTGGTTACCTTTGCTTTTCCTCAAAGATGAAGCAGAAGGAACATGAGCAAAATGAGAATCAAGCTATGCAGACACACGTAACAGCAAAACGCTTCACACTCCTTTCAGAATTTCCATTTACTAAAAAACTAATTTTAAAAAAAATCAGCTTTTGTGTCACAGAAATAATATTTTAAAACCTAGGGTTCGATAACAGTCAGTCAAACCTAAGACAGTCTTATGAGTGTAGCAATTCTGCAGGGCTTTTGGGTTACTCCCACAAGCAGGTCCCTTGTCTTCACAGTGACTTCTCTATAGTTCTTCCTTCCCTAAGGTTTGTTTAGACAACATCAAGTGCAGTTTGATAGCAGGAGTTAAGCATGATTCTAGTCTAGCCATGTTTGCTGCTGACCCACAGTTAAGGGCATCATGCAAAGCAGCAAGCGTCAGAGCCCAAACACCACTAAGGGACAGACCAAAACCTTGGAGCAAGAAATGATCATCAGCAAAACTTGCCACTTCAGTATTTATGAGGCTGAAAAGCAGCAATTTGTGCTTGTAAGCAGACCAAACAAGCACAAATTTCTAAGAGTCTACTAGAATGAAGCAGTAATGAGGCTGTGGTTTCAGCCATGGGGCAGAGAGCCACACTCTCCCATGTGCTGCTCACTCACCATGCTCACATCAAGCCTGTAACTGGTTCAATCTTCATTTTCTTAGGCTGGATGAACACAACTGACTCTGGCTTGTCTCTGGCACCAAATTAAAATGCTCTGACTTCATTGTGGAAAGGGCACTGTTCTTGCCAAAGAAAGAATATATTTTATACATACAGCACCAAAGTTGTGGTCTGATTCTTTGCCATCCAAATGAACCTGAACAGGCTCAAATTAGGACTGCATGGAAGACCATACTGAAAATATTTTCGTGAGAAATAGCTTTGTAAGTTTAAACAAATTCCTGTTAGAAAAATAACATAATTTGAATATTTTCACCAGAGGAAAATAAGGAAATCATTCTGTTTCCAGTTCCTGATAGGGTTGCCTCATGAACAAATCACAGTGCATGAAGGAGCAAGAAAAGGAGCACAAGAGTCTTGAGGCAAACTTGGCTGAAGGGCTGCTGCTTTTCAGCTGGACTAACATCAGTCTGCAAGTAAATTCAACTCCTTTGCTGTTTGGATGTTCTGATGCACTTTTAATTTTTTTTTAACTTTTGCTGTGATTTGGAGAAGGAAAAAAAAATCAAAACAATTTCAACATGCTGGAATTTTCTTTAGTATTAATAAGTGTACATGTTCCTGGGACACAATGAATAACATTATGTGGTTTTGCCCCAGGCTGCCTCGAAATGTAATTTCTCCACCAGATCTCACTGTCCCAGGCACAGACATCTAAAGGCTGTGCAGAGGGCTAAGAAATGACATCATGAAGGGAGCACCCCTTTACTTTCTCCATGGCCTAGCAGAGAATGCAAATAAGATTTGTCTCCTCGCCAAAGAGGACGTCATTCTCTTGCTCAACAGAAATGTCACTAGATTTTCTGTCTGTCTCCAGGAGTCCTTTTTGTGAGTTTCAGTTATTCCTACTGGATTTGTGAGGAGTGTCAGAGCTATGCAGTGATCATAAAGGTTAATACAGCAGTGTCTCTGTGGCATCGGCCTCTGAGATCCTCCTAAGTCTGACTCATTTCAGAGACTTGTTTGCTTTAGCTGTAGAGACAATGATGGGTGAACAGGTCAGTCAGTCCTACTGTGTCGACCCTGAATGAGAACAGACAGGGCTTGGCTGCGAACAAAGAGCACCGACTTTCCCTGTTTCTCCAGTGGGCCAGAGGAGGAGCAGAGTCTATGCTACAGAGTAATCTCACTGTTAAATCCTGAACCAGATGCAGAGAAGCAGATTGCTGGCTGTCCTGCAGACCTGTATTCCTCTCTTCTTAGCCTTTCAGATTAGATTGCCAGCCTCTGCACCATGAAGACTATTTGTTCAGATGACTACATCATCTCTTTACTGGTTAATTTACACAATCTGAGAACCAGGAGTTAATACTTTCGGTTACTAGCTAAGAGTTGGCTCAGTGTAGAAAGCAGAAACTTTAAAAAAAAAAAAAGTTAGTCTGCAGATAAGTGACCACCCTCTTCTCTCTGAGCCCTGCAATCATGCAGCAGAGTACACAATTTACTTCCATGTATGTTCTTAGAGGTCATGTAGTGAGTAAACTAGGAAACAATCACAACTATTCTTTGTAAATAATTAAAACATTACCAGAGTGTATGCAATCTTATAGATCTGCTAGACATATTTATTTGGAGATTTATTACACTTATTGTTTTTCCCTAGTGATTCAAACAGCAAGAGTGGAACTGTACTTCCATGAAATTTGCTGACAGTGTCACATTGGGAGGTACCAATATTGCTAATGTTTGGCATATCGCAAAAAACAGTGCTTGACCTTTTTAATAGAAATGAAGTGAAATGCAACATGCAAGGCCATATGCAGAAGGGCTTATTCCAAAAACTTCTACTACAAGCTGGGTCTCACCATTGGACCCAAAAGAAGAGAGGAACCTTGGAATTTGGGTTGATGAAGGCTTGACTCTACCTCACTGTGATGCAGCACTGAAGAGGGCAAATGCAGCCTGCAAATGCTGAAGGTAGGGAGTGTTTAGCAAGGAAGCTTCACTGGCAAAGTGCTGGAGGCACGATGTAGGACGAGTTTGGTCACCTGCCCAGAAAGGTTCAGTATGATCTTGAATGAATGAAGTTGGTGGGATGAGCAGAAGAAAACTGTTATTCTGTCAGAATAAACTTGGAGAGCTGAGACTTTAATCTTATCAGACCAGAAGGTGATAGAAGACATGACTGCTCATTTTAAGTGTAGTGTGTGCTAAAAACAAAGGAGAAAGGGAGGGTAATTTGAACTAAAGGATTATGTTAGCACAAAACCAGATCAGGATAAATGACCCCTGAGTATATCAAGGGTACTTTTAAAGGGTTGTTAAGTACAAGAGGGATGAGTTTCAGGAACAATATTCCTAAATGAAGAGAGCAGGAACACACTTTATTCTCTCAGAAGTACAGAGAATAACTGTGGCTCCAGCTGCCTGGCCAGGAAGGACTGGAATTCTAGACCCAATCCAAAATGGATGACTGTGGTTTCACTTTGGCTCCATGCCGTTCTACAGCAAGCACTAAAGATGGTCTGTGGCAGCAATGGTGTGTCTGGATTCACAGTCCTAAATATCTGATCAGTAACTGCAGGGGTTTTTTCCAATATAAACTTAATCCAAACAAATGTGTGCGTATGACTGAATTTCTCTCCCGTGCAAGAACACACAATATAAAGTTTATACTGATTTTATGCTTTGATGTCAGCTGTGGAAGAAGCTGCAGTACTTGGTACAGGACAATATTAGAATGTCACAGAGCATACCTAGTAAAACATCATAATCACAGGTAAAAATTAATGAGCAAATTTCAACTACTGGTGCTAATTTACAGCAGTAGAATACCATGTCCCATCATTATCTTTCATTCAACACCACAAGGAGCCCTAAACAAGCATTTACTGCACTGCTGAATTCTGGTCTCTGACTTTCCATCAGGAAACAGCCTGGTCACTGCTGCAACCTAAACAAGCGAAACACAGGTGAATAGTCAGCTGTGTTTATCTTCACACTTTCTGATGCCCATGATTCTAATTCAGAACAACTGGTGGGATTTTTGCCTGGAAAGCTCTTAATTAAAAGAGTTTAATTAATGATAGGTGTGAATAAAAAGCAATAGTGACTAAGGGTAAATCATGCCTGACAAATTTGGTGGCTTTCTGTGATGGGGTAACAATACCGATGGACAAGGGAAGAACAATTGACAGACTATCTGGACTTTAAGGGTACACAGGATCTTATGTACTCTAAGTGTCTTTCCATTCACAATCTGGTTTTTGGGGTGTTGTAATACGCAAAAATTAGTTGTCATAATAAGAATAGAAGGAAGTTGTTCAATAGTAAATAATTGCAATCTGACTCAGCTTGAGGACAAGGCTTTCATGGTAGTTTGATCCCAAAGTGGTACCCTTTCTTTAGCAAGGGGATAGTCATACATGAAGCATTTCTATTTGAAGTAAAATCACAAGATAATGTACTCTAAAAAGGCTCCTTCACAAACTTTTATTGCTGATCATGAATAACATCTTTGTCATACTTAAATCAGTATCAGGATTTCTGATTTGCTTATGTAGCACAATTACTGTTTCAAAACTTTTGTACTTGGATGACATCCAAGTTGTTTATTCACAGTATGACATTTATTTAGGAACAGAATTGGACAAAAAGTAGCACTATCTAGTGTATTCCTCTTGGACTGCCAGATCCTCTTTTTAAAAATTATCTGGAAATTATATTCTAATCCTTTAAATACTGTGCTTTGTAATGCAAAACTGTGAATTCAGATGGTGTTCTGCTATGTCTTCAATGACAAACAGCCATTGACATTCACAAAGACCTGCATTACAGATAAATTCAAGGAGAGAAAATAAGAGAAGAATAATCCCATAAGGTTTTCCTTCCAAAGTCAGTCCTAATCATAAGAAGAAGCAGGAAAATACACTGCATTGTATAATATTTTCTGGCAGCTATTCTACAAGGAATGTTGCTCTGTTCTCTTACATGTTCTAATGTAAAAATCTCAAACCTGTGAGCCATTTACCAGTACTATAGAGACCTTCTCACACCTATGAGAAGAATTTTGTCTTTTTACATTTAACTTCACAACTTCTATATGTCTTACTGCTTCCCAAAGATTAGGATCATCTATTTGGATGTTTTCTCTCATTTGTCAGCATGTTAAATTCTTGTTCCAGTCTTTGATTCTGTTGTTGTTTAGTTATTCCAGAGAGATATTTTGCTTTCTTCCAAACTTATTATAAATACAACTTCACTCTCCAAGGAAGTCAAATTACATTTTATTTCTATATGAATATAGCAACAATTAAGCATACACAAAAAAAATTGTTACTTAAAATGTGATTATAGCAAGCAGAGGCATTGTAGAAACCAGCGTCATCATACTCAATATATTGGCTTCCTCTGTGGTTCTTTGAATTTCATTTGGGGATTTTTTTTTTTTTTTAGTGAGAACTGTAATGATGATTTTACTGCTGTTATCATTCCAGAGCCTACACAGCTTAGGAAGGCTGAGCTGTATTCAGTTTTGTTTCACACATCATTAATAAACCTGTCAGCTCAGATCTGATTGCAGGACTTCTATTTCTGATGATGGAGAAAGAATGCAGTTCAATTTTCCACCGTGGTTTGGATTTTCAACACCAGCATTTAGTAACATTAGGGTTTGATGCAGATCAGCAATGTTGACATAGAAGACTTTGAGAAAAGCACCACTTGTGAAGAACAACACTTTTCAATTTCTTTTGTCCTTCTTAATAAATTTTACAAGTTTTTTAATAAAGCCTTTGTATAGGTTGGATCACTATTTTTAGGTAGGAATTGTGACAGAACTGATCAGATATGTCAAAGGCAGGAAGATGGAGAGACTCCAGCTGACAAGTTATCTGTATAATTTCTGCCTTGTTGTGTGGAATCCATGGGAAGCACAGAGTTTTGGCATTACAAGCCACTGTTAGGTCTCTCAGATACATTACTAGTGCTCTTTTGTTATTAGGTACATGAAAGGGTGCTGTGAATCAGGTAGAAAGTCTCGTGTCGTGTCTTGCTTTAGCTAAGGGACAGGAGGAGCATGGCAGGGAAAAATGAAGGGAAAATTACTGCAAAAGGTGGAAGAGTTTATAAAAACATAGATTTGTGATCACAGTGGAGGATACAAAAGGATGAGGAATCAGCACATCAGTAACCCTCTTCATTTAACATGAATTCTTACATAGGTGAAAGAGCATTCCCATAGCAGTCTCCTGACATTAAACAGCACCACATGACATAAAGATCATTACATACAGAGCTCCCAAATATTTCAAGGAAAAGGAGTTATTCAGCTATGCTTTGAATCTTTCAGGCAGTAAACACTCTTGAGAGATAGCCCCTTTGAGACACCATTCACATTCCCTGATGTCTCATATGAAACAAATGTCCAAACAACAAGCTAGACTTAAAGGAAAGGACAGAGTAAGGACACTGTCCTGTCAGAGCTAAGGTTTACTGGGATATGCCTCTAGCCTAAGGGAGAAATCCTTACCGCTCAACTAAGAGTGCAGTGAAGTCATAAACAACTTGTTTTAAGGTTTTATCTCTTCATAATCCAGTAATTGCTGTAAATAGGTGCTTAACTCTTACCTGATCTAACGATCTCATTTATACCCTGTCAAGTAATAACATTGAACTGGGTGGGAATCGGACTTAGACAAACCTGACTCTGTGGACAACGTGTCTGCCCAGGCCAGATTGATGTCCTGGGGATTTGGGGTTCAGACGCCTCAAGGAATGAGAGTAGAAATAGGAGATTCCCACGCTTTGCCGTGCAGGAGCCAGGGAAGACACAGCAGTGCTACAGATCACCCTGCACACCACCTACCCCAGCAGGCAACAGCCAGTCCCCCAGCAGTGTGTGGAGATGGAAACAGCCGATGGTACGGGGAGGACATGAGTTATAACAAGCACAAGGCAGAGAGAGATTATGGGAGGGCATTTCCTGGGGAATTAATCACCCATCTTCCAAGCCACCTCACTAATTAATTACTCCCGTAACTCCAAAATGCTTTAATCCTTTCTCTTATACCCCCAGACTCCATTTCTTTCTGTCAGTCATTTTCCCAAAGCAGCCTTGGCAATGCCATTAATTGGTAACCAATTAAAGCAGCCACAGCACAGAGAAAACCTGAGGACAATACAAAACACCTTCAGCTGAATTTTAAACCAAGCAGCAGGACAACTGTTGTACTTCTGTATGCTTGTATAACAGACAGCAGTACAAACTTCAGACAAAAAGTTTAAAAGAAGCTGCTGCCGGATTTTCAACTTGTGTTGTTATAAAGACAAAAATCACAGATTTCAGGTGAGGAACTAATGTTGTGCTTGTCACAGAAAGACTGAATTTCTGAAATAACTTAAGTAGATACAAATATTTGAATAAACTGATGATAATCCAGAATTCAGCCACTGCTGCTTAGGTATGTGTTTCAGTGCACTGAAGCTCACATATCTCAAATTATCATGTTAAGGAAAGTTAGGTGGATACAGCTGTATTTTAAGCTCTAGTGTAGTGCACAGAGATAAGCCACAACATTCCAGGTCAGTTTTTGGGATTACTGATGTAGTTCCCAGTAGCCTGGGTCTTAATGAGCAAGTGCAAAACACTGTGAACTGAAAATCATTGCTTTGCAGCATGGAAAATTCTGGGTATACCACTATAATTTCACAGAAAAAGGTGTGCTTAGTTTCTGTATCAGTTTTAGTAAGTCAAACTTGTCTGTTTTCACCTTGACTTCAATAACATCTGCAGTTATTGTTGGTATTTCTAAAAGACAAGCTTATTTTTCTCCAGCCCTTAGGGGCTGAAGAAGTGCAGACTCACCAATTAAAGGCTTTTAACAGCTGGATGCTTCCTAACTACTTAGCAGAAACATTAACTACTTAAAAAAAAAATCCTCACCAGTCTGAAGAGGGCTATATCTCTCCAAAGCAAAGGATGAGAAACCTGTTGAAAGCAAAAAAAAAAAAAAGAAACAGTTTAAATTATACACTGTTCTTCTTTCAGACAGCCAGAGCAATTAACTTTTTCCAGCAAAACGCACGCCCCGCTTTCCCCAGTGCTGATTATTCCCAGAAGGAGGTGGTGAGACTGTGTGCTCACAGCTCATCTCCTTACACTGCTCCATGGGCCAGATGCTCTCCAGCACACACAAGGCGTTAGCTGTGGCCTGAGGGACTGGTGCTCACACTGTCCCTCATGGGCTGCTGTGTGATGGAAGTGTCCATCCTGACAAGGGCAGCTCATGGCTGGCACCTGCTTTGGTCCTGCTGCTCCCAGCAGATGTTCCTGCAGCAATCCCCAGCCAGCTGAGCTTGTGGTGCTTTGCAAGCTGCCCAAAACTCTGTCCTTCACATGTTCATCATTTCTGAGTTCTATCCAGAACTACTACAGGGCAGTCAGACCCACCACTGTGCCCGGCACGATTATGGAGCAGACCCTCCTGGAAGCTATCTTAAGGCACAGGGAAAACAAGAAGGCAATTTGTGATAGCCAGCATGGCTTCACTAAGGGCAAATCATGCCTGACAAATCTGGTGGCTTTCTTTGATGGGGTTATGACATTGATGGAAAAGGGAACAGGAACTGACAGACTATCCGGGCTTGTGCAAAACATTTGACACATCTGAGTGTCTAAATTGGAGAGACAGGGATTGGATGGATAGACCACCGGATGGGTAAGGAACAGATAGCCACACTCAAAGACCTATGTTCTAAGGCTCCATGTCCAGCATCAGTGGGTGGTGCTCCCGTTGCTGAACAGGTACCAGAAATGTTGGTTAGCAGTGAAACAAATACATTTGCAGCCTGATTTACACTGGGAAATATATGCTAGCTAATCTCTGCTTAACTATTCTGTCTGCATCATTTCTGGTCTGATAATAATGATAAGCTCTTCCCTGATTAATATTCTAATGTCTTAAATATGTAAAAGCTACCTATTTTTTGACTGCTGCATACCTAAGCCAATTACCGTATGTTAATTAAAGGGTTTGTCATCAACTAGCATTTCTAATGTTTTCCCCCATGACATGCTTGCAAGTACATGTCATAGAAGGTCTTTTTTCCCCTGCTTCATTTCAAATAAATATTTTAAACTATTCCCTGTTTGCTTTTCTAGTAGAACACTCTGATCTCTGTGATCAAAGTTAAATCATTATATGAAAACTCCATGGTTCCCCTTAAGATGACTTATTTTTCCAGTCATCTCTGCTCTGATCTCTAAAAGAGTATTTCCATTTTGCTGTAAGCATAAACATCATCATAGGATCAGGTTGTATGAATGTGAATAAATGTCTGAAGTTATGCACCACTGCCTCTAATAAACTGAATTATGCACAGAGAATGCGACTCACATTTTTATCTGATGTTATCAGCACTTAATGTTCATTACACAAAACAGAATAAAGTTGTCCTTAGTTTGTATCCGTCTGCTGCCAAATTATCTTGCAATAGACTTAATGTTAAAGAATTTTGACTATTTAGACCTTATTTCACCATTGATTCTCAATTTCCTAAAGATGAGACTAAAAAACGACCAAGCAAACCCACAATAACCCTTGCAGAAGCTTCTGTTACACGAGAGTAATAAAAGCATTGAAAAGGGCATTGGTGGAGGATAACCCCGTGCAAGAGGCAAATATGTCAATTTTCGGCTGCATATGCTAAATGAATACTGTGCTCTATGGTTTCTGGGCTCCACTAAAAGGCTCATAAGCTGCAAGGAGGACCACACATGCTCTGCACCTTTGTTCTGTATTTGGTTTCATGCCTGCAGGGAAGGACAGAGAGCAAAGGTGTGTGTGGTATCCTTAAACATTTTGGTTAGAGAATGCCATAAGTAGCCATTGCCACAAGGAGAGCACACAGACTGCCCTCTGTGCCCACATTAGTACATGAAGGAGAGTGACTCTTGCTGAAACTACAGTGTAGAAATGATTCTTCCATGCTCTTGAACATGTTTCACAGGCATTTCCTTATTCTGTTTCATATTATTTAAGATAGGATATCAAGATGCCTCTTACTAAATATTTCATATTTCAAGTGAAGAGTAAAATATGCTCCACGCAAAATCAAACACCTAAAACACCTGAAATGAGTATTTCCCCTTTCAGACCATGAACTGCACACCAAGATAATTGGCTTTTTAACCTTCTCCTTTCATAAGCTTCTTGAATGAGCATTTTGTTAAGCATAAACTTTCTGGAATAATCTGAAGAATTAATGTGTTTCCACTGGAAACATCAGTATTTGCTGAGCGATTGCTATCCAGAGAGATTGGATTTTTATTCGAATTTAGGAATCTAAATAGATTTTTTGAATTCAAATCGCTATAAACCACTGCACAAAGTGCTTAAAAGGGACTTAATAGTGTACACACTCTCTGTATAAAAGGGAACTTCAATTCATAGAAAAAAAAATTGCAGAGAGAAATAAATCTTAGAACTAACACTGCTGAGTCAAGAGGCAAAATTAAACCATGACATGATACCAGAAACTTCTGACTGCTGATGTCATGCAATGCATCACTATGTCCAAGAGCTGTACAGCAGCAGAGGAAGTGCTGTCTGTGCTGACAGCAGAGTAACCACCTCACAGTTGTGCTGTGTCTTGACAAATACCCTCTCTTTCTTCCTTCCTTCTAAATCTGAATAAATTAATGTTTCACTACCATTTTTTGTATATGGTCTAAGTTCCCAGCCACCTGTGTTCATTGAGGAGAGTGACAAGAATAATCACACATGACCTTTCTGAAGGGCAATAAAAGTAATTTCTTTAAACAACCAAATACCTGTGTGACAATAAATTACAGCACAACAAGAACCATATGTTAAGGAGAAAACATTCTCCTAGCAACAGAATGGGAAAGGTGCCTATTAGGGGATCATTCAACAGCAAAAGGGTCTGGATCTTAATACCATGGATATAAATGGGAGGTTGAAGTATTTTGTGGGCTTCACTTCAGATGAGACAGGGGAATGGAAAAATAAAGGACAGCAAAAAAAGAGACACTGAATGTTAAATTTTGCTTCCACTCATTCATCTTAAATAGGAAAGTTTATGATTTTTTTCCTATTTCCCTTTGCTTCAGACACCGCACTTTCAGGACACTTGGGTCCTCTGAGGTCATGAGAATCCTAGAGATGCCCACATCTGTCTGGTGAGTAAAGCAACCTCTAAGAACTGACAATGTGGTGAGCACACATAGCAGCAGCTCTGGAAACAAAAATCAGGTTTTTGATACCAGGGTGATTTGGAGAATTGAACATAACCTAGGAGACTTTTCTGACAAGGTTTTTTGTTTTGTTTTCGTTCTCTCTTCAAATGTATCTCTTAAAAAAAAAATCTCAACCTAAGTTTCACTTCTTTTCTCTCCTTGTATCTCTCATAGCAATTTGGCCAGTTGGAGGGAAAAATAAAGAGATTTTTCCAACTGTCAGCTCTACAAACAATCTGGGGTTCAAAAGCCCAGCTGCTTTTCGTCTAGCTTGTTCATTATCACGAGTAATATTCTGTGTGCCGTAAAACTTGTATAATCTCAAACTGTAATTGAAGGCAGACTTTACCCTCATCACTCAAAATCAGTTAAAAATTTTCTTGAAGGCAGGTTTGTTAGGGGAAAAATTCAGCTTCTTTCCTCATATTTGGGCTGTGTTTGCAGTGTTAACTTCTGGCACTAAACCACAGCTTTGAATGCACAGAAAGAATATATTTGTAAATCAAGAAACCATAACTGTAGTTTTGCAGAGCTGAACCATTGCCTTAAGCGAAGTGTAAAGATATATTGCAGCGAGATGATCTCTTTTGTACCAGCATTATACTGCTTTCCTTAGAAAATGAAGTAACATGTCCTGTCAAGCTGTTTTCTAACACGAATCTGTTATTATTCTATTCATGACTAATGACAGATGCCAGAAATAGAAGCCTGGTTCATTCATCATGTGTATTTTCTTTCTGTCTGTGCACCTGCACATAGGTTACTGTCAGGGCACTCAAGACCTCCTACTGTGCTTTTGATGCTAAATTATATGTCTCAGCAATGATTCCAGATTTCAGGGTTCATGGATGTAAAATACCTCTTATTCCAAAAGGAAAATAGATGGCTGAGAACTGCTGTTCTTCTGCACATCGCATAGAACACTCAGCAAGGTAGGCATCACAAACAAGGGACTTCATCTCTGCAGCCCCATGGGGTAAAGATTATACCAGAAAAGTGCACTAAGAGGTTTGTACGAGCAATACTAAGGCTGCACACATATGTCAATTAAGGAAAAGTTGTAATTAAAAAAAAAAAAGAAGGAATCAAACACCCAGAATCTTCAAAACGAAGCTCAGCACATCTCTGTTAGAATTTTCCCTTCAATACCTCATGTTTACCTTAACTCCAGACTAAACAACTTCTTTTTAGAGAAGAATCAGGGAATTAATTTCTATAGTGGATGAGGATTTTAGGACTTCCATAGCAGTTACATGTAAAACATTAAGTGCTGGAAACAAAACACCAGGAATTCTCCACCATATGAGCCAGTCACATTAGGATGGAAAAAGTTCATTTTCAGCCTTTATAGCAAGGACAAGAGTTCTGACTCTGCTTCATCTGCAAATGTGTAGTGTTTTTCAGTACCTAATATTTAAGAACAACAGAGAGTCAAGCCAAAGGTCTATTTACCCCCTAAAATGTCTCCAGCTACGTCTAGCCATGGATAGCAAAGGAAAATCCTAAGAGCAGAGCAAGCCTGTAATGTTTCTTCTTTAGTTACTGGCCCAGAACCAGTGATATGCAGTTCAAAACCCTCCTAAGCCAGAGGTGCTACCTCTGGGTTTAATGACACTTTGTGAATTGAAAGGTGAAAAAAAAAAATCTTATGATTTAGGTGGAACTTGCCTTCTGATAATTTCACCTGATGGCCTCTCATCTACATGTTACCAAAACCAGTGAATAACGGTTCCCCATTTATCATCTCCCTGCCACTGATAATTTCACAGCCCCATATTCTGCCCCATTTAATTATCTCTTCTTTTTATGCAGATGAGCCTTAGTTTATTTACTATCCCTCAGATGGAAACATTAATACCTTTGATCATTCTTATCACTACTCTCTGCACCTTTTCTGGTTCTGCTGCATCAATTCTTCAAGATGCTACAACCAGAAATTCTTTGGCTCTTCATGATTTGGACACACTGTGGATTAACGTTGCAACAGAGCAGTTTTCTGCTTTGTTTTCCTGGGTTTTTTGGTAATGACTTTTCTTTACTCATGACTGAGTGAAGAGATAACATTTTAATAAAATTATCAGCTACAGCACTGGGAAGATTTTTTTTTTTATACAGACATTTTGGTATCAATCCTCCTGTATTTAGGACAGGCTTTCTCTGTCTGCATTATTCTGTATCCATCAGCATCAATTTTTTTTCCTGCCATTTCTTTGCCCAATCATTTAGTACTCTGAGGTGATTCTGCTACTCCACATAGCACTTTTATCGCCTCACTTAATTTTATGTCTTCAGAATTTGCCACCTCATTCTATACTTGTTTTGCCAGATAACTACATGTGAGGAGCAGCACTCATTGCTGAGGTAACTTTTATCCCAGTGGTACCACAGACCTCAGTGAGGACAGAATTAGACTGTCACAGGGACTTTTCCAGTCCATCTGAAGTGCAGGTGAAGTTTTTCTCTGCAGAAAGTAAAGGATGGGATAGACACACCTACAGATCTCCTCAATTAGCTAACTGGAGCTACTAGATGTAGCTGATTATCATGTTTCATATTTGCATCATAATTTTTAGAAACAGTGCTAATTTGCTGCCTAATGAGTCTGCAACATTTCTGCTGGGTGATGTTGATGATGTGAGGTTCAGTGGTTTTGTTTCCTTTTTATTTGAAAGTTTTGGAATAGTGTTGCTGGTGTTAAATGCAGTAACGATCAGAGGGGACTGAGTAGTTGTTGGGGTGCACTATGTGCTGGAAGAGAGATAGGCCCTGAGGGCCTGAGAGAGCCTCTTTCCTGAGCCCGGAGGTGACCCTGGGAGTGCATCCAGGTCACCGGGGATGGGCTGAGAGAGGATTGTGGGTTTGTGGACAGTGCTGGGCCTATGAGATGTGATAATTGTAGTTTGTGACCTTATAGAGTATTGTTTACCTGTTACCATAATAGGTAATATCTGTGCACTACCCCAGGTGATTGGGGGACACTGAGGTGAACATCTTTCCTGTTTATATGGTGTGATATCCTGTTGGGTGCTGGTATTTAGGGAATATTCACTGCGCAATAAACGCTTGCACTTTTCCATCTTGTGTGCAGAGCCACGTCCTTGTGTGATTACTGCAAGAAGTTCCTGCCAGTAATGCCTGCAGAGAATTTGCACAACAATTCTTGTATGCCCCACCACCACTGATGGCATGTGTTCAGTACTGCAATGCTGAACGGAGTGACGCCATTTTACTCTAAATGCTGGGCACAAATATTTTTTATGTTGTGCTCAGAATCTGACAGAGTAAACCGACTAGCTGAGACTGCCCTTCCAAGTGATTGCCACTTCTCCACTGTGTTTGTTTTCAGTGTGAACCCTCATCCTGCAGGGCTGCATTCAGAGGAGTGTTTGAAGAACTAGAGTCAGTCAGCTGATCCATTGTACTCAGAGGAGCCACTGCAGACCATGGCACAGCCAAGTGTAGGTGGAAGACAGCAGGACCACAGCTGGTACCTGGTTTCCAATTTAGGAATCACCATCTGTCAATGTCTCTAAAGTTAAAAGGTAAAGGTAGTTCTTTCTTAGAAGCAGCAGTTCACAAAAAATCTCAATTTTATTTTTTTGGTCTTGATAGAAAGAAGGTATTAATTTTCAGCCAGTAGGTGAAATTTCCTGTCTTTTCCAGCTCTCCCATTATGCAACTACTTAGCAGGAAATGTGAGACAAATAATTTTTTGGATAATTTCAAATATTTGGAATATTTTAATTCTTTGGGTCAAAAGATCTTGACAGGTGCATCATTTTTGGAAGAAAGCCTGATTATGCATTCCATTTTTGTTTGTCATATTCACATGAAATATTTCTGTATCATGCTGGGCTGTAAGGCAGTGGCCATCAAGGACCTGTCGGTATTGTTTGACTGCTTTTGTATCCTACCAAAGATCAACTTAATAGTGCAAAAACTGAGAACATAAACATACTCTGGCCTCCTCTTTGCACTGCTCTGAGGACTACAACACAATACTCTATGACAAATGCAGTTATTCCATCTACCTCAAAACCTCTCTTCAGGTACAATTGGATTAAATTTTATTTTTCAGGCTAAATAATCTCCTGGCTTTGTGCTGCATTCAGTGACAAAGGGTGGGGACAATTGTAGAGAATGAAATAATCTTATTATTTGTTCTTCACAGGATTTTGCTGTTATAAAACAATGTTAATGTTTCTAATAATTACCTCTATTGTGCTCGCACCTAAGTACCACAAATGAGATCCTTAGCCACTGGCTTAAGTTTTGTAGGGTCAAATTAGAAAATTCAGTTTCTGAAGAATTTACAATTAAAAAAAAAAAGAAAAGATAGGGAAAAAAGGCAAGATGAAAATCTTAACAACATGGGGTTACTATTGCTTCTCATTACACACCTGTGTATTTATATACAGACAGGTGTGCAGAGTAGATTACTTAGAGACACAGAATAGGGTTATATTTCCTGAACATTTTAATTTGGTAGTTCAGTTTGAAACCACTCCTCAGCCCCCTCCCCCCAATCAAAACCAAACAAAAACTAAACCAACCAGTGTGATTCCTGGACTCAGAGTGAGGTTGCACAGGAATCAACCCTACCCTGAACAGGAGAAGGCTAAGGAAGACTTAAAAGTAACTTTATGCCTATGAGGAGATTACCAAGAAGAGGGATTTGTGTCCTCCCCCCCAAGGTATATAGAAAGAAGAGAAAAACAGGGCTCCTGAATTGAACTAGGACAGACTGCCACTGTCTATAGACAAAGTTTTCATTATGCAGATAACTCACTGTTCTAAATGTTGAACACAGTTTGCAGAATCTTCATCCTTGAAAATTTGAGACGTAATTCAATCAAGCCCTAAACGAGTTGCTCTGACCACTAAGCTCAACTAGAGACCACCCCACATCCCTTCCCATCTGAATTGCCCTATGGAAAGCTACAGAAGAAATTTATAAGTTGCAGTTGCACAGATTTGCCATCTGACTTAAGTTCTCGTGACCAGAATTTGTAGAAAAATTTAGAGTCTCTTCTGTTGTGCATGGTTAGGAGTCCCATCCTTAAGACTCTAAAAAAAGCCAACAAATAAACCCTCACCAAAATCCAAACAAAAAAATCAAATGCTAAATTCCTATTCTCAAGTCTGGCCTAGAAATTTAGAGTCCTCTTCATCATTCACAAATATTTAGCCTAGTGAAATGATAAATAGTTACAGTTGTACATTAAAGGCTTTTTCTAATTGCATCACAGAGATTATAACAGAAAAGTATACTGTAATAAGCAGATATCAGTTACTGCTGTTGGAAAGGCTTCCTGCTTTTTATACTAACATTAAAATACTTCCAGACTGATGAAGAAAGCAGGATTTGTTTTACAAACATAGCTGTTTGTTTTACAAACATAGCTGTTTGTTTTATGTAGCTGTCTTCTGGGAAAATAGCCCCACTTTTGCACTGTCTAAAACCATGGCAAGCCCTTCAGCTTCTTGAAAGGCAAGGAACTGCTATACTTAGCCTTCTTTTCTTGTATTAGATCTTTCTCACATACATTATCATCTCCAAAGTGTATTCCTATTTAATTAAACAATAGCTTGAAACTTTGCAAAATTGCTTACATGGGAAGTGTCCTTACTTCTTGGGGAGCAGTGAAAAAAGCTTATCATCAGTAGTAACTCCTTAAAATTATCTCCTTCCAAATTTACTGGTGCAAACCGTTGGAGGTAACAGCCTTGGCACAAATTCTGTCCAACAAAAGCAGCTGACTGCTACTGCCTTTTCTGTCTAAAGCATAAGTCATTTATAAGCCATTTAAAATAGGAAATTGCAAGGAAAAACCCACCAGACATGAAAAGCAGCAACCCAAATCTTCAGAGGGTATCCACCACACTCAGCTAAAGCCATTGCTTTCCTCTGATTTATATCATTTGCAAATCTGGCTCAGCTCCTGTGAACAGCTGTTTCTAATCTGCTTTAATACCATCCACATTGAACTGCTTATTGTTATTGGTTTTCGGGCAATAGAAAGAAAGAGGATTTGGGTGTAGTCATGGCTGTTGTTTGTTGCCTGGCTATTAAACTGTGCTGGTTTTGGCTGGGGATACTTAGTTACCAGCTGGGGTTAGACCACAGCAGAAGTTTATAGGGGTTTTCATGGGATTTTTGAGAAGTGGGGCTACGTTAGTCTAGCAATGATCTTTTAACTAGGAAGATTAACCAAATGGTAAACCAAAGCATATAACATTTTTAAATCTCAGGGACCAGTTAAGAATAGCAGCTGTTATTCTGAAAGGACATCAAAATTTTATTAGGGCTACCAAACTATCAGAAAGGTTATCCACTGGCAGAAACCCAGGTGTTTTACAAATGCACACACACACATCCCTTTAGGATAGAGGGCAAGGGTATGAAGTTTTTCTCATGTTTCAGGAGAACACTCTGGGGTTTACAATACCTAAAGTTGTGATGTTACTGTAGGCAGAAGACACAAAAATTGCTGTATGGTCAGCTTCTCTACACAAGAAGGAGACTTAAGACTGCTTTCTGAGAAACCTGGATGAGTTTTCTTTTGAAAGGTATCAGGGAGGGTGAGAGGGAAATAAATGACTGTGTGGCCAAAAATTCAGGTAGTCGTATCTTTTCTTCTACTATTGTTAAAAAAACATAATCCAAAAGTCCAAGACTCTGATCAAGCTCTTTGACATGTTTTTCAGAGGATGGTAGGGGTGACCATGTGAGACTCAGTGGCTAATGTTTTAAAAGTGTTTAGCTTTGCTTAGAAACTGTGGCTCCAAATCCCAGGATCACTCACAACCAGCAAAGACTTTCCTCTTTGCAGTCATGTATGAAAGTGTATGTGGAGTTTCATCCCTCTCTTCCTTAATCTTGTGTCAAATTTTGCTTGTAAATATAGCTTGTTCTGGGAGTGTGTACTTATTCCAGATTATAAACTGCTGGCTTTGCCTGAGTGTTTTTGCTCACATTATTGAACAGCAATTGGAATTTTCTTTTTCTTTGCAAATCAAAAAAAAAAAAAGCCCGGGTTTATGGTAGAAGAACTGCTGCTCTTTCAGCACATTTGTAGAGGAAAGCACTTCTAGAGGCCCACAGGATGGAAATCCGCTGACTTCACAGCCCATCAGACAGGACTCACTGCAATAATTCTGGCACCACACCTTGGTGTGTCTCCCATGCAGCTCCGCAGCAGCAGCTGCTGCAGACTCAGCCAGATAACGCAGGGGGAGTCATACACAGCTCAGTGAGCAGGAGCTCTAAAAAGTTAAAGACTACAGTTTGGGTTTTGATTCTTAAGCTGAGGTTTTGTCATCATTGTATGGCACCACAAGCTGCAAGTGAAAACAAAAGGCCAGATCTGTCCAGATCTGCTTGCGCAAAGCCTGAGAAGGGGAAGGGAACAAGATTTGCATGAAATTAAACTAAATAGCAAGGAGATGGATTCTTTTTCTGCTGATATAAGGTCTCTTTCAAAATTGTGAATTGTCAGTTTAAAGGGAGGCTTAACTTTATTACAGCTTCTCTTTTGCAAACAAGCGTCATCTGCAGAGGAGAAGATGGACTGAATGGGCAGACAAGGCATGTAGGAATAATACTGCAAAGTGGGAAGGTCTAAACAATTCAGTCATCCTGTGAAATACATTCCCAAGTATAAGAACTTTTCACTGATAACAGAGTAAATTTTAAGATTACACACAATTTTTTCCATTTATGGCATAAAGCCATTTTCTTTCTTCATCCATTGCTCTGAATCATTATCACACCAAAGATGTAAAACCCTTAGAATTCAGTTATTGCGTATGCTGGAAAATTTACAAAGAAAACTAAATTGCATATCTAGTTGCTGTAAATTTAGGGTGACAACTAAAAAAGCAGTTGAGAAGTGGTCTGAGTCAGTAGAAATTACTATCATCTAAATAAAAGAGGCATTCACTCATCTCCACAGCCAGGAAACATTACCCACATTTTTTTGCTGTACATATCAAAGCAATGTCTTTTTGTTTCATTGCTCAAGCAGCTTTGATAATCTCTCGTCCACTATAGAAACAGGCAGAGGTTCCTGCGTGCTGGTAGAAATGCCTGGAGAGAAGCAGACAGAGAAGGATTCACCTGAAAGTTGCATTTATCCAGGTTCCACCTGCAGCCAAACTAGGAGCGTAGGTATATCCTGAAGAAAGCACATCCCACCTATCAGAGGCACTACCTGAGGACAGCGGATTGTCAGCCCATGATTCTTGGCTCCCTCCATTAGTTATAGACAGAATTAAGCCACCTCAGATAACTTTCAAATGTCTGAAAGCAAGTGAGATGAATCTCCATCTTGGATACGCCTTGGATCCATTAGTTCATTTACGATAATCAGACGCTTCCTGGTATGCACAAAAGCCTCCTTTTTTTCCTTTCTTCTTGTTATCCTGAAAAAGTATTTTTCCTTATAGAAGAGCCATTCTATATGTAAGGAATAACTGAAATAGCCCTTACCTTAAAATGCAAGTTGAATTTTCTGGAGAAAGCTTGAGGAAACCATTAAAAACAGTTTCATTTGCCTGCTCACATACACACAAAAGTCTTCAGGAAGAAAAATTGTTCTCTTTTGAAAAGTTTAGGGCAATTTTCCATTCCATTAATTTTTTTTCATAACCTTTACCTGTAGATTTTCTCCGTGAATATTATTAAGAAATCAAGGCTAATGATTATGGATATTTTCCCTTCTGCTAATCACTTTTAATAATCATTTTAATAATCTTAATTTTTAATGAAGTAACACTTTTCATAAGGCTTGAAAAATAATAGGAATAGATTCAATTTTTTGCTAAATATTTAATTGGAAAAATCAGTGTGGCTTTCAAGATAAAGGCTTTTTGTTCCAAAGATCCAACCATCTCTAGTAAATTATTTTTCTTAAGTTTTATGCCTGCAACACTCAGAATAAATGAGATGTCTTACAGCTTTTTTAATAAAGGAGATGGAATTATTCTTGTTCTTAATTTACTGATTTTCTCTTTTAATCTACTGATTTACTAATTTATTATTCTTCTTAATTTACTGATTTTATTAAGAAGCAGATGAACTTCTATAACTGGAGAGAAAATGGGCTTGCAGAAAAACTGAGAGATAAATACTCTCCGGGGTATGTAGTGATACTTTTACTCCATCACTCCCCACTTCACCATACCAACGGAATTACATCACTGCTGCTCCTGCAGCCATTTTGTGTGTTAAAAATGTAGCTGATCAGCAAATGTCATTTCTTCTGAACACAGCTGAGGCTCTAAGGGGATCCTAAAAACTGTAGAGTTAGATTAAGTCTTACCTTTTGGCTTCTTCAGTGGAAGGACGAAGTGACCTCTCCCTTTTAAATTTTTTTTCTCGATTGTTGAAGCAGCCTAAGTGCTTTGGGCCAAGTTTACTAAGGTTTTGTTGAGTTTTTTTTCACATCTAAAGCAGTAGTCCTAAACCTGCCATTTGGACTTGCATACAAATACCACTGTGTGTTTATTAGGACTGTAGACCTGAGATGTGTTTCTTGAGTTTGCAGTAAGATTGTTCTGCCACCATTTTATTAAAGGTCTGCAGACCTGTGGGGATAATGTTTTCTATCCTATCTATATGCTACAGCCTGCCTGGAGCAGGGATGGTCTCCTCCAGCAGAGGATGAGATGCAGTGGCCGTGGACTGTCTTCTGCTGTCACCGGCAATAATAGCAGCTGAAATTAATAGCAACAATAACAATAACACATCACTGCTGTGTAGAGAGTGCAGGCAGGCTGGGTTTTCTTGTGCTGCTGTTAATATAAAAATATTTAGATAGATTTGTTTTAGAAACATGGATTTAAATTTCTCAGTCCAAACAAAGTTGTTTGGAACTTGTGTGGGAAGAACACGATGTACTGGCCATCTTTAGAAGCAAGGAAACAAGAAGCCTCTTGCTGTGCTGCCACAAGACATATTTATTATTTATTCTATTTCTTTGCCCAGTTTATTTTTCAACACCAATTAAAAGCTTATTCCTGCCTCTAAGTCCAAGATACCTTGGGCTTCAGCCATCCTGGGTATTCATTGTGTTTTGTCTGCCTCTTTGTTCCGCAAGAAGTACCATCAGCCCAGACTGTTCACTGCAAATATTGAATCAAGACATCATCAGGTTATTTATTTTTTTCCAAATGTTTCCTTTTTCTGAGAAGGGGAACAAAAGCAACCAGCATTATAAGCAGGGAGGTCTTTTTGCCTAATAATATGTGTCTCAATATATTAAGAAAAAATGAAATGAAGACAGAACATTGTCAATTCTCTGATTCACTAGGTTGCTCCCACAATTTTTTACAAGCATACTGTTCTATAATTGCATTTTAGATGTTGGAAATTTTTGACTGGTTTTCTTTTTCCAGCCTCTCTTAATTCTGCTTGGCACTGATGGTTGTATCTTCATCTGGATATCAGTTTGCTTGTCTCTAGAAAACATGTATCAGGACCCACACTAGACATTTCAATAGTCCACAAAAAGGTTCATGTCCCTCCAAGTCGTAGCTAAAGCTGTCAGTGAGTCAGAAAGCAGCAAGTCAGCATGGCACGGAGTTCCACACAATCCTCTTTTAGCCATGAAGGTGCCACTGCAGGGACACCACATGGCACCACGTGCAAAATGGTGTGCTCTGCCTGGGACACCTAGAGAAAAATGCCAAAGAGCCTAAATTGCCTAATTCTGACACACCTCTTCTCCCATGAAGGCAACCTTCAGGGAACAAGCTGAAATGGCTGCAGGGACTTCCCTGCAGAGCTTTGCAGACCTGTTTTCTCACACCTGCAAAGAGCTTGCAGTATTTCTTAACAAGCTAGGGCATGGAGAGGGCCCACCTGAAAATGAGGGAGTACTGAGGTCCGTGGGCATTTTCAGTGCTTATCCTCTAGCAATAACTCAGAGGCTTTGGAGAAACAAGTTCAAATCTCTTATTTGCAATAAATATTCTTTGTGACTTTAACAAGCAGGTACTCGCTGCCAAGGGGTAGCACCTGCATAAGTCCTAGCTCCCCACGCTGTTGTGCAAGTCCTGCATATTTCAGACTGTCTGTCCCACTGGCTCCTTCCTCCTTCATGTCACATTCCCCAGGAAAACCTTCTGACCTCTGCAGGGCTTTTGAAGTGAGACAGTGGGTACTTCTGTGTGGCGGTGGATTAGGGACACAGTCCTACAACCTCAGGCAACTTGACCATGGCAGAAGTCAAGAGAAAAAGGGTACAGGGTGAAAGAAGGGCCATCAAAAGGTCCATCAAGATGTCCATCAACGTCATGTCACTTAAGGTGGGCAGTCTTCCCTCCTGACGTGACATGACCACCACAAGGCTCTCTTCTAGAACAAATTCTACAACTTTGCCTTAGAGCTCACAAGAATACTGTGATGACCACTGGAGTCAAGACTGCAAGGTACTTCTCTGCAGAAATAATAGGAACTATTCACATACTTTAATACTGATAGAAAATAAAAGAAAAAAAAAACAACTGACAAATCTGGATCAAGACTGACTGATTATCTTCCTAAGGGGCAAAAATCAGCCCACAGACTGGATAGTGAAGGGTGGAGCTCCACGGCTGGATTGCCAGAGGACGAAAAGCTTAGCACAGTATCCTGCAGAAGCATAACAGCTCCCATATTCATTATACAATTATAATTGTAATTCATCCAAGGCCCAGCTGCTTCTTCCACAACTGCTATAGGAGTGCTCTCTCTGGAGAGACAGCCCTTTTGATGCCAAGGGGAGTTCCCTGCATAAATAAAGCGGAAAGCAAAGATTCATGCTGAGACTGGAACAAGGAACCCTGACAGAGGATATTCTCTCCATCAACTACAGTATGCACAAAGCTATTTTCTTCTCTGGCTGCAACTGATTGACAACGCTGGCAGAAGGTATCAAATGAACCTGTGCAAGAGCAAAAAGGGACCTACCTGTGCCACTGCAAGGCTTTCTCCACTTTTCTAGGGGAGCTATTTTGGATCTGAGCTAACAGGTCAGACTCTCTCTCTCTCCAGGGGCAAGACTGGAGTTTGCTTTGGCCAGTAACCTCAACACTTCCTTGCAGCTGCCCAGCTTGCAAGGCCTCAGCTACTCCAGTACATAACCTTGGGTCTGCCCACATCCTTCTGCAAGGGAACATGTCCTCTTCTTCAGGGAAAGCCAAGGCAGGGACAGCGAAACAGAGTAAGAGGTACGTAGTCCAAATCTCTTTTCTTTGCTGCATTCTTGTTCTAACTTTAAACTTCCAGTTTGGTACATGAATACTGGAAGACCATCATTTATATGGCATTTCTGTATGGCACTTTAACTTGGGCATAATGGAGCGAAATTGACTTTGAAAAGCAGCAGAGGATTTCGAGAATGCAAACATTTACCAGCTCTGCTGAGAAAGAGCAAGACATGAAAACAAAAAGAGGGAAGGGGTACATATAGACATGATTGTAAAATTAAGATTATATTTGATTTCCTAGCATTTTTAGAAGAAAGGAGCATTTAATGCTACTTGGTTTAAATCCTGTTGTCTATGAGAGCGTACAGAATGGAGAAAGATTTATCATACATTCTTCAGGCTCTCAGTTTTCTGCCTAGCAGATGTGCAGCACACACCTGTATGTAGCCTTTTCTTCGTCTCCTTTACTTTGAAATAATGGAGTATCTATGAGATTGGCAGGAGATCAGTACAGTGAAAAAGGCAAGAGGATACAGGAAATGGGAAATGTAACTCTGCAGTTAGAATTGCTTTGTGAGCTGTTACCTTTCCGTACCTCCCCTGATCTCAGGACAGATCTTTGTTAGTAAGTCCTTCTTAACAAGAGTTGCAGCTAGACATAGATTTGCAAACTTGCTGCCGTGGAAACAAGCTCATTAAGCTCCCCTAGCAAGCCCCTGTCCCGTTTTACACTGTTAGTGCTGAGGCTGACAGTCTGTGTATCCTGACTTTTTGTTTTCTTCAGTTAGGTTTGTGGGTCTCTCAGGGTGTCAGGACTGTTTGCCATTGGAGATTGCAAAGAACCATCTTTTCCTTCCTCAGTCCCTTTCAGTCAACATGTAGGCAGCACAAATGAAGTTCCCAAGGGCCCCCAAAATACTGAGAACACAGGGCACCAGGAAAATTGTAAATTGATGTAACAAGACCCAAGGTAAAAATCTGAGACAAATTAAAAAGACATGAAGGCTTTTGAAAGAAAAAAAATAAAGCAAGCAAACTCAAACACTCTGATTACCCACACTTGACCTTAAAAATCTGTAACATTATCATTCCTAAGACCACAAAACTTCATTTGTTTGCGTATTTTCAGCAAGAAGATAATTTTTTCCTCACACAGAGAAGTGGTAGTGGAAAGATTATTTATAAACTCTTGTAACCCTTAAAGAAACTTACCCTCAGTCACAGTAGGGGTACTGTCAACACTCAGACTCTCTTTTAGAATCTCTAAATAAACAGGATACCCAGAGGCTCTTGTCACACTCTCTTTAATTTTCTGTTCTGTGAAACCTGGGCTTGCCTATCCCCATCCCCAACACAGTCCTGCTGTAGGCATGCTGACATAAGGGCAACCCAGGAGCACAGATACCCATTGTGAGACCTCATTGTTGCATTCAGGAAGAAGAGGAAGTCTTATTTCTCTTACAGGTGAACTGGCATAGAAGGGATCTGCATTGCAACAGCAGCCTCCAGTCTTCTTTTCTGCTGGAAGACAACATCAGCATGCCTGGCAATGTCTCCTGTTAATGGTTTGTAATTTCTGTGACATCCTTGTATGGCACCAGGCCCACACAGAGCAACTGGAATCCATAAGCCAGCAAAGACACCAGACACAGGTCAGGAACTCCGTTTGCCACTTGGGAGTTTCTTCACAGATTTTTGTTTGCCACTGTCTTAAGATAAATCTCTTTGAAATCTCTTCAGTGTGAAAGCAAACTGGATAAAAGGTCAAGAAGAGCTTTGATTCTATTACTCTCTGCATTCAAGTTTGCTTTCCTCACAACCCTGATTAGTCTGTCATTTTCTATTTTTCTCCATATCCTTCTTTCTCTTGAAAAAGTCCTTTTTACGTGTCCCCAGACAAGGTGCTTATATGACTGATCTATGAGCTCTGCATTAGAGATTCCAATCTCTATTTCACTATTTCCAAGCAGGTTGGTGCATTCATACAGAGGACAAGGCTCAGTTCTGGACTTAGCTTAGCTGGTTTAAGTCCAGGGTTTGGTGCACTTCATCATTCCACAGTCTTCTTCCGAACAGAAAACTTTCTTAAGCTCATGAAGGACTGTCAAGCTTTTGGCATCACTTTCCCTACTATTCCTGTCATCTTCCCCATACAGATGAAATCCAGTAATTCTGGTTCATGGAAGCAATAAGGATCCTGATGTTAGGTGTTTGTGAGTCAGGGCCTCAGAGATGTCTGTTACTCTTCTCCACAAAATTTCTGGGAAGTGAGAGTGCTAAATGTGATAAATCTGTAAGTGGCTTGAAAAACTAAAATCTCAGTAAAACAATAAAAAAATTTTCTTTGCCTGTATGGCAAAGAGGAATACCAAAGACAATGATCTGCCAGTCCTAAGGTATTAGTTGCCGCTGTCAGCATTCTGGGCTCCGGCAAATGAATAGGAAGAAATCATTTAAAGGACCTGACCAGGACTCCATTGTGGTCTGCTGTTAATGGCCTGGCCCCTTAACTCACTCTCCTCCATTGCTTCGGTTTCAGGAACTTTACAGGGACTTATTTGCCTTGTCCACTGCCTCTATCCTCTCTTCCCCAGCTAAAGTGGGGCCACTCTTTCCCATGCAGAGACCATGGTAAAAATGAAGGTGCCTGGACTCTCCAGGCGCTTTGTGTTGGCAACACCCCACAGACATCAGAAAAGCTTAAATGATTTTTATGGGCCCAAGCAATTTAAATCATTAAAGAATGATGGCTGCCACCAAAAAATGTTATTTAATACCAAAACCAGCTTTTGCTGGCATTCATTAGTGACTGGAGCAAATAATTCAAATTTAAAGACAAAAAAGATAATGGAGGAGAAGGTCAGCATCTGGAACATAGAAATAGTAACAAAAAAAGAGACCATTGATGCAGTTAATGTCATCAGGACAAGTCAAGTATCAGCTGTCTGTGCATGAAGATAATCAGGGTTTATAGTGCAGAAGTAAGTCTGAGTGGGATTAGGTTTGGACTATTTCATCAATTACGTAGCCGTAAGCTATAATAAAAAATAATACTACTTCGCACTTGCACAGTGCTTTCATCATCAGGTCTCATCTAGAAGTACTTCATAAACATTAATTAAGCTACTTGCCTCTGTGAAGTACATATTAGATCATCATTATTTTTATTATTATTATTATATCAGTTTTTTAAATGAAAAAAGAAGCAAAGTGACACATCCAAGGTCACCTCCATCATGTTTACGAGGTCTGTCAGCTGACAGTCAACTGAGATGCAGTTTCCAGGCTGATATAAAGGATGAGGAGATCTGGGGGTGATAAAGTGATACTGCTCGTCTCATGTTCGTGCTATGATACCACAAATTTAAGACTGGTGTATCCATATCATGATGTAGATTCATTAATGCCTAATTTAAGCAGAGAAAGGTCTTCAATATTTTTTTTCATTCACAAAACCTACAGAGGTCTTTACCTTCTTGCTAAATTTGTTTTGAAACTGGCCAATATACTCAAACATCATAGGAAGGAGCAAAAAGAATCATAAAGCAACCACAGGTTTGTTTTCCTATGTCTTTCACTTTTGTGCCTATCACCTGAAGACTACTGGACTATAAAAAGCTTACATTTAAGGTAAAACATAAAGGGTTCTTTCTTAAGTGGACTTTCAAGGACTAAGTTTACACAGTGAACTGATTGTTGTTTGACAAATCATGAATTCCCTAACTCTCTCTCTGCTTTCAAGACAGCCTGTGCCATTACAGGCTTTACTTAGAGGTTAAAGGTATTTGTTTTTATAGAAGTCAGAACACCTAAGGGATATAGGTTACAAGGGACATCCCTGGCACGGGGAATAACAGAGAGCAGCACTGTGTCACAGCAGGGTGACCACTAAGATCCTTGCCAAATCCTAGTTATTTTAAAGCATTTGTTACCAGGAGATCTCAAAGCGACATGAAAAAGGAGTAAGTTTGGCTCTCCTGTCCATCTGCGGAGAGTGGGGAAGCCAAGACACAGAGCAGTGAGGTGAACTGCCTTTCACTGCTCAGAAGTGGGGTCCCCACACGCCAAGCTGCGCACCACGATATTGAGTATTTTCCTGTAAAAATGAGCCTCCTTCACTGTGCTTGTGAACTTTCTAGAGTCTGTGAATGCGTCTTTCAAAAGACAGATTTGGAGGAGCTCTTGTATTGTAGCAGAATTAAAGTGAATGAAAATGCTATGACGTTTGTAAAGCCCACATCCTATCTTATTTATCTGTTGTCTCTGCCATGCCTAAATCCAAGAACAAACACCTTCAGCTCCCTGTTTTGGGGATACAATGCTCTGTAATGTAAGGCCCTGTCTTTGGGGAGAGTTCCTCTGTGGATTTCACCTGCAGGAGATTTAAAGACCCACAGAACCTTTGGCGCTTATGATCTCTCTGCTGTCTTTGAAGGAGGGATGGAATCAATATGTTTTCAAAACAGCAATAGCTTGCTAAGTGGGTATGGCATACACAGCAGTATTGGATATAGGCAAACTGACACTCTGCATCTCTCCACCTCTTTGAGTTGTGTCAGATAAAGCTGCCTGCATTAGGACTGTACCTAGTCACTTCTTGTCACTCTGGGAATTTGGAAATTGAAGAAAAGGCTTGGCATAAGTGATGACAGATCTAAATATTTTATGGTTCCTGATGGGTTCTGAAGGATGCTGGACACCTGCTCCACAGCATAAAGTGACCTAATATCTGCAGTGATGAAGAACAAAGATACCTTCTCTCACTCCTTCAGAGCAATGGCATATGGTTAAACAGGGCAAAAGCAGTGAAATACTGCCTTGGCCACTGCAGCCAACCTGGACTTTGGGCCTGGGCTGACTCCAGACCAGGAACACATTCGCTTTCCTTATCATCTGGCCTGGTTTTGAGCTCAGGATTCACTATACTGAACTGTGAAACTATCTTCTTCTTTGCCCCTTTCTCTTGCAACAGATGGATTGCAGCAAAGAGTGAGGGAAAAACCCACAACACCTTACTCTTTGCAGGAGGCATCAACTCCAAGCAGACTCTGTCCATCTCCTCTGGCCACAGACCTATTCGCTCCCAGTTCCCAGTCCTGCTGCTGGGTAAAGAATGATTGTCTAATTAGTTTCTCAGTAGCATTAAAGCTGGTGGTTCACACAGGAGCACAACAGGAAGGGATAAACAAGCTCACAGTCACAAACTGATTGATGGGAGACTTTTAGTGGCTCACACTGAAGAGATTTAAGGTCTCATTTAAAGGCCTTTGAATGCCATTTAAAGTTTTCCATCAATGTCACTGGGGGGTTTGTATCAGCTCTCTGACAAGTGAGATGTGTAGCGTTTTACAGGAGAAGAGTTGGGTTTTTCCTCTCAAACTGAGGAAGTTCCTGTTTCCTTCTTAGCCATGCAAAATATCTCTTAGCTGCTTGTGTGTGTCCAGCCAGCTTCTTTTGTTGGCCTCTGTGATTGTTCATACAGATGTGCCTGACTCAAAGCAGAAATTAATTTTTTATTTTTTCTTCAAATTCCATGTACTTATAACTATAATGAGTATGTGCTTAAATAAGAAAAAGATTAAATATATTTGTTAAATGTGGTGAGTACCCTTGGATGCCAAAATTAATTATGTGTTGAAAATGTAGCTATCTGTCTGAAATTGCACGAATAATAGATATGAGGCATTCTTAATAAACCAAAACCCCTTGGGGCTTCAAACTCTCCACCTCTGCAGTAAAAGACAGAATTTAGCTACAAAGTTACACAGTCAAAAACCTACTCAGGAAGAATATGTTAGATTAAATAGAGACAGACTTTTCTTATTCCCTGGATGTAGTGGAAAATACTATACATGCATGTGTTTTTACAAATGTTTGAAATGCAGGATAGAGTCCAAGTGGGTTTGGTTTAGACCTCTCTGACAGGCACATTACAACTGCTCAGTACCCCTTGCCCCTCTCTCTGGCTCCCCACTGTTCTGCAACGGGGTCAATCTATTGCAGTGATAAAGTAACTCCTGAATATAAAGCACTTGGGATCCAGAAGATGAAATAGCGTCTGATATGATTTTTTTTAATTGTCCACTTACTACACAAAGCCACTTCTATTCATTTTAACCAACAAGAGCTAAGAGACAACAGAACATAATAGAATAGCACAAAATTATCTATAAAATGGCAGGAATGGTTGTTTAATTTCAGGAAATTCTATCCTCACTTAATGATATCATAAATGCCACCAAAAAAACCTCTGGTAAATATTAAAGGAAAATATAAAGAAGAAACTGTTTCATAAACAATGTTTTTCTCACTGTTAAGGTATTAGATCAATATAACATGATGTCATTTAAGGAAACATAACCACTAAAATATATTAGGTAAGATGAATTGTCTTGCTTTGTTCCCTTTATATTCCTTCACATTTTATCCGGGAAAGAAGAAATTTGACTTGTTTCATTTTCTATGTAATTTTAAACAATACACATGAGATTCAACAAGCATGGTCCCTGAAAGGAACTATTCTTCTTAGGAAATGTTTCTGGCACAATTACTTGCGATAAGAAAGAGGATGAAAACGAACCTTTGTGGTGGCAAAAACAAAGTTTTGGACCCTCCTGTGCCTGTGGGAGTGGGCTGCTTTTTGTGGACTGAGCGCAGAGCTTCTGGGTGTGGTTTGTTCAAACCAGGCAGTTTGCTTCAAAACCACTCTGCTACTCCAAAGAAGAACAGTGATAGATGAAGCTGTGGTGGATTATCTAAAAATGAGGAGGGAGAACTGCTTCTGGATACAGCACCTAAAATCTCCCTAAACTACAAGGATATCACACTGACATGCAGTTAAATGTCCTTTTGGTGATAAAGAGCATCTTCCAACCAGGTACCTTCACCTCAACTCCTAACCTGTTGTGCGTCCCTTCTTTATCCCTCTTTGATAAAAATCTCAAGTGAACTTTCCTGAGGGGTTTAAATGAAATGATGAGAGGAGCTACTGAATAGCTGTGGGGTGTGGAAGCCAGCTCTTTTCAGAAATTCCTGGTGGGACTGAAAGCATCTTGGTGAAGGTATCTTTCTCATTATGTGTTTGCACAGTGCCTGATGTACAGAGGACAGCCCCCCACAAACCTTGTATTAAAAGTTTTTAAACTACAGTTGAAGAAAAATGCTGTAAAAATAGGAAAAATAACTCAAAACAATATTATAGAATATCCAAAAATAGCTTTTTTACAATCTAGTACTTGAAATTCAGCAGTTTTTCTATCTCAAATCTACCTGATTGCTTGTTTTGTAAAGAAACCTGACATTTTCAGCTGCAGAGGAATGAATTCCAAGGAGTTTCAATTCTATGGTTTACTATAAATTAAAACAGCACAAGGATCATTTACAAGGAACAGAGTCTGTCTGCATGTTTTTGTTATTCTATAGTGTTCCTTAGACAGGCAAGCTGTCAGTTATTAAATAGTGACCTAATATTTTGCTCTCATTTTTGCTGCAAAAGTGGAATTCTCTGTGCTATTTTACGAGGAAGTAATAATAATAATAATAACAACACGAACAACACGCCTCATAATTCATGCCGTTATTGTTATTAATTCTCGCTGTCTTTTTGAAACGTGTGTTAGCAAAAGAAATGGAAGTATTTTCAATTTTTCTCGCAGAAATTAGCCCATTCCCAAAGTGTTTATCTGTCATAAAGCACTTGCATACATGATTCCCAGTGATTGCATGAGTTAGTGAGTATGTGAATATTTACATGTGCTTGCATGCACATTGTTCACATCCATCTGCCTTGTCATGCATGCATAGGTAAATACATAGAGCTCTGTACATGAAATTACAGTTTCTGGACAGTTGTGATTATTAAAAAGGAATAATTAAGAATCCCTTGAAAGAGTATTCACATCTCATTATGGTGGGAGAGCTGTCTCTAAATACTAAATCCAAAACAGTCCTGCAGTGTTATAAAAACAACCCAGGTGATTTGAAAAGAGAAATGGCTGATAATTCTTACTACTAAAAATTCTTACTACTGGGTTACTTCTTCAAGTCTCACTAATTGCTATAAAAGAAAGTCACACAGGTACAGTTTATTCTTATTTATAGGTATGAAATGTGTTCATGTTAAGAAAAAACTAATCTAAATTTCCTTAAACATATCTTATTATCTAGGTCTCAGATAAAACTGACGTGAAATTCACAGATTATGAACCTGTTCTCACGAGCTTAAACCTAGGGTAACACCTTCAGCTTTTATGTAGTTGTTGCAAAAACCCTCAAAGCAGCTCCCTCCTCTCTATCAAAAAAAGCTGTTATCTTTGGAATTAATCTCACTGCCTGTACAGAATTAATCCTGTCTAGTTCCAGTAAGCCTTTGTATATGTATTTATATGATCATACCTGCTTTCTTTGGGCATCAGTGGATTGCCTGTGGAATTAATTCTCTGGCAGAATTTACAGCAGTGTATAATATAAAATTGTTTATTAAGCTACAGTGTGATATTCATTTACCGGAGGCTCAAACACAGTGATGCCATGTTACAGAAATGCAACACTGCTATGCTAGAAAAACAACATTGATCTTACCCACACTCTGCATTCTGCTTCCAAATCTTGCAAGCACCCAAATAAGCTGGTGAGTGAAAATGGTGGCTTTAAGGTATTGTGGAAAATGAAACTGAAAAAAAAGAAAAACCAAAACGAAACCTCTCTCAGATGAAATAGGATAACATTTTTATGACATTCATTGGTAGTTCTTGAGCCAGAATATACTCAAGCATATTGGGTTGCTTGCCCAGAATCTAGCTGTTAACAAACACATTTGAGAGCTAATGACTACAAATCTACCACTGTGCATATGCTGCGTGATTGTCTCACACCTTTTGGGAGAAAAGTTATTAGGGGAAATACACTGACTGTGGGCACTCAATTTTAGTAGGTCTTGTCATGCACAGTATTTGCCATTTGCATCCACAAGAGGGAAGAGAAATAGTTTCAGAGGGTAAATAGTGCAGCCAGAAATATATGTACTTACAAACAGGAAAAATAAATCAACCACTGAATTGTACATGAGCTCAGTGCTTTGTTCGGTATCATCAAATGTTAACAACCAAACCAAATGAAAAGACACACAGACAAACAAAAGTATCCTCTTTTATTAGGAAAGTGACTGCCATGGTTTTATTGGTCTTACTTCTAATTCCCTGCTGTGATTCATTATCTGTGGTGCAGCATAGAGACTCCAGTAGCTTTGCTAAGCATGTGTCATTTAGACAGTCCTGTGTATTACATAGGAGAGAACCAAAGTCAGACAGAGTTATTTTAATCTTGTGGGGTTGTCTATGTTTAGACAAGTTTTCTTTGTGCTTTGTAGCCTCTTTGTGATGTGTCACATAGCCTCTCATTTTGAAATAACTTTTCATGGGTTTTTATTTAACAGAATCATTTTATCGCTGACATGAAGCTTCGTTCATAGTAGTTAGGAAAAAAAAGAAACGAAAGTATCGAGCTCTGAAAAAGGCTTCTCCAGTCCCCAGATTAAAGTAATTTTCAAGAGATGAGTGGCCTTATCCCCAGAGTCCAGGTAAAGCCCCATTGAAATCAGAGGTTATGAGCATTTATGAGATGGGCAACCATATAAAAATACAATCAAATATTGTTAAAAGTTAAAGACATCTCATGGGGAGATGACAAGCACATAACTACTGTGTACAGATATTAAGGAAGTAGATGTAGTTTGGCATTTACTAGAAAAACTTTCATTGGAAAAATGAAAAAAATTAGATAAATAAAAGAAATAAGAACAAAATGCTACAAAACTAAGGTGTGTCAGAAAGAAAGTTGAAACAGTAGTTATAACATAAGAAGAGACAGAACTCAACTAAGTTAAAGAGTTGCAAAGAGCTTTTCCAGACAGCAGGAACTGTGGAGGAATAGTTTCTCACGGCATTTTTTCCCTTGTCCCTTTCCTCTTGCAGAAATATGCAGAATGTATCTCTCACTCAATTTTTCTGTCTTTCCGACAATGCATCATCTACATCACTCTTTTGGCTCTGGAGTATGTTCCTACTGAAATCTCTCCAGGAATTAGACATACCAGGACAGAATCCTCTGCTGAGGATGTCTCTAGAACAAAAATTGCACTTTACGTGTACCTTCCTAGTCTGTTGTAAAGTCTTGAATAGATTGGAAATTTTTGTGACTCTGTATAGCTTCAATGAAAGATAGTGCTTTTAGTATAATTAAATAAATATCCCAAATTTATAAATCTGGTCTGTAAAGCCTGACCTGAAGTCTCACCAATCTGCTTGAAGCTGCCTGGCATTTCTGGTTTTGATCCCAGCTGGAAATACCAAGAGAATTGATTTTATCATTGTGAGAAGACTACAAGACTGTGAGTGCACATTTCTAAATGAGTGTACATATTTATGCATGCACATAAAAAATTAGGATTTTTTTTTTTTTTAAAAAAGGTCAGTTACACGTTGCACTAGCAGTGTGTAAAAGTTTTAGGAAAGAGTCCAAGTTTACCCAAAGAAATTCAGTAGTGCTACATTCAAACCCATTTTAAACTTGAACTTCTCTTCGCCATGGAGACATGCATGGCTAATAACCTCTCAGATAATCAAATTCAAGCTATTATGTTAAATTAGCCAAAAATTAATAACCAGAAGGCCCCAGAAGTGAATTAAAAGGAGCAATGTGTTAAGAACACCGAAATGAAGGGGAGACTGAGCAGAATTAAGGAATAAAGAGAAGATAAGTAAAAGAAATAACAATTTGGTGCTTTTTATGCGAAGCTCACAGCATCCCTACCTTGTGGTTTAAGGCCGAAATCAATTTATCTATATTTGGACATGCCTCACAGTGCCGAGGGGAGCCAGGAGCACAGGGAATCTATAAACACTTGCACAATAATTAACGCCAGCCTTGCTAGCACAGCCCAGGCAGCCCTGGTTCAGCATGCATTCTGCCCATCAGCAAGCCCTGGGAAAGGTTCGAGTCATTAGAGAGAGCAAACAGTGTGCGGTGAGAGTCTGCTTTGTGCAGAGCTGCATCTTTTTCCTTCTGGATTGTGTGGTGTCCCAAGCAAAATCGGTGTGATGCCGCAGAAACTTAAAGGAGGCCACGCCCAAGTGCCTGGCAGTGGCCAAAGAAAGACTTGTGAATGAGAAAATAAAGATGTTGTATACTTAAATTCATGTATTTTTAAAGCACTATTGCTACCATGAGCTGGATAACCAAGAGGTTTGAAATGGCAAAACTGTGTGGATTTCTGTCCACATGATTTAAAGGTCTGGCTAAGCATCACTATGGCTCATTGAAAGCCAAAAAAACATTAATTGAGTCTCTGGTGGAATATATTCCCTGGTTCTCAGCAGAACTAGGGAAGTGGTAATTCCCCTGTTCTTGGCACCGGTGAGGCCACACCTCCTGTGTTCAGTTTTGGGTCCCTCCCTACAAGAAAGACATGGAGGTACTGGAGCATGTCCAGAGAAGGGCAACAGAGCCAGTGAAGGGCCTGGAGAACAAACCCTGTGAGGAGAGGCTGAGGGAGCTGGGGGTGTTTAGCCTGGAGAAAAGGAGACTCAGGGGACACCTCATCACTCTCTACAACCACCTGAAAGGAAGGTTTAGTGAGGTGAGGGTGGGTCTCTTCTCTCAACAAGAGACAGGACAAGGAAGGACTGGGAAAACCTCCAAAAGGTGATTTTTCCCATGCTAGAAGAAAACATTTATGATAACAAAGTCAACTGAGATAAAACCCGCATTCAGGAAAGCATCTGGTGAAAGGCCCTTGTCCTATTGACAGAAGCAGGGCGTAAGATAATGTTGAAAATTAAGTATATGTTTAAATGTTGAAAAAAAGAGATGCTTAAATGTTGATAAAAGGATGCATTCCAGGATTATGGACTTTGATGATTGAGTGGATACTTGTTTAAGTAGCATAAGGACAACAGCTTTCTTGGCCCAGTCACATGACAGAGAAGTCTTACTACTTATACCACGGAAATTTAACTGCCCATAGTAAAACACCAGAATTCAAGCAGCTGGTGAGTTGAACCCCACTCTCCCAAGGGAAAAAAAAAATATCAAACCACGGCTTTCTACTTGTGAGGGACACAAGTTACTATGTTTTCAAAGAGCATTTGACTGTCACTTTCTTAAAAGTTACAAACAACACAGGCTCACACAGATCACCCTTATAACTGAGTACATGCACTAAATATGGAAGTGCCAAGACAGCAGTTCTTCAGTAACTTAGTCATTTCTTTTGGCACCCAGAGCATAAATATACATCTCTTTATGGGAGGCAATAATTTGTCTGAGACTAAGTTTCAAATTTTTCTCTGCTGGAAAGCCTCTTTCCTACTGTTTTAGTTATTTGTAGAATAGATCCCTGTGTTCCAGAAAGATAATTCGAAATCTGCAGCAGAAAAAATTCTGATTGGTATATTAATTTGAAAGCTCCACCATTGCTTTTCTTGTACTGGAGGAGACATCCATGATGCATTCTGTCATATTTGGGGTTTTTTTATTTGTTTGGTTGGTTTTTTAAGCAATTGATTTGAAAAATCCTAACATGTAGTTTATTTAAAAACATCTTTAAAAGTTTTGAATGCATTTTGAAGCAAAATTCCCCAATATATCTTCTTACATGGTAAAGAGGGGAGTATTTGACACATTTATCACAAAAACACTTTCAAAAAGTGCTTAGTCTCACTAACTTCTTCAAGTACTTTTCTATTAATACAAAGGTACGGAGCCATATATTCAAGGGGATTAGGATTTTAAGTTAAAATTATTATTATTATCAGAATATTTTCAGTATATTTAAAAATTCATATATTACTGCTATCAAAAAATAACAGCCAGAAAAGAAGATCAAAATGTTTCAGGGAAAACCAGCTGTCTCCAGTACCATTCAAATGGTGAGTCAAATATGGAATAGAGCTGTTAACCCCAGTGAAAATATCTATCCCACTGGTCTGCTAAATATATTTCCTGGAAATTCATGTACTTATTTCACGCTTGGAAAGATACATAAAATCTCATAAAAGTGCTATGAGGAGATAAATAACCAAAAAGGTGTTGTGACAGGAAGTCTGTAGATAAATGATTAACCAAGCAAGATATTTGCTTGTGTAGCAAGGGGAAGAGTAGGAAGGCTTTTTTGTTCAAGGGGTGTTTTGAGAAAGCAAGGGTGGAAAAGGAGCTTATGGAGAGGAAAAAATCACTGACAGGCAAAAAAGAGAAAGTAGAGGAACAAGGAGTGGTATTCCCAGTACTGCTCCTCTGAAGAGCACTTTGGGAAATGTCACTCTTGTCCACAGCTAATTCCAGATGTTCAAAACAGAGAGAGAAAGAAAAAGCAAGCTAGCTAGGCAAAAACCAAGCTCTGGTAGTCTTTTACATGAGCTTTCTTTAGCACGAAGATGCTTCATGATTCAGTTATGTAAATGAGGTTTCTGTAGAAAGGATGTACAACATAATCATTTTGGAACTGTAAGCATCCAACTTAACTTCCATTACAGAAAATCACTGCCTGGTGCTGCCAGTCCCTCCTTCGCTTGCCACGATCATCACAGATGTGGATGATCTATTCAGTATCACTTCAAAAATAGGACAGTTGGAAAAGTAATGGGTTGTTTTCCTTAACAGCGGAACCCACACCGTTTTCCTTTCAAGCGCAGACACACATCTGTCACTGTCCTTAGGGGGAAGCAGGGGTGGGCATTGTTTGACAATGATATATCAAAAAAAGATTTACAGAGTCCACCAGACACTTTTTTAAAAAATACCGATTTTAGACTGGATTTTTAATCCCAGACCTCTAAGGTCAAATGGGATCTGGAGACAGGACAAAGTCCATTTCTTATCTGTCTGCTTCAGCACCAAAAGTTACTGCTGTGGCAATAAGGAAGGTTTTTATTATACTCTAGTTCCTGAGGGGATCCACAGTCAAGGAACATTACCTTAGCCCTTGTGAAGCTCACATAGCTCATTTGATCTATAAAGAGTTTTACAAGCATAACTCACCCTAATCAGAAGTTGGCAATGAACTACAATCACTTCTGCACTGCCTACAAGAAACTCTGATGCTGCAAGCTTCGTGATAATATCCAGATCTCCTCTGTAAATCTGTGTTAAAACTGAGACAAGGATCAGAGACCTGATATGCCACCTAAAGTTGCACCAAGCTAGTGATAGATCAGTTACCTCTAATTTCCACTGCATTTAAAATGGGGATAGAAAACTTTGAAACTCAGGTTTCAAACACATCCTCCTATTTCTAGAAGACCCTATAATCAAGGTAGCTTGGATGGTTGGATAGATAGTACTCCAGGTGTGATTTGGTCAAAGAAGCAAAGCTGCTTCAATATATTTAATAGAAACAAACAATTAACAATTTAAATTAAATTTAATAGTACTAGAAAAAAAAGCCCCTCTATAGTACTCATAGATTGTACCCTGGGGGTACACAAGACTGATTTTTAGGAGAGGATTTGATTATGCCATCTTCACTTTATTTGTCCCCTGCCTCTCTGGGTAATGGTGCAACTGCTCTCTAACAATTAAGCATTTTAAAAACTTATTATACCTGTGGCAAAGAGATTTCTTCCTTTGAGGTTTTAGGCTCTTTCTGTAGCGGAATGATGAAATATATCTGAAGCACATGTGGAACACTTGAGGTATCCTTGATCCAGATAACTCACATAAGACCATGAGGATGCAGCTGCCATCCAGACAGGACAAAGTTCCATACAGTAAACATGGGTCCAGCTCTGTGGGAATACTATAAAATTCTAGGAGATTCAAGATTGGTAACTCTCAACTATTTAATACATATCTATCTCATGATGGAACTTCATGACGCAGGTGACTCAATGAAATTCGGAATGCTGTCAAAGGGCTGGAAGGTACAAAGAGAGGTTTAGTTCATCGAAGAGCACAGTAGGATCAAAAGTCATAGCTCCCATTCACACACCCTGGGACGGTGGGTATTTTATTATTTCTCTGCACCAGGAGGTTGCCTTAAGTTGATTGCATACTTTTTGTATGCCCAGTCTCTCCCTTTGTCAAACAAAATGCTGTGGGTGAATGTTCATGTATGTTGCAAAGATACATACACCTTTAATCAGATTCCTGGACTTCACAAATGGGGGAAGCTTTCTGAAGGTTACTCTTTGAAATAAATATTCAGTCTCTTTATCATTTCTGTGGTCAGAACAAGTTTGTGTATCTGAGCTGTGCTTTCAGAAGGTGGGAAGGAATAAGAGGTGGCATCCCTTTATTCCTTCCTTGAGGAGTTTATTGCATCCACGATATTTTCCTACAGCACATCAGTCTCCGTTTTTATTCTGACTTGTCTTTTACTCCTTTTGTACTTTATATTGATCACATCATTAAGCCTCAGATCTTCCACAACAAGGAGTATATTCCACTAAAGACAATAGTAGAACATCTGCTTACTATAATTGTACAGATTCTCTCCTTATACACCTGACCCTCACTGCCTTTCTAAATTATTGTGTAGTTTCCCTTCATTTTGTTCCTATGCTGTGGGACGTGCCTGCCATCATGGTACATGCTGGGGATTTTACACTGGCAGTGACTGCTAGGATTCAGTACCAGAAAAGATGTGACAATGAGAATCTAAATGTACAATGCAGAGTAATTATTCCCAAGGTGACTGTAAATCTGGGCCAGGGAACATAGTTTTGAAAGGTACTACTCATACTTATGGAATAGCAGCTGTAAATTATCATAGTCTCTTTCACTTCAGAAAAGCTATGACAATTCAGACCAGCTCTAGGAGTATCCCTGAATCCATGAAGAAAATTTAATACTCATACTTCAACACATTTCATGAAACAAGAGAGTTAGCACATTTATATAGGAGTGCAATTGAGAAACCCATGTTAAAAGATAAATGTCTAATGTCTTTAAAAAGGCATGACTGTACATATTTGAATATAAATCTTCCCCCTAGGATCTCATGAGCAAATACAAGGTATGAGGCACTTGAATTTGCTGTTTAAAATTTCATGGATGGGGTAACCTGAACAGTACACATCCTAGCTTTTCTCAGGTGAAAACACAGAAACTTTTAAAACTGGGTGCAGCTTTTGTTCAATCTGGAGTTTTCTGCTTCAAGCTACTTAATTCCACCAGCTTTGATAAACATTACTCAGTTCATAGCAGCAGCATGGAGAAATTGGCAGATTAGCCTTGAATTGATATGGTAAACCATATAAATCTGCCAGACTTTTTTCTTCTTCCCTTTTGCTGCTGAAAGCCCAGCTCAAGCATGAGGCAGGCACACACATATAGTGCAGACTGTGGTGTGCTGCGCGCTGCAGGGCTGTGAAGCATGAAAAGGTTGATTGGAGTGAAAGCTCTGATAATCACGCTTTCATCTAAACATCCTGGTGGGGCTTGAGAGGAAGGATGGCTGTGTGCAGAGGGTCAAGAGTGGTTAATATTAGGACAGGCTCAATGACACCTGCTAAACAACTGCTGTGGTGCTTCAGAGAGTGATGCTCCAGACATGTCAGCGGTGGCAGACACACAAAACATATACTGGAAATCAGGATTTTAGTACTGTAGCAAGGGAAGACAGATGAATAGCCGACAGAGACAAACTTTGAAAGCCATACTCAGCCTCAAAACTCTGCTTCGGTTTTTCATGAAAACCATCTAGTAAGGGATTGTAAGATAAATGCTCAATTCATTTAAGTCAACAAAATTTGTTCTCTGTAAAAATGGAAATGTCATGCTCATGACTTGAAAGAAAGACTGAAACTGGCTGAATCCTGGATCAAGTTTACGCAACATTTAGCCCGAGAGTTTTCTGATCACTACAAGCTTTGTTTCAATTTTTTTCAAATTTCCACGAGACAGTTTATCCTGATTATGTCCATTTAAGACAGAACATGTTAAAATACCGTGTATTTTGAGTTATCTATGGATAAAATTATTATTTGAATATGTGATAACCAACTGGATGGGTTTTATTTGCTTGTTAACCCCAAAGCAACAAATATGTTTTAATAAATACAGAAGGAAAAAGAGTGAAAACAATCAGCACCTTTTGTTGGACAGGAACAAAGGAATTGTCAGGCCAAAGAATAGTCTTTTCCAGAAATTTATAAGCATCTGAAAAGAAGAGCTTATAATGAATGTGCTTCTTCAACCAGAACAAGCACACCGTGACTGCAAAGCTATCATAATTCAACACAGGGTACCAGTGGGAAATAAACACACATCAAGAAATCTTATTATTTCTGAGTGTGCTTCAACGTGAGCAATTCTAATGAGCATAACAGCAACTGCCTCCCTACAGCTACCCTGCAGGTGTTCTCCTCACACAGAGTGTGGTGGGACCCAAGTTTTGCCAAACTTCTTTGGGCCCAGAAGATACTTGGAGAGACTCCCTTGAAATTTCTTTTCTTAGCTTACAAATTTACAGGTCACTTCTGCCACACCCTTTTTTCCACTCCATTAAAGATATACATGGAGCTACAGTATTAACAATGCTTTTGTTTCTCTGTCACACATTTTGGGTTTTGGGTAAAGTGCATTGCTTTCTTTTGCTCTTTATTTCCTTAAAAGCTGCTAGTAACTTTAGTTTCTCATTCAGCAGTGTAAATCTCATCTAATTCTAATGAAGTCAGTGGTTATGATTACTGCTAAGATAGTCAATTTTTTCTTTCCGGGCCAGTCAATATTTTAAACAGTTCCATGACATTTCTTATGTGATGGGAACAATTTAGACAATCCTGAGGAGAAAAAGTTATTTCTAGGGACCCTTTGGCTGCATCTTTCAGACAAGAAACTTTCACAAAATGTCAAACTCATAAAACTATACCTAGATGCAGCCTATCATTTCATTTTGTTTCATAAGATATACTTAGCTCACTGCAAAAAGTATTAGGAACAGATTGTCAGTTGCAGTAAACAATTACAGTTCATTTACAGCCAAAGCAGTTTTCCTGATTTATGTTCCAAAAAATCTGACCTACAGAAGAGCACAGTGGTTATCTGTCCAATCTAAGAAGAAAACTCTTCTCATATCTCATGTATTTTATGTCTTCTAAAGAGTTTTATTTCCACATAATGCGTATCCTTCTTCCCTGATACTGATGATTTTATTCATTAAGTATTCTCGTATTAATACCTTTCTTGGTTTAATTAACTTTTATGGATATTTTCTTTCAACTTCTATGCTTTTCTATTATGAAAGCTATCAAGTACTTTAATGTTCTGTAATTTGGAATGTCTACATATTGCTCTGCAGGTCAAAATTCAAGGAGTGCATGGTAAAATCAAAAATTGTCCCAAAGGTGTTTCAAAAGCTATCTCCATTATTTAAGAGATAGACCACAAAATCAATGACATTCGAAATACCCAGGAGATTCCTACTTAAAAGTAACCCATAAAACCAATGGATTTTAGGAGGATCAGAGTTCAGGATCCTTCACAATCTCCTCTGCCATTTGCTTCCCCAAACAAGCCTGTCTTTCAAACTGAGCCCTGAGATAATTCCTGCTTGCCTTTATGCTTTGATGCCTGCACCAGAGAGTGCAAGTGTGCTGTCACAAATACCAAAATAAAGAACTCATTTTCTCATAAAGGAGGGTCAAGATCATCTTCTTTCAGTTTTGAGATTTTAACATCTTTTGGACAGGTGCCTTGAAATAAAATTGATAGAAAATTAAGCCACCTGGCTTGTACTCAGCACCTGCTGTTGAAACAAGTTGTAAGTGGCTCTTGAATACCTGCCACCACTTCAGCTGTGAAGGAGTGTGGGGGACAGGACAGTCTGGAGAGTGCAGCTGTGATTATGGAGGATATCACTGCTCTCAAATCACAAACACAGAAAGACAAATGAGACCAGTATGTTTGCAAAACTCTTGGTTCAGCCTGAAAACGCCTTTCTGTGTTCCAGAGAGATTTTGATTTGGTTTTGAATTGGGTTTCAGCCTGCTCAGAATTAAGCTAAGCAAAGTGACGGAGCTGAGAGACTGTGTAACGTACACAGTTCCAGGTAACAAAAAAAGAAAAAAATGGAGGGATTAGGGCACTTCATACTCTGTGCAAGTATTCCCACAAGCTTTCTAAAGTAATGAGTTTGATGCTTGAATAGGCCAGTGGCTCTGAAGGCAAATCATTGTTTGGTTTATCTTCCACTCTTTTTAAAACTTGTCTTGGGATCTTTAATTTCCATGTAGGCAACCAAACAGATCCTTAATTTAATACATCCTCTGAACAACTTCCCTTCTTATGGTGCAGCAGCTACCCCTACCACACCCAGCACTGCACTGCACTGTCAGCACCAGGCACAGGCACTTTCGTCTGAATCTGGGATGGTATCAGCCAAGAGCAAAAGTGATAGCACCACAAATCACACAGTGTACTGACCTAGTGTTATTCTGGTTTCATCTCTGTTAGCACTAACAGCAGTTCTTGCTCTTTGTAAATTTTCAGCTCAAAAAGAATTGTAGATTAAAACCTTTTGTTCTCAAATTGGTGGTAGTGACAGCTCAGAAGAGCTTCATAACCACTGTTTGGGAGCTAATGGTCTTAAGCTCTTCCTCAATATTCAAGACAAACTTCTGATGCATCTTTCATTTAGCCGTTCCTGTATCAGCTTTATCACAGCCCCACTAATACTTTTAATTATATGTATTCAATTTTATTCGAATTTCCTGCATAAAAGAGGCAATTTATAATCCCAGTAATGGAAAAAAAGGGGTTCTGATTTGAAGAGGAGAGATGAAAATACATTTGTTCTGTATCCCTGCATACTCTCTCGGAGAATCAAGATATTGTGTCATATTCCACTTTGAACAAGGTCTAGAGTAAGCTTCTTAAATACATGGTTCAGGGGATCTGTGAGAAATTGCAAAGTTTCTCAGTTTCCGGAGCTCTGTCCCAGAAGAAGCACACTAGGGATTTGGAGCAATTTCTCAGAGGTAATTAAGCATCTAAATATCCTTAACACTTTACTCATATATTGTTGCAAAAATTTCTGCCCTTTTGCAGTGTTGCTTAGCTCTGCAGCCTCACCAAACAGAGTTGGCCAGTGACGCACAGAGAGTCTCTGGCACTTGGCAACACCCAGATTTACCAGTATTTTTCTAGTGCTTCACGTAAGGGGTCTTATCACTGTTTCTCTGCCTCATTCAAGTTGGTTTTGTGCACAAAAGTCATCAAGGACCCTGTGATGATTAGGGGGTTTGGTCATCAATGAAAGTGTAAGCTTCATGCTAACAGCAAAGTTAGAACAAGGGCTGGTGTTACCCCTTCTCATAGATTTCCCTCCACTTTCTTTCTAAAGTTATCTCACTTTATTTTTTTTTGGTCACAGAAGGTGGCTCTTCCGTTTCTGCTAGATACTTCCTAGTACTGCTGGTTCTTACGACTTTATCATAAGGTTTTCCCGAGGTTACATCCTAACTTCATCTGCCGTGCATCACCCAGAGGTCAAGACAGCTGTACATGGTAAGATGGCAAAAGAAAAGGATTTCTTGAAAAACACTGAGTACCTTTGAGAGCAATTAAGAAGCAAAATAAACACAATAAAGAATGGCAGTTGTAGTGACAGCAGTAATGTCAGAAAGAAATAAAAGAGTGAATCTTGACTAAAGATGGATTTGTGTGACTGACAGGTAGATTTATTTGTTTATTCCCTTTCAAACTTGCTCTTGGAACTAAAGAGTGACAACAAACACAGAGCTCCTGTGGTGCCAGAGACCAGAATCACACTTTAAACCAATTAACTCTAGATGTGAAAAGTAATATACAGATCAAAAGAAAAAGTTGAAAAATTAGATTACTACTCCCCTTTTTCCTCTTGGAGGGCAATTGCGCCTCTGCTGAAACAAGACTGTGAATGTTCCTTAAGTGGAATTTTCCCTTTTCCCCAACCTCATCAATTATATATTTTGGAAAAGTGCAAAGGGCCTATTATGCGGAGCAGGCAGATTCAGAGGATTCTCAGTCCTCCTTGCAAGACCTGCTAATTGTTGAAAGAATCCAAGTTAGCTACCAGGAGACGAAACTGAAGTTCTTTAAGAATTTATCCACTACACTTTGTCACTTCAATCAATTAGAATAGCAATGCTATTCAGACTCTGAGCACTCCCACACTTATTTTTTCATGTCCTGTACCCGAAAATGAATACAGTGAATCAATTGATGCCTTACAAGCAGCCAAAGAAGGAATATCTCAGGTGGCATGTAACATCTATTCTTTTTTACATGTTTTCTTTCAGTACTTGCCTTTTTCGCAACACTGTTAACTGGCAGTTCTTGTCCACATCCCAGGTTAATGAAATATCATTTTCCAATCACTCATTCCTCACTCTGTGTTTTGGCAGAAAATTACTCCTAAACGCAGGTGGTTGTATTTGTCTCTCATGAATCACAGTGTTTCTCCAATTAGGCAAAAATATTCTGAATTTTGCCCTGCCCTCTCTGTGCTCACAGGTCTCCCTAATTTGCTGTCCTCCTCCAATTCATATGCTCTATGCCATCACTCTGCATTTGAATAAAGACAGAGATCAGTATCTGGTTCACAAGAGATTTCTGCAGAAACCTGCTTGGTAATTGCTCTGCAAGTACAGTAGCACATGAACTTTCAAACTTGCCTGCACTCTAGACTCTACCTCAAATCCCTACCAGACTGAAAGGTACCGCTTCCTGCTCCTTCAAACAAAACTCTGTACTTTGTCATATAAAATTGAGGCTCATTTTCTCCTCACCACTCACTCCTGACAGATACCTGTGGGCCATCAGCCTTGTTTCTTACAAACTAAATGCTTGTGAATCCAAGGGCACATAGATCCAAATGACTTCTCCAAGGTCACCGAGAGAGTCAATGTAACCACTGGGGAGAAATTTAGGAAAGCCCAGATATTATTCTGCTCTCAGACCACAGCTCTCTCCATGCCTTGATTAAAGTGAGAGTTTTCAGAAGTTATGTAAGGCATTGAAGACTGCTTGTTAGGTGGTGCTAAGCTGAACACAGAGTTCATAATGAGCAAAGAGAGAAGAACAAATATACTGAGCTTGAGCATTCAGGCCAGTACTGAAGGATTGAACTCCATTTTTTTTTTTAATATATCCCAAATGAATCAAAGCAAAAAGTATCTACACCTGGAAGCAGGGTTTTGTCTTGCAGGATCAAGGTGTAGAAGTAACTGGAAAAGGCTTGTACAAGTCAAAAAATAAATCCAGATAGACCTTTCACAGAAAACTCTTTAAGGTTAGGAATGAAGTGAAAATTCTGTAGGTCAAGAACAAATGTCATAAAAGCATCAAAACATATTGATCAAGAAAGATGGGGTATGGATGCTGAAAAAGCTTCAGCAGAGAATTTCTTCAGCTCTCTGCAGCATTTTTGTGAGAGCTCTGTCTTTCCCATGAAGTAACTCAAAACAATGTTACAGTTTTGTAAACTTCTTGCAGCTGCAGGTTGTTTTGGCAGAATTGTTATGGTTCTAACTAGAAAAACATTCAGAGATGGGTGTCTTAGAACTTGACCAATCCCCTCAAGGGGTGGATGGCAAAAAACCAATTACCTTATGCCATTTAATACACTTTTGCGAAGTAACATATAAAAGCCTTCTGAGAATTCATTAAAGCGCTTCCATTTACCCCTGAGCCTGGACTTCGTGTCGTTTCTCTACTCGTCCGTGGGGAAAACAGCGACAGTGGGGTGATAACAATGAAACACCACAACCCCCTGGAGGGAGTATTAGTGACAATTGATGTCTAGACACCTTGAGAACTATTCTGGCAGCCACCAGCCTCTCACGCCACCTTGGACATGGCATGCTGTTGGAGACATGTCCACACGGCTCACAGACATGGTAAAACCTGTGTGACACTCTGCTTTCTAGAGTGGTAGCTGGAGCCCAGAGGTCCTGCTTAGGCACTGAGATCCCCTTCTCTGCTTCAGCTGTTGTAGCCTGAATTGTTCTAATTAATGCTGGAAAACATGAGGCTGTTTGCCCAAACCTTGTGAAGAAAAACTTGGTAAAAGGTTTGCAGTATTCATGATAATTATGAAATTTTGTTTAAACTAACTTTTTGATTTATTTTCCTTCCAGAGGGATTTAAAAGTCCTTGCATTCCTTCATCAGGAATGATTAACATGAAGAAAAACAACCAGTAACAAAAGTTCAAAGAAGAATTAGCCTTAACACAGACACAAAAAAATGTTTTATGTTAGTCAAACAGTAATTGTGAGGAATTTATTTTTGGTCAAGTTTAGCAAGATTCAGATCTCATGTATTTTAGCTTTCCTCAAAATCAGATTCAGGTTTGGTTTGTTATGACATAGAAATCAACCTGTTCTTTATATTTTTCCAAGCCAGTCCTTCCATCTATGTTAAAGATGCAGACATTGTGCCCCAGCTTTGAATTTGCTGTAACTACAACAATCTGCAAGTGCAGTTCTCAGAGCAACTGTCAGTGCAAAGTACATCTTGCCTTTTGTTATATAATAGAGGAGGATGAAAAAAATAAGGGTGGATATACTTGTACACTGAGGTTGACAGGAAAAAGGGGAAGGCAACAGCAGTAAAACCATACCCTGTGGAAAAAATGCTGGTCCCTTTCTAGTTGAGCCATATTTTCACTCAGGATGAAAGTGGCCTCACTTCAACATTTGGCCTCTTCGAGATGAGTGGGATTTTTTCTTCTGCAGCTGCTTTATATGCCCTCCACAAAATCTGTGCTGAAGATGCCCATGTGAGGAAGAGGGAAGAAGTGGCAGTAATTCGTTAATCAGAATGTGCTTGCAGAGCAGATTCTTGTGCTTGCATTTGCTACAGAAAGCTGTTAAAAATTTGTCTTTTACTCCAAGTTTCCAGGACTAACTTGAGCACAAACCAAGCACTGCATGCAACAGTGAACTGCATTATGTCATTAGTAAGCATTTCCTTTCATGTTGCACAAGATAACCTATTTTTTCTCTTAGAGGAAAGTATGCAGTTGGATTGTTACATTGAAATAGGAACTACACCAAAAAGCATCCAAGAGAGAAGCAACCGTATTTTAGTATAAGCAATTAATAGCTGTGTGTATTCTTTTAGTCAGTGGGAAATACAAACATGGGGTTATGATCTGTGGGCTTCCACCTACAGAATGCCCTTCAGTGCATCAGTCCTCACTTCTGTAGCTGGGACATCATTTACAGCAAGCAGCTATTCACATGCTTAAAGGACTACTGCTACAGACATGTGTGTGCTCCTAATAAGCTTGAATGCTCTCCTCGTTGGAGATTCATCTTTATATTTTGAACAGTGAATCCACATATAAAGCATAAAAAAATAAAATAAAATTAAATACCCTTTCTAATCACCCTTGCTCATACACTCATTACTCCCTGGTGATAATTACTAGCTGCAGCATCAAGAAAGGATTGTGATCATACCTGTGAATTAATTTCAAAAGGCAGGTACTAATTGGAAAGCATGATGGTAAGTCTATTTATACATACTTGCTGGGACTGGACAGTTAGCAATGAGGGGAGAGGGAATCATAAACCTATAACCAGCAAGCCTAGTTTCTTTCAAATAGTCAGAATTTTATGTGAATTGTTACTAAAATGTAAAGATAAGAATCTCAGCTGTTGGAATTCAATGGAATTACTGCAATTTACACTAGTCAAGCATATGGATCTATATATACAGTTAAATACACCCTTCCTGAATAACAATAGTAATTTCCCTGCAAACTCTGCAACGTCTGGCAATTAGAGCAAGAGACCATGAGTCAGACCTCCTGAGAGCTATTCTGAGCTGAGCTAGTGCTGCAATCCCTGGCCTGTGAATTTGGCAGGATGGATTTCAGAAACTCTGAACACCCACAACCCTAACTGAAGCCAAGAAGAGTTTGGGTGTGAGCACCTGTGGGAAAATCAGGTCTTCACTTCCTTACAATCTCCACTGTTTTCTGCCTTCTGGGGTTCACAGGTTGTCTGATTAGGCATTTTCCATGTCATTCATTCAAACTTAATGGCTTGTTCTAATACAAAAACAGAAAACGGAAAAAAATTCCCTGGGGAGCTTGTGGAGGCCCTTTCACTGAGACCAAAAAACCTTCTGGACACAATTCTATGCCATGTGTTCTAGAATGAATGAATTAAACAGTAAGAGTAGATTTGACTGCAGTAAGAGGTCCCTTAACAGAAAGTAACAATTGTGTTCCTGTAAAGAGCAGTAGGAATTTAACAAGTGTGCTTAAGTTTTTTCCAGAGCTTCAGCACTAAATGCTATTTTAAAAATGGCAGTCCCTTCTTAGAATTGGTTTTGAGAAAGTAGTTTTCCCCCCAAAAAAAGGTTCCATCCAAGCAATTCTGAGCAAACACATAGATGGATCAGTTGGAAAACCTCTACATCTTGTCAGTGAGACCCTGGGTTGGCATTTCAAGAGGCTTGAATCCGTAGCTGGGCTTCATCTATTAAGCAGTAGATAGCAAGCACTGATTTGTTTAGATAGCTATTAAACATTTGTCAAGTAGCTACAAAATGGACTTGTTCAGAGACAGTTTTCTGTGTCTACCTTTGGGGGTCTGCAATGCTGCATCTGGGTCACAAGCTGCTGGGTATCTGGTAGAGGGAGGAAAATTGTGTGTCTGGCCATTTCAAGAATCTGCTGCAGAAATAATCATAATAAAAAAGTCTCTAAACATATTCCCTGACAAAATTTACCCTCTGACCTGTTCCCTAATAGCCTAATAGCTTTCTCTGCAAGAGCTTTCTTGTTTAAATTGCTAGCTGATAAATATAGTGCAATTGAAGAAATTCCACAGATGCCTTTGAGGGGAATTTTTTTCAGCATGCAAAAGTGTAAGTGAGATCAAGTAAGGGGAGAGGCAGCAACACTTCCCAGACTTGATTTCTACCCCAGGCTCTGCTGACACGTTATTTTCTGTCTGGCCAGGACATTTATGTTTCTCACCTTATCCAGCTTCTGAAGGGAAAATCCATAGCCCTAATGCTCTCAGAGGTACTTTGTGGGGTTTAGAGAAGGTCAGTAAAATTCAGAGATGCTAAGATAGTAGAAGACAGGTCTTGCAGTTTGTAGGTGATGCACTCAAATGTGGGGCCTGGGCACTGGCCAGTGTCCGGAGGAAGGCAGCACGCCAGCCCAACCAGGTGTCACCTTCTCATAAGGCAAACATTGTGAAAGTGTGAACACGAGCATTAAGTCCATCTTGGCTCACAGGTTTTTGATTTTCAATATCCAGAAGGTTACAGATAGGTCACAGGAATTTTTATTCTCAGTAGGACCAAATTTCAGCTCAGCCAGTTTCTGTGACCTCCACATGCTCCCAGGGTGCTGTTCCTTTCCCTTTCATCCCCATATGCTGCAGAATTACACTGGGTTAATAAATTGCCATGTGTCAGCCAAAGCACAGGTCCCAATTTTCCACACAGTCTTAGCCTGGGGCAGCTATGAAGTAATTCAACTTACTCTCTAAAAGTAAACCTATTTTTTTTTTTTTTTTCAAAATTTGCTACTTTTCTTCATTGCTTACTCCAGTTTCCTGGAAAGATTGAGCTCCAAACATGATTTTGTTTCTACGATGTAAAAGACACAGGTAACAAGAAAAGCTCTTTGCTGCACGGGAGTTTGGGAAAGCCATCTCCCCTTTGCCATGGAAATGACCAGGGTATTTTCCTGTTCCAGGTGCTAGGGAAAGGGTGAAACCAGAGAGTCAGTATGCCTCTTTCCCTTTCATCTGCTTGGAGACAGTGTACTCCCACCAAAAAAGAAATACAAAGATGATGTTTAACATGTTTTTTGCTTTACTGACAACCAAGCCATTATGATTTTGCAGCCTTTAGATCAGAGCAAGTACTTATTAAAATTAAAAAAATATGCAACGACAGGTTTAGAGCAGAACTATGTGGTATCTGACCTTTGAGTGACATCTTTGTAAAACACTGTCTGGTAAAAATCTCTTGGGGAACAATCTTCCAGATTACCTGCTTTGACTCTGGGCTTGTAGTTCAAGTACAAGCATGAAACAAGTTTCAGACAATGGCAATGGTAGTCAGAGTGTTATTCTGTGCACTGCACTCACTGTTCTCAATGGAGCACTCACTGTGCTCAAAGGAGCAATTCCCCATCAGGCAATCTGGAGGGAGGCTTGAAAAGGTGCTGTACACGCAGACGTAACTCCTAGCTATAAAACAAGTGACCAGGCGGTTTCCACTAATCCTTTCTATAATAATTTCTGAAAAATGAAACAAATCCTCAGATATCTACATGGTAGATTGGTCAGCGTCAGGATTGGTTTTAGTAGTTCTATTTACATCTGTAAGGTTAAGCATACCCAGCACATAGCCTGTTCACCCCCTTTGCTGTATCAAGCTGGACTTTTCTCACCACCTAACTCAGTGACTAGATTTCTCCCAGAAACAGTTTTGCCAATCAAACAAATTCATTAGTTTACGTTTAAGGGGAAAATCAAAACGTCTTTACCTTATCCTCACAGCTTGCACACCATGAACAGCTCTACAACAACAGCAGCTTCCCCATTTTCCTGCCTTTCTGATCAGGAGGGATGTGTCAGCTACCCTTAGTAGCACCTAGAAGAAAACACAAAATACAGTCAGCAGTTACAGGAGTGGAGTTGTAAAAACAGTTGTATCATGTAGCAGATTTTGGCACAAGGGGATATAGATCACTCCTTTGTAATTTTTTTTAAGCTATAAACCACCTGATGTGCCTACAGCTGTTTCTCTGAACACCATCAATATTTAAAGCAGTGCTCACAACTACAGCCATGAGATCTTTCATTAGAGAGACACCTTTCCCTTTTTTGCCTATGAGTTTTAAACCAGCTCTCCAAGCTAACCAAGATCCACACCGGGTAACAGCAGCAGCTCTTTTCCCTTCAGCACATCAAATCTCAGCCTTCTTCACATCCCTGCACTCTCCCAGCAGCAGCCCAAGCTGGCAGCATTAATGAGCCAGTCAATTGTATGAAAGTGACCATACCTGTCTGCAAATCCCACCAGCAATTGCCTCCTGGAACTGAAGAACAGCAGCTGGCAGAGAGGAAAAAAAAAATCCCCTGAGCTAGTCATGATATGAAGGATGGAGCTGAATGATGAGAGACCCAAAGTCGTTGAAGGGATTTGCTCCATGCAGTGAGTGGTTATGCAGTTCAGCTGCTGTTCATTGTATTGGAAACAGCTGTCATAATATTGTCTTCCCTTCAAAAGTACATAATAATTAAAACATTTTGGCAATTAGGAGATTCAGCTAGAGGCAGTAAACCAGGTGATCTACACTGCAATTAGAACTGAAAAAGGTAGTGTTCTTTGCTCCTTTTATGCAAAGCAATTATCAGAAATTACTCAGTATTTTGCTTTCACAACTAAACAGATTGTACAATAAAATTACCTACTAGTGCAGGTGGGTTCTCCATCAAGGAGAGATTTAGATGTTATTTTTCCAAACTTTAAGGAAATGGGATGGGCATCCTCAGCCAATTTAAAACAGAGGACTTTTAATGCTGAAGTTAATAAAGCATTATCAATATTCCCCTGTGAATGATTTGTTTCAGTGGGTGCAAGCTGAAAGTTTGCTGGATTAGAAAGGGAGCATAGAATTTGCAAAGATGCAGATGACTGCAAAGGTGAGGAGCAGTGCAAAATAAACCTTTAGCCTAAGGGATGTTTGAAAATAATGCTCTAATATGGCTTATCTCTGTCCACTGCAAAATGATTTACCTGTAACCATTTTTGAGAGGTCTAAAATAAAACTGTGAGACAATTTCTAAAACCCAGTGAAAGCAAAGCCTCTGAGGCTCTGACCAATAATATGATTTATCTTAAAATCTTTTCCAAACAGTAACTTTTTAACTTTTCAGCTTTTTAACTGCTTGTTCTCAGAGTATAGGAGTATTAGTGATAATAGAAGCTGCAAAAAACATTACCTTTATCCTAAAGAATTAGAAAATGTTCCTAGAAATGAAGCTCCAAGAAAATCTTAAATAGATGATGAAAAGTAGTAGAAGAATATATACATTAAAAAGAGTAGAAGTCACTTCTTTTTTTTAAAAAAAAAAAGCTCAAAATCCTGTCTTTTTGGCAATATTCTAGAGAATATGGCACGGCTTATCAGATGCACACAGAAAATTTGAAAAGAGTTCTCAGTATTGGAGCTACCACAAGTGCTTTACAACCATCTGGGAAGGCTTGTCACCTGTGAGTTGAAAGGTCATGTTTAAAACTGACTTCCATATTTTTATGAAGTTGCGTGACCAAGGAGACATCATGATTCCAAAACTGGAGGTAAATGACAAGTTGGAAGAGGTTGCTGACACCTGGGAGGATGGAATTTGAATTCAGAATTAGCTGGAGATGTTAGTTTAAAATTAGCATAAAGTTCAACAAACAGAAATGCTCAATATTTCAGGAGTACTAATGCATGAGTAGAAATGGAGAAAGTCTGTGTAGACAGAAAAAAATAGTACAGGGCTTATAAGGAAGCCTGAACTGGAATCAACAAAATGATGCTGTGATAGAGAAAGGAATCATCATTCTGAGATGCACGAATAAAAATAATTAATGAACTCCTGGCAGTGCTGCAGAGACTTCAGCAAGAACATGATGTTCTCTCTGGGGTATTGTTACTACAAAAGCTGTAGACAAACTGGGGGGAGACTGACAGGTCTTATAAGGAGTTCAGCAGCCATAGCCTGGGAGAAAAACCAGAAAGGATCCTGTGTGTTTGACTCAGGAAAAAGCAGAATTTTGAGTCTGGTGGGGAAGAAATGTTTCTTTAAAATCCATAAAGGCTGCTATAAAGATGTGTATGATTGATTTGATGCCTTTATCCACCTGAAAATGTGTTTGTTGTAGAGAAGAAAACCTGGAAGCAAACCCTTGCTGAAAACAGATTCTTCTTTCATTTGGAAGTTTATATGCCAGAAAAGCTGAGATAGAGCTGCTTGGGAAGCAGAGAAACATTATTGAAGTTTTTAATTTACTTTCCTCTCATTCTTATTTATATTTCTGTGAGAATTTTCACTAAAAATCAAAATATAAAATAAAAATTTAACCCCTCAACCCCCCTTTATCTCTATTAGAGCTCTGTGCAGTCAGAACAAAACAAAAAAGATTAATCAGAAGTCAAAATATTCATTGCAGACTTTGCAGTGTTGCCCTGTTGCACTAAAAATTATAATTTTCCTCCAGTCCCACTGAAGCAGATAAAAATAGAAAGTGTGAGGGCAGGAGGAGCATAAAGGAATCCAACTTTTGCCTCTGTGTTTTGAAAAATAAATGAGAGAAGTAGATCATTTCTATTATTAGCCACTCATGGTTGCCAAAGGCAAAACTTTAGCAGACTTTGTATCCGTGGAAAATCCATTTATAACTTGCTTTGATTTCTCTTCCGTTTCCACACTAGGACAAGAAAATGATAAGCTATAGCTACATCATAAAATCAAAAATTTGTGGGAATTCCTGTAACAAATTGCCACATATTTGAAGATATGCTGTTTTGCTCACTTGGGCTTCTCAATCTTTCAAATACAGTTATGGAATAAATAGAAAACCATTTCTCCAGCCCATTCTTCAAGTATCTTAACACACACACAGAGTTGGGGAAGGCAAACTTTAATCTTGCATCCCATTTATGCAAGTAATTGAGGCTTTTCTCTGGCACATTGCCCACCCTGGGCTGCTCTGATGTTTCTCTGTGTGAGTGCTTCAGACGAGGGTGGTTATAGGTGTTACATAGGATTGGAACCCAGTGTCAGTCAGGGAGCAGACAGGCAGGATCTACAGGGAGAAAACCTGTTTAGTAGTTCACACCAATGAATTTCTCCCCTTTTTTTTACTTGCATAGGGAAGGAGCATTCTTCTGTTTTGTTACATCCTCTAGAAGAAAGAGAACATCTTTTCAGGGATAACGTTTCTTTCAAAAAAGTTGTATTTTCTAATGAAAACGGTTTTTATGCAGAAGTTTCAACACACTCTTTTAATAGCATTTAGACAGTAAAAAGCATTTTTATTTTGTCAAAAAACTGCACAAACATCAGCTAATTAACCTCATCACGTCTTTAAAACAGGCAGGTACTGTCAGCTCTATTTAACAGACAACACAGTGAAAACACGATATAAGCTGCCTGCTGAAACTTACGTAGTGAAATAGCGGCAGAATTGGGGTTACATATGAAGACTTCTTCCTTTTTGCATTGAGTAATTCACCAGGCAGCAGGGCTTCAAAATGAAACAGTGTGTTCAGCACTAGTGACAGCATTTAGGCTCAGCAGTCACTACAGTATTCTGCAACACAAAGCCTTTACTTCTGCAGTTGCTGAGAAGTGTAAGGCCCCTCTGCCTGGAAAAGTGGGACATAAGAGTGGAGAGGTTGCTGTAGGAAAAGCATGGGCAGTTCCAACCTGTCATCCTTTGTGTTTAAGCACAGAAAGTGACATTTCCTGCAAGCACCCCCCAAACACTGCGCACTGGGTGCATTGTAAAAGGAGTTGCTGCTACATGGGTGGCAAAGAGCAGCTCTCCCACGTCCTATTGTGCATGGATGTTGTGGCAGTATCTGAATAAATTATTTATGGACTATATGATAAACTCAGAGCTGTCTCCAGCATCTGGGCTGAATTCCAGTTCTGCTGTGATGGTTAAGAATTACCTCTGACAGCTCCTGAACCAAACTGCCAGCAGTGATGGGCTGATCCATGTAAGACATGCCCATTGTACAATATCTACCACAAGCTCCAGGGCTGCACAAGCATCTGCATGGAGGGGGATGAAAGATGAGCAGAATTCTTCCCTTTTCTAGTGTTCATTTGAAGTAATGCTGTTGTATGGTTGAGAGCAGATACCTTAAACAGCATATTTACTGACGTTTTGCACAGAATCACCTATACTCTGGAGACCATGATGTATTTTCAAAGGTTTTATGTAAACTGTCATTTCTGTTCTGCAATAAATTCTGAAATGTGACTTCTACATAGGACAGAAATACCATTCTGGAATGAGGAACCGAGGTATTTATCCTGTCAGGACCAAACTCAGATCTGAAAAGCCAGTGGCTTCATAGCAGCTCTCTAGAAAGATTTCTGAAGGGCATAAACATAAGAGCTCTGTGGCTCCAGGCTCCTCAGGTATAAGGGGATGAGCTAGCAGAGTCCTAAGAGAGATATAAAAATGAGTACACTTACAAGCAACAGCTGTCACTAGAAATCTTCCAGAGAAATCTGGTAAAGTTTTAAAGTTACTTTGTAATTATTTGTTTGCTTATTGGTATTTTCCTATGTAGAAAGTACTATATTTTATATAGAAGTACAATGGAAATATAGGTTCCTTTTTGAAAATAAACTGTATATGTTTTTTTAACACTAGCAGTATTCTCGATTCACCTGATTGCCACTAGAAATTTATTTTCTAGCAGGTTCCTCTTGACAGAAAAGGCTTTAATATCAAACCTAAAGTAAATAATCTCAGTAAAAATGGGTCAGCATTTCCTGACAGACTGCTTTTTGTCAGAAAATTCTGAATTGATTCAATTAAAATCCTGCGTAGGAATGTGACAATTTCAATGAAAGTGTCCTCAGGAAACGATTGCTATGTTTGAAGATAATGTTTTTAGTAACAAATCAAAGAGTGAGAGACTTGAGATATAACTGCCAACAGTCTCCTATTTAGACTGTTCTCAAATTTTGGTGATTCATTTTCAAGGCCTACAGTTCTCCCCCCTCCAATTGACTGACAAAACAAGACTACATAGTCCCTCTTTCGGTCACTTTTGGGGAAGCAGTTATGTTTTAATAAATAATTTAACATTCCTTGGCTTGGAGAAAGACTGGTTTTCTATCTGAGAGAATGGGGCACTCAGTAGGATTATTGTGGATCTGGTTTCCTGGTCTGATTCATGGCAGTGAACCTAAAGTTTCCCTTTTAATTTTTTTCTGAAAATTTACTCAATTTAGGGGAAAGAAAAAAAAATTGTGCCTGCTGCCAGCACTATCAAGGGAGCTGCACGATGAACTGAGGTGCAGCTTACCTGGTGCACCAACCAGGAGAAAAGGTGGCTTTTTTCTGAATCCCATCTCCTTTTTGCCTTTTTATGCCAAAATATCTTGCTAGACATCTGCCTCTGAAGACACCAGTGAATGGACATAAATGAGGAATGACTACTGAGAGCGAGAACTCTTAATGAAGCATTAGCACTTACACAATTCATTTTGTGACATCAGTTGAGTGTCCCTTGCATAACATTAATGAGACAGAGAGAGAGCTGCTCTTCCACAGCTCTGTAGCTGTATTTAGCTTCTGAACAGAGTTGGTTTTGCCTCTGGACTTCTGGGTGATAAAGCACATCAGTGCATATATTTTCTTCTGTTAGGCAATTTTCCCTGCTCCTAGTATCACATGTCACAGAATCTTAGCAGCAGCTGTCACTTACGAGATTAAAAGATGGAGTACATAAGGATATAAGTTCTGCTGACTACATGAACTTGTAGGTGGTGTTAAGGCTTCCTTAAATTTAATGATTTTGTAGGTGAACAACTTCTACTGACAGTGCCTAAATAATGATACAAATGGCTTTCAATTCTCTGGGAAAAGCTTGCATATCATTATCTCTTCATCCTACAGACTTTTAAAAGACATCTTGCTACAGCATCCTAACAGAAAGCAGAATAAAGCCTCATTGTAAAAGACAGAAATGTGTGGTGGGTTTTCTTGGTACCTTCAGTAAAAGGTAACAGGCAGAAAACTGTGTCTCTGCAGGATGCATTAGCACAATATCTGCTTGCTCTTTGACTGCCTTGCCTTGCCAGTCTGCTGCATATGAAGCAGGTTGGCATCACATCTTTAGTGTGAAGGGAGAGAGGAGAAGAAGCTACAAGCATAGGAAACCGTTCAACAGGTGAAGCCAAACCCCTCTTCCCTGGAAAGGTATGACTCCAGAACAACCTTCATGCTTCTTAAGTCTGGTCAGTCTGTGCCTAAGCTGTGCCTGACAAATAGATGGCTGTTGCCTCCTTCCCTGGAGAGAGGAGGCAGGCAGAGAAGGGGGAGCCTATTGTTTGAGCCCACAGGGAGAGCTTGGGAACACTGACACACAGGGATCCACACAGAGGGAATATTTTATCCTTGCTCCTTGCTGGCAGAGGACAGGAAGCCCTGCAGAGCAGCACTACCTGTCAGTGCCAGGCACATGCACACTTCCCTCTTGTCCTGCCTGCACAGTGACCACAAGTTTTGAAGGCCTCCCCCAAGGCTCAAACCAAAGCTTCAGGGCCAGTGATGCAGGCTATCATTACTTACACCTTATAAATGCTTTTCCTACTCTTCTTCCTGCAGCATAAGTGCTGATGCTGAATCTTTTATTAAGAAATATTTGCTGTTTCAAATTTTACATTTGTTGGTCTTACCCTGGGGTTTGAGTATATGTGGCTCCAACAAAGTGAGATGTAATCTTTAAGAAACTGACAGACACGTGGCCCATTGGAACCTGTCTGGGCATGAGGTCCATGATGCATCTCTCAGACAGGTCCTGAATGTCAGCACTTCTTTACTCACCCCAGTCTGAGAAGTATCTTTGCCTTAGAACTCTTTTTTTTGAATGTTTTAAAATTACTTTACAGATACAAGGACACTGCTCCTTCTATTTTATCATTTACTTCTCTGTAAGATTTTTGCTGCATTTTCTTAGTCCATAGCATGATACATGTATTACACACTCACAAACTCATGCCATCGGAGTGTTTTTTAGCAGAGAGGCATTAGTGGCAATGTCAAGTTTTTTCCAGAGTATATGGTTATATGGGTTTAACAGATGTCAGGGCCAGGAAAGAACATCACGGTCTGCAAATATGACCTCCTTCTAACACAGGCTGTTGGATTGTCCTTTATTAATTCCCACTTCACACCCACTAGCTGTCCTTGAGCTAGAATATCTCTGAGAGAAAAATCAAACATCCCTATATACATTTTCAGTGATGCAGAATGTATTACCTGCCTGGATACATTGCTACAGTGACTGAATGCTTCTGTTGTTAAAAATACCACTTTTGCTCATGTCTAAATCTTCCTTGTTACACTGCAGAGGAAGAAGATATTCCTTGCTTTTGGATGAAGCATAACAAAAAAGAAAACTAATAGAAATCCCAAATTGCTACTAATTTTGATCTCTTCCCCAAGGATACAGATTGTAAACAACTCACCCATAACTGGTGTTTTTTGTGAACTAAATAGATTAAACTCTCAAAGAAGTGCATCTAACTCATTATTTTTCTCAATCTTTTCTGAACCTTCTCCAGCTGCTTAAATGCCCATTTTAAAGGACAGGTTATAAGAGGTGGTACTCCAATACCAGGCACTTCAGTGCTGATTGCAAGAGAGAACGTAAGTTTTCCTATCCAGCACTTTCTCAGTTGCATATTTAAAAATGATGGTAACCATTCTGACCACTCTTGTTACATTGGGAACTATAACTCTCCACCATAAACCCCAAGTTTTTATCAGTGTTTCCTACAATAAGATCTATTCTTCTGCAAACATGTTTTGTATCCTGCTTTTATGACACGTATGATTTTATAATTAGACATTCTAAGAAATTCTTTCAAGGTTATGAGAGAAGATTAATTTATTTAAATATGAGAAAAAAAATTAAATGTGCTCAGCTATGAGCCAAGCCCTGTGGGATCACAGTAGAGACAGCAGATCAGCAAGATTTCCTGTTTCTAAGAATATTTTAGAACTATTATTTAAGCAGTTTCTGGTTCATTTACAGTCTAGTCTGTTGATTTCATGCTCTTTCAATTATTAATCAGGAAGTCATCAGATATCAAGGTGAAAGTTTTCCTTCTACCTGAGTGTGTACATCAACAATTTTGATTTTGCTGTCTAACTTCATAGTGTTGTCCAAACATATCCAGTCAGTTTGAATCTTTTCTTCTGTAAACTCTTAAATTTTTTTATCAATCAGGATCCCTTACTAGTCATTCCATTATTTTGTTGATGATTTCTATCAGACTAAGGTGATCTATAATTACTCATGTCATGCCTCTTCTTTTTAAATAATTGCACAACGTTATCCCACTGCCACACCACTGAAAACACCTCTGTGCTGTAAGGGCTGCTGAAAACCCCTGGCAATGGTGATGACACTGGAACAACACTGGAAACAACAGAAATAATGGCCATGAATGAGGAGATGGGAGATACAGTAAAGTGCAGAAAACTCTTTACTACTTTCTTACAATTGTTCTATCACTCCCTACTGTTTTAATTTCTGTGTCGTATCTTTTTTTCTTTCTTTTGGTGAGGCAATGGTACAATTTTGCTTTCCCAACAGCATTTTATCCTTTTTCACTTTCCTTTTTTGTTTGAATTAAGAAAAAAGGTCTTTTGTAGGGCCTTCATTCTGGGACCTATATTCCTTCAGATTCTTTTCCTTTCTATGTGCTGCTTCAATTTCTCTGTTCCTTCTATTTTCTTCCCTTCTTTGATTGTTTTATACAAAGGTCTATCTGTCTCTAATCCTCTTGTTTTCTTCTTCACTTTCCATGCTTTGTTGCCTCATTCAGTCTTTCATTATCCTTCCGAATAAACAGCACATTTTGATGTTTCTGTGCAAAGAAAGTTAATTCACTCATTGTCTGATTCTTTCCCTTCCTGATCATTACAATTCTGAGTAGTACATTTTCATGCTTTTTCCACCCATTTTCAGTAATTTTTTTACACATTATCTTTCTCTGAGAGACTGATTTGGACTATGCTGGATAGGAAGGGACCCATGGGGATCATTGCGTCCCGCTCCTGGCCCTGCACAGGGAACGCCAAGAAAATCCCACCGAGTGCCTGAGAGCATTGTCCAAACACTTCTTGAGCTCTGTCAGGCTTGGTGCTGTGACCACCACCCTGGGGAACCTGTTCCAGTGCCCAACCACCCTCTGGGTGAAAAACTTTTTCTCGATATCCAACCTAAGCCACCCCCAACTCAGCTTCATGCTGTTTCCTCGAGTCGTGTCACTGACCATGAGAGGGAAGAGATCGGTGCCTGCCTCTCCTCCTCCCCTCATGAGGATGTTATAGGCCATGATGAGGCCTCTCCTCAGTCTCCTCTTCTCCAGGCTGAATGGACCAAATGCCCTCACCAATTCCTCACACAGCTTCCTCTCCACACCCTTCACCATCCTTGTGGCCTCCTTTGGACACTCTCTCATAGCTTAATGTCTTTTTCATACTGTGGCACCCAGAACTGCCCCCAGCACTCGAGGTGAGGCTGCCCCAGCACAGAGCAGAGCGGGACAATCCCCTCCCTTGCCCAGCTGGCGATGCTGTGCTAAATCTGTCGCAATAATTTGAAGACTTAGCCATTTGAACCTATTGGTTTATTACTTTATTTTATTTGTGTTATAAATGTGGTTATCATATGATTCACCTCTAAGTACCTTAAATAAATGCAGATATTATCTCAGTAATATGCTGGATTATGTCTGTGTTTGCTCACTCATAATAAAATACATTAAAAGATGGACAGACTGTCTTCATCTCATCAAACTGAAGCGAGATTCATGTGCTCCGTGAACACACGTAATTTTAAGTAAGTAATCTCCAGCTCAAGTGAGGGTTCTTATAGTCTTGGGTAAGTGATCTGTGAGTCACATAGGTCTCTTTGCAGTTTAATCCCCACAAGAGATACTGTAAACCAATCACCTAATGCTGAGGTCATTGCTTCAAGGACAACAGCCCAGTGAAATGCTCCTTTTTTCAGACCCTGCTCATACTCACTTCAATTTCAGTAATGTTCTTCCTGTTAAAATTACCCTGTCAAGTAATTTGAAATGGTGGAAAATCCAGCCGACCTGAATCATTAGTCCTGCCTGTAAAATCAGTCAGATTTGTTTTCTGCACGCTTGTGGGTGCACAGATCTAGTGTCATCACCCCCTTCTGCTCCACCACGGCATTGAAAAGCTGTACTGTCATTGTACACCCACAGGAAAAGTGGCAGCCAGATAACCATATGCCCTGTTCTCTGCTATCGTTTATGTAAAGTGGATCTGATGGCAAAATGGGAAAAAGCTATTTGCTCCACTGTCTAATCAGGAAACTGCTCTTTTAATGAATGTATTGTTCAACCCAGAGCGCTTCTATTGAAATGAATTTGTTATCCCCACTAACACTGTCGCCCATCATGCAAATCAAATGGCGTTTTCCTTAACTTCTTTCGGTTACAAAATACAAGTGCTTGTCAAATGCAAAGATGAATTACCTTGCCTTGCCTCCGGTCTTATTTATAGAATAAGGCAGTGAGTTATTGTAGCCCTGAGGACTACCAGCTCTGTGTTGCATACCAGTGTCATATCTGTGTGGTGGGTTAAATTAGATCTTTAGGTGGGAATAAAGTAAAATGCCAATTTGCTTTAAGATTCTTAAGAATAAGATATCTTTGTAAAGAAAAGTTTGGTGTACCTGGAAGGACAGAAATCTCCAGTGGGGCGGAGATTCCCAGCCTGAGTTTGGTAGGTGTTTAGATAAATAGGATAGATCAGTCTGAAGCTCTGTCTATCCACTCACTGTAATTAAGATTTAGACTTGATTACTGAACAGCATTTACTTTTGATGCAGCAGAGATTAAGTGAGGCAGACCTAAACCCAGTTTTGTATCTCTCACAGTCCCTTTGAACAGAGGTGCAAGCAGACAAACACTCTCAGGGGTGCTACTCTGTTCCTCCACGAATACTTGAGACACGGAAATGGTCAAGCGAAAGGACAGAACTGCAGCAGCCAGAAGGCCACTTTGTTTTTAGGAAATACTCTCCATTGCCATTGCAAAAAGAAAAAAAGAGAAAAAAAAAGGTTATGATTCAAAGTCCATGAAGTTCTTGAGTATAATTTTTGTTTAATTTAGTGAATTTCGGAACAGTCTCAATGGTGGTTTTCCTGCAGCCAATAAAGAACATGAGCTCCTCAATATATAGTGGATTTCCACGCTCTCCAGTACAGTATTAAGAACCTTCTATTCTGAATAAGGCAAACATAATTTAAATTGACATCTTTCTAGCAGGATAAAAAATGTGTCATCCTTCTTACATTTGTAGGTTGGGACGTTCTTGGAACAGACACAACTCTCTTTAAATATTTAACAAGCTCTTGAAACACATAATATGATGCTCTAAATTAATATTTATCTTTAAATCCCTTTCCTATGGAAGGGGGGACCTACCAGAAATTCAGAAAACACCAAAAGATCACACAGCAAAGCATTACTCCATCAAAGAATTCATTTAAGGCCAGAGAAACTGCTATAGGAACTGCAGCCTCCAGTTTCAAAGCCAACATAGAAAAAGATGTGCAAAAGAGTAAAACATGTGGGAACAAGCTCTGAGCTGCTTAAAAGCAAGGTGGGTAAAAACAAATCAGTCTGTGTGTACCATGCAGCTATGGAAATGTGAGATAAGGCTGGTGGGTGATGAAAAGCTTTCAAGTAATTGAATGATTGCTTGTGCTTAAACTCCTACCATGGGAAATGACCTGGCAAGAATTACACCAGACGTTTGTAATTGCATAATTTTGTAGCCTGGTTAGGTCTTCCAGAATGGATAAAGCCTGGTGGTTTGTTTTTGCCTAGTCCCATGATAATGTTTCAGATTTAGGTTCATTCTCCATTTGAGGAGATTTGGCAAAGGCATTTCCTTTCCTGCTGTGGGCTGACAGAACCCTTACCTGCCATTGGTTCCCTCGGACTCCAATGGAAAAATGCCATCGAGTGACTAAACACCGTCCCCACGCGCAGGTCCCTGGACTTACCCCTGCGTCTCACTCCCAGCTACTGCCCTTACCCAATAACATTCCCTGGTGGAAAGATGCTGCCTTCAAGCTCCTGCATCAGATGAATGACAAAACAAGAGACTACAGAGACAGTTGCCAGCCAAATGTCACACCTGAATAAAACACTTTGAAATACACCAAAACCACTTCCTGGAGAGATGCTGAGGTCAGACCATGGCTTGAAAGGCTCCTTGCATGGGGTAGAAATACAGTGAAGGGCAGAGACTAGGACTGCAGTTCATTATATCCAGGCTGAATGTCTGATATATCTGCCTTTTATGAACTCTGTTTCTCAGTCCACTATCCAGCCTTCGAGCCAGTGAAAAATTCTGGGTGAAAATTTTGTCAGAGCCAGCAGGTTTCAAAGAAAAAATGTCTGCTTTTTGAAAAACTGTAGGGATTAGGACTTCAGGGACAAGTAAAAGTAGAGTCTGTATTCAGTTCTGGTACTGTGAAAGACTGCACTCACATGACTGATAAGTTATCGAATTAATGCATTTTTGAAAGGCAGAAGAACCTTGAAAGAAAATGAAAGAAAAAGATAGAGATGCAAACACAGAAGATAATTTTTGTATCTGCAAGAATGAATACCAGAAAATTAAAGCCAGAAACAACAGCTGGTTTGAAACTTACATTTGAGAACTTGACACCTTGCTTCATTCTGCTGCCTCTAAATTAAGTGTCAGGATTAGGTAGCTATCCATTCAAAGGAGATGATGTTTTGTAAAAATTATGTCTCCGGCTGCCCTGGGTGTGTTATCAGGAGAGCTAACTAAACTGGCCATCAGAGCTTAGTCTTTTCCAGATATTGCCCACTACATCTTCCAAATCTTATGTCTTTGTCACTTGTTTTGGGCCTGCCATATATATCAGAAGTAGCTGAAAGCAAAATATCTCCAAATCTTTAACTTTTTGTTTTCTTCTCTCTAAACTTGAATCTGGAGCCAATGGCTTTCTGGAAACAGCCCATTTGGCTTTTGGACAGCCACACTGCATGAGACCAGGAGGGGCTGATATCCATCTCAACTTCCCTCAGAGGAATTACATAGGGGGAATACTTACTATTGCTGAAGACCAAGTAATTGTAGGGATTTCTCCGAAATTAGATGGAGACCTTTCAAAAGTGAACTGTACTGAACCAAAAATTTAAAAAGGGAGGGAAGGCAGACAGGGAATGACAAAGACGTACATCTGTGTTATAGAACCTATCACGACCTAAATCATCCATTTTGTGCGTTATATTATGCTCCAAGTCTACTCAGAGTGCTGTTCCTGTCTGCAGAAAACACAGAATGTTTTTAAAATACTGCACAACTTCCAGTTTCACGGCACCTGCTGAAGCCACTGGGTATTCATCAGAAGCACAGGAAATCATGGTCACCAGGTTCTTATTTGATTCCTTCTCTTTTTTTTTTTTTTAAATTTCTTGTTTTCCTATGTTTGGTAATGGAAAGTGGGATCCAAAGGAAGTGTGGGAGAGAACAAGGCAAATATGGATCCCTCCAAAGGGATGTACAGACACTGGAGCACTGCAGGATACGGATAAGTATTCAGGAAGGAGAAAGTAATCCCTCCACTGCTTGTTTGAGCTTTAGCAAATCTGACAGTATCAGCTGTGAGGCTTCCTTGCATGGTAGTGATGCTTTAAGGACATGAATACTCTCTGTAAAACTTGGAGGTCATTCCAAGGCTTTTCTTCAGACATTATGGACCTGATTTAAACCACATTTATTACTATGATGAATTTGTTGTTCATACTAAACCTTCTGGAAAAACAACAAAAAAAAATAAAATAAAATCTCTGTGACTAAACCATATCCCAGAATGGTGTTTGTAAGAGTAATGAGATCACCGTTTTCCTGACTCATCTCAAATAAATGGGCTGCTGGAGAGGAGAGTCTGTGCTGCACCCCAACCAGTCAAGCGTCATCTGCAGTGATTCAGCCTTTAGGTAATTAGCTTGGTGTAATTATTTCAGGAATCCCCACACTGGGGCTATTAAAGATGACAAGTTAACTACATGAGCCTGACAGGCAGGACCACCAGAAGCTGCAATCCTCCAGCAGCATATATAACTCTGTCTTAAGAAAGCTCAGCTGCAGAGCACTCAGCACCAGGCTGGGATGGAAACACTCTCACTGGCACCCTCCATTATTCTGCCCTGGAATAACTCTTTTTCAAGCACTTGCATGGACAATACGGAAAGGAAAGTTTTAAAACATTTTCCCTGTGCCAACACTTTAGCTGTTGTAGCAGGGTTCAAGCCATGGGGAGCTCAGTGTTCAGTCTCATGAAACACAATCCTTAATAAATCTTCATAATAACATTTTCTGAGCCTCTCCAATGTAATTAGCACATGTTTAGGAGGAAGGGACTCAGGAAGGAGAGAAAAATCTATATTTCCTCCACTGTCAGATTGCTCACCCCTCACGACACGAATATCAAGTTTCAAGACAGAGCACAAATCTCCAGCAGGTCAGTATCTTTTGAAATGATGAAAGAATAAGATTCACCTTTGAAAATAATTTTAACTTTAAAATCTTACATGTTCTGCCTGAATTTAAGGGAATCTTGCTTTGTCTGAGTTTATTCATAGGGAAAAAAGGAGAGATAATTCTTATATTCTTCCAAAACCCAGAAGTATTTCCAAAGGCATCTAAGCTGCAAAGACAATGAGGCCATTGAGGGTTACGCTCTTAGGGTACAAAGGAATCATAAAAATTTATCAGATAGAATTAAGCTTATGGTTTTCAAGCCTATCAGTATTTACTGAATGGAAATAGCACTGAGTGCTATATGGTAATTTACTTTTTTTTTCCTCTGTGAAGGATGTTTTCTAGATGTTTACTAGACTTTCATAGAAACAGAGTATCTGTGATTCTGAGGACAGCTAACTGTCATTGTAGTCTGTCCTATGAGAGGGAATCCTATAATCCAGAATTCAGAGGAGCTTTGGGGAGAGATGGAATTGTAGCCTCTGTAGGTTGGCAACGTTTTTTGTGTTTATTTAAAGATAGATGGAGGAGGTATATGAGAAATATAAAATAAAAAGCTTTTCATAAGATGAGAAAGATAAAGTCTGATCTCCCCCATGTGATCAGAAAAATCAGTCAAGGGATCTTTGCCCTGCACAAAGACAGAAAGCTGATAAACAGAAACATCATCTGTAATACATATTTAAAAAGAAGAGGTTAAGGGTCTCTCAGATAAAACACCAAGAAATATTTCTTGTACATTCAGAGTCAAATGAAAGGTACAATTTTCAAGCAGGAGATGGGCTCATCTCATGCAAGATTAGATGATTAGATTCTACAAAAATTTTCCGTATTTATTGGGGATAAAATATGTCCACTTTCATGATGTAACTGAACAAAAGTTCTCTGAAGTGGGATGGATCTGAGGATCACCTGGTGACACAAATGAGCACTTTTCCTGAATTCAGGTAGGGCTCAGGTCACTCCTGTGGCAGATGCAGAACTCTTTGCAGACAAGAGTTCCTTCAACACAGTTCTTGGCTGGGATCCCAATACCTGCTCCCTGACACCCAAAGAAGGATTAACAGGAGACTGTTTGAAGGGCAAGGTGAGGGTATGGAGAAATCCTTTGTGGCTGCTGAGGGTGAGGGGATAATAACAAATGTCATAGCACTATTTCAAGGAAAAGACACTGATTTTCTGTACGGTTAGTTCAGCAAGGCGGCAAAAGAATAGCTGAGGCACCCATCTAAAATCCTACAAGTATATTTAGGGGAACATCTGATTATCTGCCTTGGTCTCCATTGACGAACAATAGCATGGTTACCAGACACCTTTAACAAAAGAAAATTCATTGTCTAGTCAAGGAGTCCTTTGGCCCTCCAGGGTACAAGAGCTTACTGATGTGCCTCAATAAGATTAAAAGCATCCTAACCTGGATCATAGCCTATAAAAGGATGGTGGCACAGGGTTCATACTGTGAAGAAAGGCCTGGAGCCCAAATATTCATACAGATCTGCTTGTGAAATCTTCTAGTGACTTCACAAAAAGCTTCAGAAAGTAATCTTTCATCAACAGGAGACAGTGCTATTTAATATTTTTTCCCACACTGACTTTTATCCCGGACATTTCTCCTGAACCTTCCACAGACTTGTTGGAGAAAAGAAAAAAAAAATCTGACTATAAATATTCATCAGTCTGTTATCAGTTTAATATGCTTAAAATCTTCATGGAGTACTTAGAGGAGGACGGCTACTGTGCTAGAGTGTTTTTAAGAAAGAAAATGTTGAATCTCAGGAAGGTGAATAATGCCATGACATTTCTGCGGCTAAATAACCGATCTGGAGGGGGTATGCTTTTATTTTTCTGCTCAGATACTTAAAGTCAGCTATTCCAAAATGTAGCTTTAACTAGAATTTTTTTCCCGAAGCCTGTGAAAAAATAAAACTAATTATGTGTTTGAGTACTTTGTAATCTATAGAGGGAAGAAAAAGTTGGAAGAAACTAATTTCATTAACTGTTACAAAATAATCTTTCTTTTCCTCCCAAGGGGCTGATTCTGCTTTGGTAGTTTTTAGGACAAATGTTCATACTGTGACTCAAGATTAGAAGGAAGAGATGGAGAAACTTCAGGAGACAATCACCTAAAGTGGAAAGAAGAATAAGAAAGAAAAGATATACAGCTTGTAATATTTTGGAAACTGTTCTTCAGGAGAGGTAGATAAGTCTGCAAACAAGAACAGAGTGAAATTAAATTTTCTGCTGCTTATGCTTTTTCCTGTCCCTGTTTTGTGCCCTGTTTTGTCTAGTCATTATTTCAAGTTCTGTTTTTTGTCATTCTGTTAGTGTAGTTATTAACATTTCCAGTCCTTTGGATAGCTGGGATGTTCAGAGGAGGCCGAACTGCGCTTGAACTTTGGTTAACTTTTTCCAGAGACAAAAAGTTCCAAAGCTGTGTGGGGTAGTGGTAATACAGTGATTGCATCAGCTAATGTCCTTCAATCTGCCCTCTTAGAAAGTCTGTGTGCATCCTGGCCTTAAGATGCTTATTCATTGAGGGACAAGTATTATTATCCCAGCCAGAACGTAGGGTTTTACCCTTATATTTTCTTTTTTCTTTTTTTTTTTTAATAAGAAATAACCATTGTATCAAGTTTATCCTTATCATAAATCAGGGTACTTTTCATAGCCTTATATGAAGTGAAAACTTTGGACCATACATTTTAAACAAAATTGCATTTGATTTATACTTACTGTGCAGTGAGTTTCTAAAAAGTGTAAGGAAAGACATCTGTGGAAATGAGTTGCATCACCCTAACCATGCAAATGAGTTTTGACCCTGGGGAAAAAACAAAAACAAAAACAAAAAACCAAAATGCTTTAAGAAGCAACTTCACCATTCCTTTCATTCTCATTTGCTTTTTTATCTCACTAAAGCTGCTCAGGTTACTGAAGCAAAGCAGAACTTTTGATTAGCAAATCCAAATTATTACAAAAATAATAAAAACTAAATATTTAAAATACTCCTTTGGCAGAGTTTATCGTGCTTTATTTAAAACATATATCATATAGTGACAGAGACAGTAGTGCCTGATTGGTCATGACATGAAGCTCCCAGCTGCACAAAACATTTTGGTAGGCTGGCTGGCTCCCTCTGATTAGACCTGACAGATTATTAGAATAGTAGTATTTGATGGACCATGAGAATAGGAACTGACATACAATTTCACAGTAAAGGACATCACTATCTATTGATGCTTGATTTTATTAGTAATTTTTTTCTCTTTTTTAGGCATCTTTTCTTCTTCTTACTTTTTGGTTTTAGTGGGGTTTTTTTGTTGTTTGTTTAGGACGTTTGGGGTTTGAGGTTTTTGGGGTTTTTTTTTTTGGCTCCCTGGTACTCCCTCTTAGCAAGCTGACAGCTGACAAGGTAATATCTTGATCATGAGTATCACTATGGGATATAGAGGAGCACTGAACACCATGCCATTTTGTGTTCTTCACCTATCAGGTTCATTTTACATCTACTGCAAAGAACAAAATTACCTGAAATGCAAAAGGAAATTAATAAGAATAACAGCTGAGACTTATTTTGTTGTGTGTGAGAACACTGGGAGGTAATGACTGGTATATAGCCTTCATTTCCATTCATTGATAAGGAAATAGATGCATCAAGCCTTTGGAACCAACCATACATTTTTAAAGATGTGAGGAAATGTGGAGTAAAGCAGTATGAGTGTGTTCTTTATGCTCTAACTAGTCCTTTTTCATTTCAACATATTTCATCCAACATATAGAACAACCGCCTTGGCAATTAGGGGAATGGTAGCTCTGTGGGATGATGGTACTGATACAGGGCACTGAAGAAGCCTGTTGTATCTGTGCACCTTCCACATGGCTTAACTTCCATCCCTTGCAGTCTGCTTACGGATTTTTCTTCCCAGCTCTTACTCTCACAGTGCCAACTTTCAAGTTTGTTCCAACAAAACCTTCCTATACACCTTCCTGTAGGATGGGCTGACAGTGGTCATTACTGTAAAAGTTTCTTCACACTCCCTATTATTATTCCTATTTCTTTCTTTAACCACAACTTATCTTCTAAAGGGAAACAAAATGCTCTTTTGCATAGCAATGGGTCAAGCATTGTGTAGAAAGAAATTGGATGTTACAAGGCCGTGGTTATAACACAAAACATACGGACAAATGGATTCAGGTTAAGACAACCTGCATTACACTTTGAGTAGTGAATTTCCCACTGCAATGGAGGTCTTTTGATGTGCTTTTACATGCTGTGCTTCTCTATGTAGGATGATACAAAGTGCAGGATGGGCACACTTAAATTTTTATCTTATTTTATAGCTACAATAAATGAAATGTTAAATCATTGGAGATAAATGCTTGCTATCTTTTTTAAAAAGTCTGCAGCACTTAACTTCAGCTTTACAGCTCCCCAAGTGCAATTGTGGCAGCAAAAGTAGGAGAAGCACAAAGAAAACGCATGAGTGGCATAAAGATTCTGTGATCTGAGATATTCATGCATAGCGGTTCCACTTATCAATAATAAGCCAGCTTGAATGTGGGGCAAGGGGTGTATTAGATGACCTCTCTAACCAATTTTCTATTATTTTAAAACCTCACACTATCAAAATCTGTATTGTGCACCACAGGTCCAGATGTTTTATACACAAATATTTTGTCTGAATTGTTTCTATGGTTCACTGTCGAGCTGAAGCTCTTCTTCTCCTATCTTTACCAGACCTGAGCTCTTAAGAAAGAGCTTCAGCTGAGAAGAGCTCCAGGGAAAAAATGAAGTATAACACAGTAGAACATTGAGAAAACCTCTCACTGTATTTCATTTCACTTCCAATTTTGGGCAGTGTTCCCCTATGTTAAAATGGTCCTCCGGCTTAAACTAGCCCCAAATATGTTTTAGAAAACCAAAGCACCGACATCATTACTAATGAGTCATGGTTACATATAAACTAGCTCCCCACTGAACTAGTTTCAAGTTGAAAATTTTCATGGGACAGAAGCATTTGCCATCAGAAGATAGGTATAAATAGGGTCTTTACAAATGCCACTTCTTTTGTGGTTTCACACCTATTGTCTCACATGAGCAATGATGTTGTTTAGTGTCTAATTAGACATCCACTCACACCACCTTTTAGCATTAGAGTTGCAACATCTTGAGTTATTGAGTCTCCTTCAAAGAAAGATTGTGGAATCAAGAGCTGTCACAGCCCAGATCAATGCAAATTTATCTACAGAGCCTAAGGAGGCAACGGTTCAGCCTTTAATTTGTGTCTCAGTCTTTTCCACGACTGGGTGCATTTCAAAGACAAACCATCGCACACATTTAGTGCCTTGATTTGTCCCTGTCTGAGGAAACCTGCAGTAGCTCTTTAGTATTTCTACCAGCCCTGCTAGACAGGCCTGTCCCTTCCAGGGCAGCTGTGTTTGCCTCAGATTGCAGTGGTATTCATGATACGTTCAGATTTGCTACATCCAGTCCTAACTGGGAAGGATCAGCAAAGGAGAATCTCTTTTATTGCTGATAATTAGTGGCACATGAAAGAGAAAAGAACATAAAATGGAGATAAAGGATAAAAATACAAGCAGCAATGAACAAGGCACCTTCATGATTGAGAATATCATCCTAATGGTACTTTAAGTCTGAATTCTGGGCATTGGCTTAGTAGGGGCAAAATGGCAGAACAATCATTTTAAGAAAAGCAGCCTGTGACTCATCTGGAGATCCACGCCCTGCAGTGCTCAGAGATCTCATCAGATCTTTGTTGAAGCCCACAGCACCCTACCACTGCTTCACACATGCTGAGGGCTGTGACACAAGAAGGAGGGATTTTTCTATATCTCCATGAGGGACACGCTGCTGCCACTTCTCTCAGTGGCCATCCTTCCAGCTTTGGCTGCTGCAGCGCAGTGCTCATCTCCTCCCTCTTATCAAAAGTGAGGTGAGATGGGCACAGGAGAGAGCTGCAAAGTGATGTACATCGCTTTGGGAGTGTGCTGGGGGCATCAACACTGCTGTCTGTTATTTTGGTTCCTTGGTTGGGCGTGGCTGTTATCACCTGAGAGCTTAAACAATCTGCAAGGTCTATGGGAGATTCAGAGGAGGTGGACATCCCTAAATTTACTGTATGCACTCAGGAGCTCTGGGCTGTTATCATTAAATAGCGAAAATACAGAGAAAAAAGTGGGAAGTTGTGAGCTCTGATTTTCAAGATATGGAAAGTCATTCTATGTTAATATTCCCATCAGCATAATAACATATTGGCTCAGTGATGTTGCAGTGATTAGTTAATATCTGTGCAGTTTTTCAAATTTGCAAATCCTTATTCATCAGTCTGTTCCACCAGTTTTATGAGTTGGTGGTAAAAATCACTGCCAAATGCTATAAAAGTGATCGATATCACTATTAAAGCATCAATATTCTTCCTGCAATCACTCACAGAGGACGAATATCCAGAAAAATTTTAGGATCAAAATAGTTAATAGGGTGGATAAATTATTTAGAGATGCTGACAATGATGTTCTCCTGTTAATTAGTAAGATATATCTAGGGATTTCCAATTGTCTCCCTGAGTAAGCTCCACTTTCAGCTGATGCTAAAAGCTTGTTCTGGAATGGTTGGTCTTTTGAAATGTGTCATTAAAATATTCCAGTTTTCATAGATGATTTATATTTATCCTTTGGGAGAAAAATAGAAATGTATTGTTATGACTTTTCTTTTTTTTAAGAAAGAAGCCTGAGGCTGTGAAAAGAAAGAAAAGAAGGATGAGGCAAATTCATATATCGTTCCATGTAAATCAGCTGTCACCACTCCTTAGAACCCCAGCCTTCATATCTTTGAAGTGCTACTGCAGTTTCACGTCTGGATGACTTATCCAGGTTCTAGCTGGTGTTTGCAGGTCCGTGACTACAGGCCACAGAAGAACTCGTGGTTGTGGAGAATGTTCTCAGCCCAGAGCAGAGCACTGCTGCTCTGCCACAGGGTTGGTTGCTATGTTTTCTAATAAAATTCCTACTGTTTAAAAGGAGACCAAAAGCAGATGGATATGTCCATGTCACTAGCGCTGGGACATGGACACGTCACATATCACCAAGTGTCTTGTCCAGAGAATTGAGGAAGGAGAGCACTTGGAGCCTGCAGCATTTATTTTCTTCAGGCTTAATGAAGCCCTCTGCAACCAAAAAAAATCAATTCATTTACTTAAGAGACCTTGCCTCTGGAAGGATGGTGTGTGGGGACATAGATGGAGGAAATTTTACTCCTGCTAGAAACAAGCAGATCTATGGACAAAAAACTTAGTTTTGACTCTGACTCCTGCAATTTTAGCACACCGTTACAGGAACCATGGAGAAGAAGGAGGAGAAAAAGATAGGCTTCTAATGCAAGCCTATACACAACAGCAGCAAAGAAATAACTTCTCAGGAGGTGACCATGCTCAACTTTTGATATATTTTATTTCTTTGTTGGGAAGTGATAACGCAGTCAACGATTAATGTGAATTCTTGCAAATAATATTTTTAAAAAGGGAGAAAGCTTGTATAAGTTTCAAAGTGCTATGGAAAAGAATGTATTAAAAATATTTTCCCTTTATTTTAAGAGAAGCTATGGCAAGGGATATAATATATTACCCTGTAACTCTGAAAGTAATTTTTAACACCCCACCTACACTAAATGTATTAATAACTTCCCTAAGGTGAATGCCACGCAGAGCACAGATAAATGTTATTGCTGTTTTCAATTTTTAAGGCTTTCTAGGCTTATTGCCTGAAATGTTTGCTTCTTATTTTCATGTCATTAATTTTGCATGTTTGTCACTGTCAGTGTATACCAGGTTAAAACTCCAAAACATCCTGAAGAACTTCTAAAGAATAGAATAGAATTTTCTATTTGAAGTTTATTTGAATCTTCAAATAATACATGCTTTGTTTTTAAATTAAATCCAGATTGTCTTCTTTTGCTGGAGTACCCTTGCAAACCACAGAGCTAAAAAATAAAGAATTTATAACCTCAGTTAAATGTTTCTGACATTGAATACTAAAAATTATGTAACATTCTTTAGACTTAAAATACTTTGTTTGTTTGCATTTTGAATAAATCAGAAAAATCACTGCTCATTTTCCTATTAGTAGATATTAATAGATAACTAAAGGGCAAAAATTTCTAGTGTAGCAAAACTGCCAGTCCTCATGATCCCATGGATCTTAAAACCGGAATCAGATTTCGTCTTTGAATCTTCTCACCATTGTATGAATAAACTTCCCTACCTGGCCATTCTCATGATGACTCTTTCACTAGGAGAAACTCCCTTTCTGACTGACATGAATTCTTAGCTTTCTGGCAATGGCACTGAAGAATTTTTTTTCTTCTCTTTCTGTACATTCTGCACTAGAATTGGAAGTGGTCTGGTCCTTCACTTGCTCCTCTGCTGCCTCAATTAATCCAGCCTTCTGGAAATCTTAACCTTCATCACTGAATCTCACCCAATCCTTAACCATCACACTGACCAGAGGCTCACTTCAGTGTGGAAGATACAGTTTCCATATAAATTAATCTCCAGTGCTTCAGTAGCACTTTTAGTGGGACTTAACTCTAGCAATGTTTAATACGAGTATAAAAACCAAAAAACTATTGTGTCCTGATCATGTGATTTCTTGCCAAGATTTCTTTTGGATTGCCTTACCATCTTAGACCCTTTCACAACTACACAACATGAAAGACAAAAGAAAAACCCTTGATTAATAGCACAAAGGATGGTATTTCTACTATGGTTTACACATTGCAAGTGAGATCATGTTCTCTTCAAGAACTCGAAACACCTGCATGTTGCATAATAGCATGTGCAAGCTCAATCTCACACGGAAGAACAAGAAAAATGTATGCAAAAGTGGAACAGCACAGTGAAAAATGATCTAGTGGCTCACTAGATTAATGATGCTGATGTAACAGAAAACACTTCCCAGGCATTTGAGACTCCAAGACCCACTCCACTTCCACTGGTCGCGTGGGCCGGCCTAACTTTCTTTGTAAGCCCATTCTCAAGAGTCCCAAAAATTCATCAGCTGAAGACCAGCGAATCAAAGTTGCTCAGTGGCAGCTTGGCAAAGGTTATAAAATAATACTTCATGCTAGGGCAAAATCAAGCTGATAAATGGAAGCTCACAGACTAGAAGTATAGATGCAAGTTTGCTAAATCAGGTTTCTTCACCACAGTTTGAAACATTGTCAGGCTTGTTTTAGGCACCTTTCCTCCAGGTCAGACAAACTACTCTCAGACAAGCCTGCAGCAGCAGAGGTCCATTTGCTCTCTCTGTTGAATACCTCTGAACTTTTCTGCAATAAGGCTTGCCTGTTTTCCTTGCCAAAACTCCTTCCTCTGCACTCTAGTCTAGGATGACACACGATATCTGCTGTTGCTCTTTGCCAACTTCAGTTGCAGAGCTGCAGTGTGCTGAGATTATTAATATAATAAATTATAGAATTACGTGATGAAGGGCTTTAATCTCCCCTTTTGATCCCCCTCTCTCAACCCTGCCCTATGCCCCATCTTTACCCTCTAGCATTTGAAATCTCTTAATGACTTCAAAGAGCTGCATAACAAGGTAGGTTTTTCCCCCTCATACTATGTTACCCCTCTCTGCCCCAGATTAGAGGCCTCATTGGTGGTCTCTTTCGGTGTCATTTAGAAAATGTGTAAATAGACTCCTAATACCCTTCACTGAGAAGGTCAAAACAGCTCACACCACAGCAGATGAACTAAACTGCTAGAATCAGGCTCTCAGAAATCACCCAAATCTGAGACCACTGTCTATTGAATATTCAAAGGGACTTAATCTATGAAAGATTTTCTTCCTTGACCCTCTGAGGCCTCTTCTGTATCCACTGTGCAGAGCTCTAGCAAGTCATGTCAGCTTCAAAGAGTACATAATTCACAACCATCCAACACTGCCAGGGTGATGAAAATGGATCTGGGTGTAAATTAAAACAATGTCCCTTAGCTTCAGGTAATTTGGCACTAGAATTGCTTAAATCAATATTTAAACATTATTTAAACTTAATTTCGTATTAAGTATAAAGAAATACAGAGTCTGATTCACTTCAGACTGGATGACACTATTTTCCTAGACATTTCCCCTGAGTCAGAATTACAAAAAAATTAACACATGCTCTCGGTTGAAGTATTTTGGCCATATTTATCCTCTCTTGTACAATACCTAATGTTCACTTTTAGTCACAGATATTCCCTTGATTTCAGAGGGCTTCAGTTGAATGGCTGAGGTGAGGTATAACAACTTGATGGGAGGTATTTGTTTGGCAGTACTCTCCATTAGACATGGCCAGTCTGGCCCTTTGAAATATCTGTCTGGATTTGCAAAGGAGATGAACGTCCACGAGTCTACCTGAACACTGTACACAGATCCTCTGTAAAAATCAAACAATTAGTAGATATTTGACAACTCAAGTGCTGCAAGAAATTAGAGGGTACTGTATGCGCATACAATTACAAGGAGAAAGCTCAAGAGCATAACTATTATTGATTATGACAACCAAAGAGCTGAAGTTAAATTTCACCTTGTACCTTGCTGAACTTTATTTTGCAAAACATATTCTCTGCAGGGCCTATTTTTTTTTTTTTTTTAATTCTTGCCAAATGTGAAAGTAGCCAGAATTGTCAGCTTTCAGAGCGAGAAGAAAATCACTTCCATTCTTGTGGGTGTTTGAGGTAGAGATAGACAGTTATTGTTGCTCATATTTATCTTTAACCACAGTTGTGGGCATGAGAAGAGGTGTAGCTCCTAATTTGTTTCTATGCTGTGTCAATAAATATATTTTTAAATCATACCATTGGTACCCTTTTATTACTTCCTCGGAGTAATATAAGTCAGACCAAATAAAGAACAGCCAGTGTCTTGGACTATTTGTCCACAGAAAAAAATAGAAACCATCAAGCCTTATGTGAGTTATCTGGCCATGTGATCTGGAAAACAGGGATGGCTTCTGCTCGTGTCTTTGTCCCTTCTTTGACCCCCCTGCCAGACACACTGAGGGAGTAAACAAATTTACTTTTTTGCAGCAAGAGTATCAAGGCAACCTAGAAGAGCATTGTTTTCCTCTCCTCCTATCAGAACAGTGTTAATTACAATTCTGGGGAATGAAAGGAAATTATGGCTCCTATCTTTGATGTCTGTGAAGAAATCGGTGAGAGAGGATCAGGCTCGTGTCTACATGTGCAGTCTAGCCTGATAAATATCAGAGGAGAACCCTTAGAGATGGATGCCAAAAAGGAGGTTTCAGAAAGCATAAGGAATTTTATTTAACATTTATGTACATTTAGATAGGGAGAATATTTTCAAAGGAATATACCGGAGTAAGGGATAAATTCTGACCTGCATGCACAGTTTCATTTACTTTGAAGACAGTTGTATGTCCAAATTTCCCAAGGATTGAGTCTGGACATGTTCCAAGTGATAACTGTTTGTTAAAGCAAGAGACCAGCACTACACTGAGTATTCTTGTTGCTATTATCCAACCCCTCAAAGCCACTGGCATACATAGATAAGAAGCCGGTATGAATGAATCACTGAAGGAAAATTACAAGTCAAAGAAGAAATTGCATTTCAGAGTCGTTGACTTTCCTTCTGACTGAACGAAAACCACTACACCAGCAGGTGTGCCAGCAGCGTGGAAAATGCTGTTAATTTAGCAATTCCAACGTTTGCTTTGCAGAGAGGCCACATGGCCTCCCATGCGTGGCTGAGCCTCCTCAGCTGCCCTTTGCTAAGCTTTGGTTTTGTTCTGTGCTGCAGGCAGGCTCTCTGCTTCCACAGTAACACAGCACCAGAGTCGGAATTAAACACTGACTTTTGCTGGATTAAAAGCAAGCATACAGATGACACAGATTATACCACCCTCTGTAATCCTGCAGACAACCTGCCCCGGGCGGGAGAGGACTGTTGTTCAACACAGAAATTGCTCCAGGCAGCCACACATCTCAATGAGCACAGCAAAGGTGCAGTCCATGTGTTTGATACATGGATGGGTAATGTGAGCTGCTCGTGCTGCTTCATTACTGTGCTAGCAAGAGGAGAGGGTTCAGCCACTTCGCCAGCTGCTGTTTCTGTTCAGATAAAGTCTCTGACTCCAGGTCTATCCCGTCATTATTTTTGCACAGCTCCACGTCTTTTCTCTCAGCTAATCCAAACTATTGAAATGGTAAAGACGTATCACTGCTGGCAATAATTATCTCAGCTTGGTTTGGTTTTGGTTTGGAGTTTTTTGTTCCTTCTTTTCTTCCCCCTTAGGACCATCTGCTTGATTTTATTGTCCTCTAATAAAATTGAGTTTTGAAGAAATTGCAGGACCCCTGCATTTCCAGATAATTGTAATTTTCTTCGAATTAATAATCAGGTCCAGAGAGTACAATTAGGAATGAAAGTTGTGGCAAAAGAAATATTCCTCATTTTGTAGGTTTTTGTTAAATAACTGAGAAGAAATAGGCAACATAATTATTAGAAAGCAGCTGGAGTATTGGTTTGGCCTCTTTTACTTTCTACTTCACAGCCACTACCGCCAGGAAGCATTGCCTGTGCTGTGGGACTTGGAGTGGTATGGCACCATTCTCCTTGGTAATCTGGTCTTTTCTGTTCGAAACAGCTGCAGGATTTCTTTTGAATTGAATAACATATTCTGTGTTACAAGGTTGTCATTGACCTAATTCAGCTCTCAGTTTAGGGATGTGGTAAGCACATGGAAGGGAAGTCTGAATCATCTGTAGGTGGTTACCTACTCATTGCACATGTAGACATGAGGGACTGACTAGGAACAGGAAAATGATCTTTTAAATATATTTTTACAGGTATATTATACTTCTTTTCAGGTGGCTTTGTTAGTATCATATACATACATTGTACTGTAGTCTGGTTTGTTTGGATGATTGATTTTGTGGTTTTCAGCCACAGAGTCCCAACTAACTGAGATTTGCTCACTAAATTCACATCAGGAATACCTGTGATTTTTACCTGCTCAGATGCAGGTGGAGAATGAAATTCACTCGCCTGGGCACAAAGCTTTCTTCGTCTCTCCTCAGCTCTGCTTTTGACGCCCACCTGACCACAGCACTCTCTCACCCGACTCATAAAACCTCCAGGACACCAGCAACAGGAGTTGCCATCACCCTTGTGACAGGAACCTCTCAGAATGCCTGTTTCTGGACTGGCTGCAGACACGTGCCTCGGATTCACAACTAGGATTGGCATCCTTGCCAAGACCAGCTTTTGGCTCCTTCCACCTGCTGCCCAGAGGTAGGCTGTAGAGGAAGGAATAAATAGCAAAAAGATCTGGCTTCCCATCTGATATTTCCTGGCTGTAGCAGTTGCAGCACATTATATTCCAAAAGCTTTTCTAATTTAGACTCAATTGCTTTGTTATTGCAATGGATGAAAAAGGACACCCATTTGCACTTGACTTACAGTTTAGCTTCTTCTTCTCATATAGATAGCAATTGGTATTATTTTCTCCCAAAAATTGTGATTTTCTATGGGAGATGTTAACACAAACACTTTATTTTTTTATGCTTGATTCATATTTCTTTTTCCAGTCTTATCTAGAAGTCAATGAACTTGAAGGACATACTCCAATGGAGAATATTAGAATTCTCCCGGGGTAGCTTTATTGTAATTATTGTTACTGCTAATTATTTGGGTGCTTTATTCTGATTAATATTATATTAATTTAAATTGCGCTGTTGTATTTCATATCTTGAGCATCAAATAAGAGAAATGAGTTTTTGAAACAGAAAACCCACTTCTGTTATTTGAATTGTAAGCCATTTTGTAAGGAAAACACCCTGTTACCACGCTATCTAGCCTGATCTTTTCTGAAGTGTCCATTTCAGAACTTAGCATGGGGTGAACAAGTAATCTATTCAATCAGACTGAATTATTCAATCAGACTCTAAATCTGCCCAAGGCAGCAGATTTAGAGTTGTTCTATGCTTGCTTTAGGAATGACCTGGCTTCACGCTGTGCTCAAGCCATCTAGCCAAGACTGAGGAAACTGGGTGAATTGGGCAGCTCTAGCAGCTCCCATTTTCACCCAGATCTGATGAACAGAAGAGGGAAAGGAGAAGCAAACCTTGATATTCAATGGAATTTCTCACTGACTAGGAGATGCAAATCTGTTTTGTAGCTGAAAACATATGTTTTGTTGCTGTGCTTATCGCTTTCTTGATATGGGTGAAAAATCAAATGAGGATGTTTTCTTCTGATGTCAGTTTTAGGCTCATATGTTTCTGAGCTCTGTTTCTCCCACCAATTTCCAAAGATGAAACGTGATCAGCCTACATGAAATATAACAAGAGCAAATGCCAGATTCTGCACCTGGGATAGATGTAATAGCAGGCATAAGTATACATTAGGAGAGGAGTGCCTGGAGAACAGCCCTGCAGAAAAGAATCTGGGGATGCTGGTAGATAGCAAATTTAATTTGAGTCAGCAGTGAGCCCCGGCAGCCAAGAGGGCAAAGCTCATCTGGGGTGTCAGACCACATCATGCTTGTCAGTGTTTCAGAGGCATTTGGACAATGCCCTTAAAAATATGCTTTAATTTTTGGTCAGCCCTGAAGTGGTCAGGCAGCTGGATGATCGTTGTGAGTCCCTTGTAATTGAAATATTCCATTCTATTCCATCCCATTCCATTTTATGTCCTGAGAGAGTTTAGTAATGATGGGCTACCTGACTGAGTCAAACTCTACTAAAAGGCATAAAGAGTCTCTCTATTAACTTTCAACTGGACTTTATCAGAATACGAATAAAAAGAAAACAACAGCCTCTGACATGGTTTTCCTTTTTTAAAGTCACTACCATGACTTGTTACTTAATTTAACCTGTGACAATACATACTCATGTCATAAAATGCCCTTCGCTAGGTTCTTGTTCTGATCCAAAAACAGTTCAAAACCAGATGTCATGTAAAAAAAAAAGTAATTTATTCTACCATGTAATTCCTATGTTTATTTCTACCAAAGGAAAGTCAAACTCAAATCTTATGGAAAAGATATTATACCACACATACATGAAAGAAAATTTTTCTTTTGCAAAGCTCAACATGAGCAGAAGTTGATTCTGGACATAGAAAGTAAAGACTTACTTCAAGTTATATATTGGATTTTATTTATTATTTTGTACCATCTAATTCAAAATTTAATTCTTCCTGAGGGGGAAAACGTCTGGACTATTTTAAATGTGGCTCCATCACACATGGATTAGTTTGTTAGTTTGGTCTAGATTATAGTTTATCCATGTTACCAGCTTTCTCTTAGAGATGTTTGTGCTTTCTCTGTCACAGTGACTTAAACATCTACCATACATTGCAGCAGCACAGAGCAGAAAATTCTTCACTGGTGATAAATGAAAAGAAGACTTTTTGTGTGGCCAATCAGAGCCATAAAGCAGCCCGACTAGCTCTGATTATCACTCAGCTAGCTGACTGGCAAACAGTGTCTCCAAGAAAGAAAGGCCTTAAAAAAATAATGCAAGTGCAAGCAGATAAAAAAATTATTCTTCCCAGTATCCAATGCACATTTTACTTTTATTACATGCTTTGCATATGCATGAAGAAATAATTAAGCTTTTATTCATATATTAAAACTTACTTACTTACTTAGAGTCGTGGTATTACTTGCTAATAATGTTATCATCTGTTTATATGCTGCAGATCTTTTGTTAGAAAATATGTACCAGATCTGAGGACTCCTGGAAAGAGTCCACATCTGCAGAATACTGGCAATGTTTCTTTACTGGAATATTTTTAATCAGTCATGTTTTCCATGCCTCATATAATGATTCTGTCATGCACGCTTCATCAATTTTGAGCCTTAGGCCTGTGTGTGTGAGTTGGAGTTTTTCGAGGTGTGCATGAAGTAACCTTTGAATAAGGAAGATAAAAGGTATAAGCTTTCTTACTGGCACTGATACTGGGCACTGGGTGCCAAAATGGATGTGAATCAAAATATGCATATACATTGCACTGTCATACATGCTATGGCACTGCTCAGCACTGCAAACTAGTTTGAGATCCCAAAATTATAATATCTGTATTTGATTTAATCATCTGCGCTAGTCTGATTATTACCAAGTTGCAGTCTGGTTTCTCAGGAATCATGACTTCCTTCAAAAACTAGTATACGACTAACACAGAAAGTGGGTTTCTGTTAGAAATTTAATTCCATGAACATTTAATTTTTCTTTGGAGTTTTACCAGGAAAAGTGAAAGGCACATTTCTCAAAGCAAACGCAGATTCAGAAAAGACTGACATTTTTTGCAATACGTTGCATCTGTCACTGGCTGGGGCAGGCAGTCGTGTATTTAAGAGCCTGAAGTGGGCTCCAGAAAGACTCGTGCAACATCTCAAAATAGTTCGATATGACCAGGGTGCTGAGGAGGTGTCACAAACAGAGGACAGGAATTTATATCCAACCACTCCCTCACCCTCCTTTCTCCAAAATAAGGAACAGCTCTTATCCCTGCCCAATATACTGGAGACTCTCTGAGAAAACTGATATGAACAAAAAGACAATGTGGTGGTTCAGGAACAGTCCAATATGTTTTTGAAAGTATTTATGGTGTTTAGCTCTTTTAGGTCAAACACCCATTTCCCTGATTAGGCTCTGAGAATCACAAAAGTTGCTCAAATATCTTTGAAAGTCAGATATTAGCAAGCTGCAAGAGAATGAAATTGAGGTTTCTGATGTCACATAGTGGTACCAAAACTCTCAAACAATGCTTTAGCTTATCTTCTTTGTAATCTTCACAAAAAGGAGAAGGAGAAGAAAAAGAAAGAAGAGAAAGAAAGAGAAAGAGAGAAACAAAATGAGAAGGAAGGAAGGAAGGAAGGAAGGAAGGAAGGAAGGAAGGAAGGAAGGAAGGAAGGAAGGAAGGAAGGAAGGAAGGAAGGGAAAAAGAGAAAAAGAAAAAAAAGAAAAAGAAAAAGAAAAAGAAAAAGAAAAAGAAAAAGAAAAAGAAAAAGAAAAAGAAAAAGAAAAAGAAAAAGAAAGAAAAAGAAAAAGAGAAAAAGAAAAAGAAAAAGAAAAAGAAAAAGAAAAAGAAAAAGAAAGAAAAAGAAAAAGAGAAAAAGAAAAAGAAAAAGAAAAAGAAAAAAGAAAAAAAAAGAAAAAGATTGTTGAGGAAGCATTATACAATCTTTTCCTTTTTTGAACTTCCTCGATGTTTTCTTGGAGACGATTTCTATTCAGTAACATTCAGAAGCTCTCAAGAGACAAAGAATTCAACTGCTTTGATTTAGATTTTACATGAAGCATGTCTGTTTATCAGTACAAAAGGGAAGGAATCAGCTCCTTACAGCAACACAGTACTCTATTAAAAAGAACACAGTAATACTCCAGCCTGAGACACACTGATGAATAATGAAAAAGCAAATGAAATGCAGATCCAAGAAAGACAGTTTTCACACTGGGTTAGCTATATGGGATTGCCAGTAATCCAGGAAGTGTTAAGGAAAATCAATGCTAAATGCCAAATTACACAGAAATTTCATGGCTTCTGCTCTTCCTTCTTGTCCACTGTAGTAAAACAATCAGATATGGCTATACATAACCCTATTAACCACACCAGAGGAACTGTGTGCTCAACCATCTGCAGCGAGATTTCTTTTAATGAGGTGTTTCCCCTTTCTGTCTATTAAATGTTTACAGCCTCTTAAAGATGTGAAGTCAGTAACAAGGGACATTAGTAGAAAAAACTATTCTCTTGTTCAATGCCTTGTCTAATAACAGAGGCATAAAACACTGAGATGTGACTTCAGAAGTTAGAGGGGAAAATATGGCTCCGTTTCTGCTGTACTGCTTTCTCCCAACACTATCCAGGGCTGGCTGCAGCCAGTAGGGGTTGCACACTACTACATGGCTCCCCTTGAAATGGGTAGTGGCATGCCTGCCCTAGAGCTTGTTAAAGGGCAGATAAAGCTGCAACAATTCAGAACAGCAGCTCAGGGACTGCACCTCTGAGATCTGCAAGAGCCAAACACTCAGCTCCATCTATTCATATTGCCCGTATTGTCCAATACTTTCATCTTCTTTGTACCAAACCATTTCAGATCTGCTGAGTAGGACTGATCCTCATCCTTTAGGGAATCAATACCTTTCTGTCTCAAAATGCCTGAACTCTGCCAAGATTTCTCCTCTGGATTGTCGCCATTTCTAAGAGTTATTTTTCATTTAAATTTAATTACAGGTGCTAAAGCTGCATTTGCCTTAGTGAAAGTAGCTTGCACACTCTCATGTGCTTGATTCTTAGGCAGCTGTCAACACTGGAGAAGTCTCAGTGGGGATGTCAGAGGTACGAGGAAGATGTTTCAGCTATTAAGATCTGATTCATGTCATTGGCTGACTGAGAAGATCCTGAAGCCTGTATTTGTAAAATCCAATAAATAAAAAATATTCAACTAAAGAAAGAGAGAGGAGCTCCATAGAAATGTAGTAGATGCATGATATATCTTGAAATTAAACAAAACATGGATGAAAGACAGAAACACTAAGCTGAGGGCATGCTATTTTTTTTTGTTTTACTTTATTGCTGTGAGCAAGAAATCCCACTGAAGTATTGAACTCCATAAAAAAAAGGTTTCTGAAAAAATCCTAGAAGACTGTTCAGTGAATGTATCAAGATTAATCATTTCTAATTAAGCAGCTACTCAAGAGCACAAGATTGTGTACAAACACAGCTAGAGAAAGATGTTGCTCTGATGTATGGACTGTAAGCATACAAGATGAGAAAGTGTTCAAACTTAATAGGAGCTAGGTTGAGAAACTAAGGCTACAGTCAAATACTTAAGATAAACCAGATGTAACCAGTACAAAATGTGTAGCTGAAGAGGAGTTGTGGAGTCAATTAACCATATAAGATGTAAATTGTACAGTTAAGGGTAGCAAATATTCCAAATACAGTTACATATGCAACAAAATTAGAATCAGTGGGAAAAAATTACTAGAAGCATATTGCATATTTCTGAGGAGACCAGGCAGAAAACGGGAAGAGGAGCAGTGAAAAAGTGTGTGTAGATATGGCAGAAAATGGACAATAAGGTGTAAAATCAAACAGGCCACAAAGGAGGGTGGACATTCTGATGGCAGGAGTGCAAACACCTACAGCCAGCAGTTCTGCGGGCCTGCAGACCCAGCCCAGTGGGGTGACAGAGGCAGCCCCAAGGGACAGCCCCCTGCACTTTCCATCAGATTCTGTGACTGGAAGGTTTGCTGTTGGAGGGTGGAGCAAAGATGGACAGAATTGCATACTAACACTAAGTACACTGAGGAGGAATGGGTGGTAGAATTGTATTTGAACAGCAGCTGTGTGCTATTAAAAATATTTAAGAGTGCTAAATAAAAGTTTCATCATCGTGTACAATAATGTGCAAAATGACACAACTGTAAATTGTTAACAGCAGTGTGTCCATTATTTGAATAGGTTATTGGCTTTTTGATTTTTTACTTTCTTAGCAGTTTGCTGCTAAATCAATAAACATTATTGACTCTTGTACCGATTGTGTTTCAGGGCAGCATTCTGCAGGGGGAGTGTTGGGCTGTGAGGTACCAGTGACCCCATTATTATTTGCACAGAGGATTCCTCCTTTTTAAAAGTGGAAATGAGCAGCCCTTCACACAATCTCACATTATTCCTATGCTGCAGCTCCAAATTCAGGTATCTCTTGTGTATCTTAACTCCAGGGAGGAGAAATCTGGTTTCAGCATTTAATATGATTGCAGGGGACCTGCTTTATCTCACTCCCTGGTACCAGCCTGCTGCGACCAAACCAAAAGTTTTGCAGCACTCAATGCAGACTTGCTCTCTCCTCAGATATATGTGGTGTGTGACACTCCAGTGAACACATCTTATGAGCTGCTGATAGGAAGAAATCTACCTCCCTGGACCTGTTGAATAGTTTTGAATTAGTGTATTTATTTAAACAGATTGTAAATTCAAAAGAGCAAATAAGTTTAAACAAAAATTTCGTCACAATGTTATTTCCGCTTTGTATTTGCTCAGATGTTTGATTTCACAATGACACAGTTACTTCTACAAACTTATTTTTAAAGACATCTTTCCAGAGAAATAAGTAATCTTCATTTTCAATAGACTTGTCTCAAAAGTCAGCAAAGATGGGGGGAAAAAAGGGTGTATTTCTGTAATCTTTCTGTGGACATTTTCTGTGTGGGTTCTGTCATTTTGAAAGAGGAGAAGAAAATTGGTCCAACATTACTCATTCTAATTTTGGCAAATTCTAAGTTATAGTTAGTAATTGTAGGAACTATCACTCAAAACTAAGATGGACATTTCATCATTTATTTTTCTTGCTGAATATTTTTCAAGATATATGAGAATGATGGGCTTGAGCATCACCTCAGTTATAATCAGAATAAAAAGTTCTTCAAAATTAGTGAAAGCAAGAACTTACTGCAAAGAATTGTGAGTAACAGCATGCAAATTATTATTTAGTTAGTTTCTGGAAAAAGATTAAAACATTCTAAGATCCACAGAATTGTATGGCTTTTAAAAAATAGTGTCCTTACACGCTGGAGTTATTTTGTTACCACATGATTTTAATTTCACTCGTATTTTCAGGCTGGGTCATTGAAGTAGATCATAGGAAGTTTCATAATGCTCATATTGCTTCGCAAAAACACATCTCCCTGAAAGGACATCTGCAATTCTGCCTTTCAAAATTTCATCAGCCTCCAAGAGCAAATGCGCAAACAAGGACAAAATGGTTTTAAAAGCCTGTGAAGGCATTAGTTCCAGTGTTCCTGCAATTAAAATGGAAAGACTTCTTTTATGTCTGGTTATTGCCATTACAATTTTCACAGACTTTCTATGATTTTCTAGACATCTTTTTTCTTTGGATCCAGCCCAACCTGTCATACAGTTTGATACCCGCACTGCAAGTAAATGTATGTCTATATTATCAGAAATAAATATTCCAAGATATATGTTTAGTGTTTAAAAAGTCACCTTAAATCCTCCTTAAAAAAAATCCTTTTAGAATAAATGTTTAAATAATTTCTTGTATTTATTCAGTGCCTCCTCACACCTACATCAAATAGAGATTGATCAAAATTATTTTCACTTCTAGAACTCTGTGGCAGCGAAATTCTAACACAGGGGTTTCTGGAGGTATTGAGAGAGAATGGAGCACTGACTAAAGGTGAAACAAGCATTTCCTTTCCCATTCAAAGTCTAGGTGTTTTTATCAAATTACAGGAATATTTCACATAATTATCTCATGCTTCATTTTATCACAAAATCCTTTTATGTCCTGCTTTTAAGCTACTTCTGGTTTCTCTTTTTTTATTTCCCCCCCCACTACCTCTTTAAGTTGTGACTTAGATTTTCTCTTTCTGATTTATCATGCTTGTTTTCCCTCCTTCTTTGCCCCATTTTTGATCTGTTAGTTAAGGATCTGTATTCTAAATCTTTGGTTTACAGTTCTGGTGGAATTTTTGCTGTTGTGTAAATCTGAGTGCTCTGATAAATGTGTAGCAATTCATATTGCTCTTCCTACTGTTGCTGTGCTTTCCTGATATTGAAAAAAAATCACTTTTGAAGCCCTTGAAGCCCCACTTATCATTTGCTAATGGGTACTTCATAAATGAGAATTGGAAGATTTGTCAGTGTTGGAGCATAAAATGAAGTATTTTATTCAGGTAATTCAAATATTCCCACAACACCTTTTAATATTGCTGTTGCCGATAATGGAAAGAAACCAAGTATAATTCAGAGGTTTTTTGCTTACTCTAGAGCTGGGCTTTCTTGTCAGAAGGACTGTAATTATGACTAGTCTTTTGAAATTTAAGAAGAGTTCTTTGAAATTTTCTAAATGGAAAATATCCGTGGCTATGAGTACCTAAACTTGAGCAGGATACAGCCCTCTTCTGAAGACCTGAAATTTGTCATAACTTTAATGTCCTCTGTGAGGAAGTTTCGTTTAGCTATCTGCCAAGAGGAAGTCAGACAAGTAGCACAACATGATCTCATCCTGTTCGAAAACTTTGTCAGTTTAGAAAGATTCACCCTAGAAAAGTAATTTAAATTTGCAATAGGGAAGTGCTGTATTGTATGGGCCTGTAGAAAATGGGACCTCTTTTCTGCAAGAAATTGACAAGATTTCTTTCACTGATCAATTCATGCCAGGTTTTTTCCACCATGTTTTCTTCTGACTACAGTTAAAATTTTTAAGCCCGTATCCAGACAATTGATGTAAGTTTCCAAGGAATTCGTTTGTCTGTGTTTGCTGCCATCAGTTTCTTTACCTACTTTTTCATTTAATAAAAGTTACCCTTCTCTCCATAAGTTATTTCACTTGCAAGTTGCTTGACTGCATGGCAACTTATTTTAAAATTGTATCTAAAACAGTCACTAAAACTTAAACTTATCAAAGCATTCCTGTTTCTACTGTTTCAATCACTTCTAAATTTTCCAGATAATTTCATTTCTTTCACACTGCCTTATTCTGACTGATTAGCAATCCTTCTATCATATTACATCCTCTGTTTAAATCCTGGTGCAAAAGATCTTCCACTGAACTCAGTTCTTCAGAGCAATATTCGCATTTTTTCACTACCTGTGCTATTGGTTATACAGTTCTTTATCTCTTGTCAGCTCTCCAGCTTTGTCAATCTAAAATGTTACCATATACATTCTGAGATTCACTGTTAATTTACTGGTGCCACCTTGTCCTTCTCCAATATCAGATTTCTCCAACATTGCATCTGACAAACAGCTTCTGACGCACCTGACAACACTCTTCAACAACTTGTGTGTCTGCTCTTGTTATAGAAATACTCCCAGTCACAAAAAAACCCAAACCATATTGACTCTCCTATTCATGAAAGTACAGTTCTAGACTCTCTTTAAAGTTCCCAACTAAAAGTATTATTAATGTGGCTGGAAACAGCAACAATTTTGACTCAAATAGCCAATCAGGAAGTGCAAATAATAAGCAATGAATAATCACTAGTCAAAGTAAACAACAGATGAACAATTGAAGGTTGAAATGTGTTTACATAAACTATTGGCTGAATTATTACCAGTGACAAATTCTTTATCAAAATAGAAAACAGGAATTCACAGAAAGAACTAACTGATTCAAATAAATTATTCCTAGGAAATAGTTCAGCTGTGAACTTTATTGCTGGCTAATGATTCATAATGCCCATGGACATAATCTGAACTACTCACACCTACTTGGATTTATTGGAAAAAAACTAAAAACCAGAAAATGAATGGAATACCACATCTGATATCCTAGTGGACTTGTTTCTCAGTGTACAGCATAAGTAGTAAATAAAACTGTTAGGATGAATCAAATGTAAATGAAATTGTTAGGATGCATAAAGAGTGAATAGGAAATGAATACTGAACAGTCCATAACATCACTGCGTAAATTACTTGCGAGATATCACTTGACATTTTTCATTCAGTTTCATCATATCTCAGAAAAGATATTGCTGAAGGTGAAGGGTGGAAAGAAGATTGACAAAATATTTTGCATAATACAGAATGAAAACACAGTGATTTCCACAGAAGGAGAGGTTTGAAAGATTGGGTCTGCTCAGTTTAGTAAAGACATGACTGAAAGTGGGCATTTCAGGAAACTAGCCGAAGTTTGTAGTGAACATACAGAGAATGTAAAACAAGATATCCAGCACCTACTGTCCTCATATATCAAGAGGAAAGAGAGGGAGTTCAATAAAACAATATACAAGCTCAAGCTGATCAATAAAAATACTTTTTACATAGCTATGGCTGAGGCCACTGACACAAAATAATTACAAGAATAAACTCAGCAGTGTTTATAAAAGGCAATTGACCTTATATTGATGTATGGACTAGAGAAATACAGGAGGCATATAATCCTCAACCCTCAGCATATATATCAAGTACCAGTGGAGAAGTAAGAGTGAGACATCGCTCAAAAGGACAAGTGATTCATTCTCCAGTAACTCAATCTCTTCTGTGCTCTCCTAGAATGGAAAAGAATTCGACTTCCACTCTTGCTCTGTCTACCTGGCTCTAGGGAGACAATCCAGAACCAAAACACGTGGATAACTGCATACAAGAAGGAAAGCAAGGGCTCAGGAAGAGGTTGATTTCAATGAATCTCCTCCTATCTGATGGCAAGCTACACACATTGTTATACAGGCCCTGGGAAAACCAATTTTCTTTTACGAAAAAGAAAACCAAATTATGCCTACAACAAAAGTCCATATTGTATAATTTGAATCTAGCTAATGGTTTCAGACATTTTTAGTCATCTCTATTACGCGCAACTACAGAACAAAAGTGCAGGACAAGACTAGTTTGTCTTCAGCAACAAAGCTTTTTATCTAAAGGACAAAATATTTGTTTCCTCTAATAAGTAACCTCAGATTTGACACATTCTCCTTAAAATAGCATGGGTGGGATGCCTAATGCTCACAGTTTTTCCAATTTGTGTCTGTTGCATGTATTTTCTGAATTATCTAGTTCTTTTTATAGTAGCACTATGACAATCTTTCCACTATATCCATTTCTTTGACACAAAGAAAATTTTGATTTGACTTTGAAAGACAATCACTTTCATTTCTTCCATTTTTTCCCCCCCTATGGTCACTTATCTTTATTCCAGAATTGCTCCTAACATGAAAATATCTATTGCCAGTTGTACAACCTCCAGGTGATGGTTTAGCTGTGATTCATAGACATCTACCAGATAGATTATTGCATGTAATATGAAGCTAATGTGAAAATATTTTGATTTAATTTAATGGATACTTAATATTTAGAAAAATTATATTCCCTGAAGAGGGTGGCAGCATTTCTTTGCATGAACACACATGGACACCCCTTCTGAACTTGACCTGAGACCATCGATGTCTATGTAAACATTTCAATTTAATAGAGCAAGCCCTGTCTGGGTCATGGTCCTGCTGGCTAAAGAAATAATTCTTCAAAGACTGAGAGGTGTCAGAGCCCAAGTTTTAGTTCGCTCCCTTACAGGGAAGTCACAGACCCTCTTCTTAGCTCCATGTCTGAGGGAACAGAACCCGTTTGGTCTTTTCCTCACAAGGCTAAATTCTCATATTAAAACAGCAGTGCTGTAAATTGATAAGGCAGCTTTTCAAAATGCAGTGTTTATGGTCCTCTCAAAATACTTGAAAATTGTGGAGTCTAATGCTGCCTAGCCAACTGCTGGCCTATACAGCTATAAAAGGTCTCTATGTCCACTGGCCTGTTATATTTTTTTCAAATAAGCAAAAAATGGGAGAACTGAGCCCCAGTTTTTATTTCAAACTGCACCTAACAGACCAGGGAAAATAGATACGTATATATTGGCATACAAAATGCAGATTCATCTATAAACAAAGGCTTATTTCTAAGGTTTCTTTCTCTTTTTAAAAAATGAAAAGATACACAGCACTAGTATTCAAATTCAAACTGAAACTTCTAGGTTCAGGATGAAGAAAGGCTTTGGTGTTCATATTTCTAAGTGTAAAACCAAATTTTTCTTTCTCCTTTTTTTTTTTTTTACTACAGATAAACAACACATTTGAGGTTAATTTGAAGCAATTCTTGTTTTCTCTTCATTTTTCAGATTTGACAGTAAACTGAAAACACCAATGATTTACACAGCTCTCCTCCATGACCTAGAGTTCTGTGATTCATCACTCCTCGCTCAAGTTTCATTAGCTGTTGTCTAAATGCTCATTATCTTTTGGAGGTACATATTTTATTCTTTGCTTCGTCTTCCTTAAGGAAAGAAATTATTTGCTCATTTATAGCATAACCAACAATTGTATTAACCAGCCTTGCTGCATATATACCTGGAGCAAATCTTTCAAGAACTAAGTAAACACGAAGGCAGAAAAAAAATTATTCAGAGTGTTCAAAAGTCTTAGGATTTCTTTCTTCTCATTTAAAATAATTTCTTCAACTATCAATACTGTGATCAGAAGTTCTGACTGTAGTAAAATCTGCAAGTTTTGAGTACGTTAATTATTTCATATCTTACAAAAATAACACAAAATCCCATGGCTACAACTTTCAATAGAGCTAATTGGTTATGTTTGTTATTCTCTGTAGTCCAGAAACCGTAATTTTTATTACAAATATTGGTTTGGTCAATAATTTCCTTCTGACATTGAGTGATTCTTAATAGCTAATATTTTGAGATTGCTATTATTATCAGTCTGAGATATTCCAGTGTGAGGGAGTAGAAATTCTGTGCATTTTGCCTTGAAATTTCCCCTGAAATCCAGCTTTGGAATGAAAGAGAAAGAAGCAGATTTTGAAGCCTGTAGGTGTTGAGGAGGAAGCTGGAGCGAGGGTCATAACCAAACTTTTGTTTTGCTTTGTGCCTTTCCTCACCAGAATTCCTACTCCTGCACAGCTCCTGCACAGCAGAGCTCCAAGCGTGCCCATTTTGCAAAGGAATTCCCTGAGAGGAGAGGACAAAATTTTAGGGAGACAGCAACTTGGACATATTCAGACCCTTAATTTTAAAGGAAGTTAAAGAAGAACAATAGAAGTCCCTAAGTGGTATTCGCAGGGATGTTGCACTAGGGGTGGGGAGAGACTCTACCATAAAATCATTTCCCTCACAATCATAAGACAAATGGAGCAGGTTATGCAGAGCATCAGTTCCACTTTTCTCCATGCACCGTAAACCACTGGTTGCTTATTAGCACAGGGTAACAAACTAAGTGTTGTAGTGGCACCTCTTAACTTCCTTCTGTTCTTTGGAATGTTAATTCTTCACCTTACATGTGTCCAATGTGGTCCTTTTTTGTTTTACTAAACAAAGTTTCCTTATGCCCTGTACAAAACATAAGTTATCATATATATTTTATTTTAACCCATTCTTTTAGATCTCTCCTAAACTCCCTCAGTGATTTTGCCAGATGTGCTGTAAGACTACAGGCTAATTTCCCCGTAGCTATGATATATCTTTCATGAACATACATTATTAACTAGATTGTGAAATGTCCTTCAGACAGCCTTCTAATGTTGTGAACAAGTAAAGTTCATGGTTCTGTCTCACCTCACAAGGTAGGTCAGGTCTGAGAAATACTCTAACAGAGCTTCTCAAAGTGCCTTTGCCACTCATCCAGGTACCACAGAAAGTTTTACTGTCATGTAGATGGTGAGAATTTTGTCTGTGTATAAAAGGTGTCAAGACAAGCCAGCACAGGAATCACCTCTCACAGAAGACAAGATATCAGTCGGGGAAAGACCTGTAAAAACCCAGTAATGCTGTTGCTGAGTCCCAGGCTGTGGGGACACAGCTAGAAAGCAGAAGTGAGAGCACCGCTAAAGCCGTGTCAGAAGTGGACGTGGTAACGTTGCTAGGCCACAAACCATGGCTGGCAGCGTGGCCTGTCACAAAATAGCTGGCATAAGGGAAAGGCACGTTAGGTACGTACCTGCATTGGTTAGTGCTAGCTTTTAGTTTGGCAATGCTATTAAGAATCATAGATGTGGTTGTTATAGTGATTACTGCTTCTGTAAGGATTTATTTTTAGTTACTGCTGAAAAGGTATAAATACTTAGCTCTGTATCAATAAAAATGGCTTTTTGCATCCAAGCAATCTGCCCCGTCTCTTCCACCGCCGACCGCCACTCGACACCAGGCGAGCTCCCAGAATTTTCAAAGCCATGCAGAATGTTCGTGGCAGAATTAGAAGCAGTTTACCCCTTTAACAGTGGGATATTTTGGATGCCTTGGGACTCCTCACATCAAAATCCTTTTCATCAGAGAAAAAGACTAAAAGTTGTGCACAATTTGCTATTTCTCTGATTGATCACCATAAAAAAAGCTCTGTGTATTACTAGGTTCAGTGCTCAGTTCATTGAGATTGCTCACGTGGATGAAGGCACTTTCAATTGCCCCTCTCTCCTTGCCTGTCTGAATGTTTTCCATGTGCTGTGGGACACAGAGGAGGGAAAGGAAGAACAGCAAGGGGGGATCACAATTTCCAGCTGTTTCCTTCTGATACCATTAACAAAACAAGATTCTGTTGCAATTATACCTTATTATGTAACTTGGAAATAGAGGACGCTCTCAAATTTTAGTTTAAAGTGTTTATTTACTTATTTTATATTTCAAGCTCCCAAATACTGTGAGTTTTTGTGGAGCAAAGACAGAGCTCAGCACTGGCTTTGGTTAACAGAGGACCCTGTCACGTACCACATATGGTACTTGCCAGCCAAAGGACTCCTCTACCACCACAGCAAAAAGCATCTCCCAGAGAGTGGGGAAAAGATACAGTGAGATACAAGAGTATATGGTTCCTGCTCCGACAAACTCCCACATTGCTGTCTTTGCTGCAGCCACAGTTTTTTCCTATCCACAAAGCTTGGTCCCTCACTTGTGCCTGGCTGCCCCCTGTCATTTATATTATAGGAAAGTTAACAGCACATGATATTGACTCCTTGTCCCTCAGCAATACTCAAGAGCGATTTATAAACACTTACTAATGCTAACTTCATTGTTCCATGTGTATGACTATATCTTTGCTTTGCTATTTTCTGTGTCTTCATCCATGCCTGCCTTCCATTGCAGCTGCTGTTTGCACTTAGGAAGGCAGAATATTCTACATGTCTGTGTAAGGTCTGCTGTTTCTAGGTTCCATCCCACTGCAGTGCTCTGTCTTCTGGGTAGGTTTTGTGCAATTCACAACAGAAACACTTGGAAGCAGGCAGATTTTCCCTTTTCAGATGAAACACCTTGCTTCAGTTGTCATAATATGCTTCTTTCCCACTTTGTTACTATTTTAATCCTAACCTGGCAGAAAAACTTCCTTTACCTGTAGAGACATCCTTACTTGCTGAGCCAGTTGATGGGTGGGAAGGTAAAATCATCTCCTAAAGAAATCTTGGGCCACTGCGCAGGCATAATATAGGTGTTACCAACAGAGGGGCTGATATTGCTGCATGGAAAATCAGCTCATCTGCACAGTCCATTGCACGTGCCTGAGAAGCACAGAAAAGCCAAGCTGCTTGATTCCCCTTTTTCTGACACTCTGTGGCTCGTGCAGTTCATTCCACAGGGGACATCCAGGGTGCATGTTGGAGGATATGGGATTATGATCGTCTTGGACCTCTTGTGAGGGCAAGGTACCATACAACTGCAAAATCTGACAGTTTAGCATAGATTTACTTAGTTCCTGCTAAAAGACTCAACAGAATGAGACAGGCACATGGCATTCAGAGCAGCATTGATTACAGTTTTACTGCATCCTTCTGTCTAGAGGCATCAGCCACTTCCACAAGACATCATCATCCAAAGCCCATGGTTCCTGCTGCTCAGCAGTGTTGTGCCCTGAGTGGTGACACCCCGAGCTCTGTTACTGCAGCCCATGACATGATCGCAGCCACTTACCCCTCATCAGTGCCTCTGCATCCATGTGAGGTATTGTGCCCGTAATCCCTTTCAAATAATAAGATCTGACAGGCCAGGCACTGCCAGCTAATTATGGACACCCTGAGCAAGTTACAGGTCACAGGGCTGAAACCCAGATGGCTTTAACCACTCAGAAATCACACTGATTCATGGCCTCAAGCAGCCTACAGTGAGACGGGGATGGAGACTGCAGATAAAAATAAGCAAACCAAACCAACATGAACACTTCCTGCCCATTATGGCAATGGGTTTCACCGTGACTGGCAGCTAAGATGAAAGCTGGTTTGTACTGCTTCCCACAGCACTGAGGCTGAAGTGGCTGCAGGAGATGAGAGTCATTCAGATTGAGACTCACTTCTGCAGTGGCTCACTTCTGCCGTGGTTTGCCTTCCATTTTCAGGGGCTACAGGATTTATATTCACTTTGACCTGCTGCAAAAAATTCAGTCTCTCAACTATGTACTGCCCTGGTTATGCTGAACCACTGGTTACTTAACCTGGAACTCACAGGAAAGGAAGGGTGATTTTATGCTGCGCACATGAAAGGGTAATGTTTTGGAACGTAATTCTGAATGCTTAGCATGAGAAATTTAAAAAAGGAAGATTCTCAGTCCCTTCTGAAAAATTGCAAACTATTTTAAAAGTGAATTCAAGCTGTCTGCCCCAGAAATAGAGACACCTGAAATCCCTCCAGACGCCATCATTAAGTCCCTGAATATATCAAATGCATGTTTTGTTTGGCAGTAATGTTGGTGGGGATTAAGAAAACTATTAAGAAGAGGGTTGGAAAAATCCCTTTTTAACATAATGACAACAAACATTTACATAATCAGCGGAAAGGAGAATTAGAAAGTGTCTTCAAGCTTTACCAAGACAGCAAGTTAACTGGTGTTTTTTGTATGATGGCATAGCAGCACTGCAAAATGGTCTCACCATAATTAAGTACTCTATAATTTGAATGGCTTAAGGCTTGAATGCCAACATAAGTTATGGAAAAGTAGGGATATAACATCTTCAGATGCCAGACAGGGGTCTGTGTTAGTGAAGTTTTCATGGGACGAGAGATGCCTCCCCACACCAGGCAGTGAAGGGCACTGGCCTTGGTTCCTCATGTGGCAGGCTCCGACCAAGAGCTTTCTGCTGGCCACAAACCACTTTGGAAGATCTCAGCCCTTTGAAAGCCCTTTGAATTAAGAGAGCCTTGGTGCTGCCTTTGTCTGAAGATACCCAGCATAATTTTGTGACTTACAGCCTCTCCCAACACGCCTGTGACAGGAACTGCTTGTGTTCACAGCCCCCGCAGACAGGACACAGCAGCCTTGGCAGCCTGGAGCAGCACCTGGGTGACAGTGTGAGCCCCTGAGCTGCAGTTTCAGCCCAGCCAGGCTGAAGGACGTGACCGATCAGTGCAAGCATTTTAACAGAAACATGGGTAGCTTTTGCAGAGATATTCTGAGAAATTTCTTCCCTTTACTGAAGAACTCGGGGTTGGTGAAAATCCACCTCTTTCCTAGGTGCAGTCACCAGGGTTTAATTCTACACAGTTGTTTTTTGGGTACTACAAAGTGATGCATTTGGAGTCTGGAAAAGATTGTTCCCGTACCTTACCAGCACAAATTCATGCTGATGAAGTTACTCAACACGGCAAACAGCTTGTGTGATCCTTTTTACCACTTCCCCAGCCTCCTAGAAGAATCCTCCAGCTCTTAGCACCAGTCATAGCTGTGAATTCACCTTAGGTCCCACAGCCACGTTCTCACACACCTGGGTATTCCCCTAGGATCCCACAGGTCACGCATATGCACCCTTTGCACACACAGCTTTCCATTCTGGATCAGATCACGGCTGCATTCAGCTTGCTCTTTGACAAAAGTCACTTGCACCTGCAGTGTTTCTATTTAGGTATATGTGGCACATAAATAAATTACCCTATATCCTTCATGCTGACCCTTTTATAAATTTTCATTTGAAGTAAAACACAAAAACTAGTGTTTAAAACAAAAAGCAAAACCCAGAAATACAGTCAAAATTGGGTTTCAAAACGTATCTTGACACATGTGCAGTAATCATTGGTTTCCCATGTAATGAAACGATATTTAATCTTTTCGCTGTCTTCTGGGTAGGTTTTGTGCAATTCACAACAGAAACACTTGGAAGCAGGCAGATTTTCCCTTTTCAGGTGAAACACCTTGCTTCAGTTGTCATAATATGCTTTTTTCCCACTTTGTTATTATTTTTTCACCATCCCTTGTGCTTGAGAAACAAAATGACTTGCCTGTAGAGGCAGACAGCATTTTTCAGGAAAACTACATTTTTTCCTGTTTGTTTAACTGAGCTTGTAATTTTTTGACTGAATTAGTTAAAGTGAAATAAGATTTAACAAATACAAAGAGCAGCCTTATACAAGAATGTAACAAAAAATAGAAACTGTCAATGGCCTGTATAAAAAAAAATTAGTTCATGGCTTTGTGTTTAGAAAATTTCAGGAAGTTAAAAAATCAGTTACAAGGCTGAAACGTGACGCTCACAAGCTTTTCGAAAAACACAGAATATAAAAGAAAGAGATTCCAAGTATAATGCAAAGACTGAGAAACTTACAACTTATGTCAGTATTTCCCATGGCTGCTGAGCTCTCTTCTGTGTGATAATTGCTTGTGCTGGTGCCAGAGCTCACCACCATCTGTGGGAGATGGTTTCTCCAGAGATCAGTGTTCACTTGTTTCTCTGGTGGCACTTCAAGAGCCTGTGGTGTTCCTACTGGATCTAGTTGGGTCTTTTCCTCTTTCCCTGGCTCAGGTCCTCAAGATCTCGAAAATGTTTGCCATCCCCCTTCTAGCCCATTTTATTTGATGAGGAACGCATGCCCTAGACTTTTCTGCCTGGTATGTCTCTGTTCACAGTATGATGACACATGGGTAGCAAGAAAGAAAACAAAAAAACCCCAGAGAAATGGGACCTAGGTGCAGAGGCCAAAAGGATGAGTTCTGGAGGGAGTTGACAGCCAGAATCTTCTGGCTGAATTGTTGCTTTTTTGGTGTTTTTTCCTTTTGTTTCCAGGCAAAACACATTTGAGGGTGTGGACTATTGAAAGCCTCAGGTGCAGTGTTTGTTTTGTTTGATTCATACAGTAAAGCAGACCATAAGTTTACTGAATTTCAGCCATTCCACTCAATAACCCACACACTTTATTAGTTGTCTAAACATTTTCTTAACTTCTCTATGACAGTAACATAGTACTTGATGGTAACTGTGCTAACCCATCTGCAAGCACCAGAAAAAAGTAGCTCATTTCACAAATTAGGATGTGAAGTCAAAGGATGGCTGTGATATGATTCTGTATCTCTCAGTAATATTAAATTTTAAGTTCTCAAACACTGTAGACAGTGTCCAGATATAAATAAAGACTGAGCAGCAGCTATAAGAGAGACGATTTTGAGGGGATTGAATGGGTTACAGTCCTGCGCTAGATCTCTAATTTACATCTATTCCAGAATGGAATGGATTAGAAAGTTTGATGAAACAAGATCACATTCTCCAGATTCACAGACAGAAAAAACGCACAGTATGAAACAGCCAACTATCACAGACAGAAATTTAGACAGGCTGGTAAGACACTGCCTAACTTTGATGAAAGCTTTCATCACAAAATTGTCCTTTCAGTGACTCAGTGCAGCACTTCAGTAAGTACAGCCATTGTTCTTTTCCTCTTCTATACACTGACCACACAAGAAATTAAACAATCCAGCACAGCCTGTGTCCATGTTGGGTTAACAAGAAGAATCTCAGCAAGAATTCTGTGTCCCACTGTGTGCTGTAAATGACATGGTTTGCTACCAAGCTTTCTGAAAACAGGTTGCAAAAGAAAGAAGTCACTCTGCCCAGAATTTGGTAAGGATCCAAATGGAAATGCAGTGTTATATGTTAAGAATAGAAATGAAACGCACTTAAATTAATTAAATATATAGAAAAGAAAAATCAGAAGGAATAGCATGCTAATAAGTCCCTGGCAATATAGTTGTACTTGACAAGGAATATTGATTACTGGGCTGTTTCACATTTGCTATGCACTAATGCACTGAGCACACACAGAAAAGTGACAGCTCTGAAGTAATTACATAGGAATTGTCAGTACATTCATTTGTGTTTGGGTTATTTCACTGCACTGGCATTTCTATAAATTATAACATGTCACCTTAGACGTATACAGAAGTTAAATCGTTGATCTTCCAACCAATCATAGAAACAAGAGCAAAAAGGTCCGTTGACAAGAATTTGGATAAAGGCCTTAATAAAAAATTGTAATGCTGTAAGACTTCTGACTGATTTTCTTTTTTTTTTTTTTTAATTAATTGAAGCTAGATTTAATTGTTCTCTAGTCATCTAGGGTGAAGAGAATACTACTGTAACTTTCTCCAGTGTACATATTTATGAGATATAAACACTCAAAACTAGACTGAAATAATTATTTCCAGAGGCCATTAAATAGTCAACTAATACTTGTATTCATGAAGTTGTCTGTGCTATCTGAAGCTAAATCTGGAGACCTAGAGAAAGACTCGTGAGATCCATCAGGTACCTGATTTAAGACCCCTTGATTTATCCTTGTCATCATTCGCAGTCTAGAGCACACATTTTATTCAAAGAATGTTATGAGCTGGTTAAGTGACACAGCTGAATGAAGCACTTGCCTGTCAGAATAGTGCTAATACAGTATTTGAAATTTATGAGTATCCTTACAGCTAAAACAATCTACTCAGATAATAATTATCAGATCAATGCCTTTTTAGAGGAGTAATTGCCATCTCTGTAAAAGCAGGCATTTGGGGTTTTGCTTGTTTGTTTGTTTGTTTGTTTTTTTCACTGTCTGGAGTGAGAAAAAAATAAAGAAAAAGGGAACAGCCATCATTTACACAAGCCAACAACATTCCCTTGCAGCAAAGAAGGCTAACACTGTCCCAGGCTGTATTAGAAGGGGGACTGGAGAAGATGACCTTCAGATATCCCCTCTGAACTCTATGATTCTGTGTCTCTGTGAAAGAAAAGGAAAAGGAAAGAGAAAGCCAAAGGGAGAGAGAGAGAGAGAGAGAGAGGGAAAGAATTACAGCCACTTACCTGATTCCAGCAGTCTGAAGAACAGATGTTTGTTTCCCACTAAAATAAAAATACAAAATATATTAGGTTGAATTATTTAACTTTGGTTTTCCTTCTTCATTTGGTTCGCAGTGCATTTTTGTAATATTTTGAAGTTCTATGACAATTATAAACCTCTTAATTTTGATCAATGACAGGGTTTTTCCCCCATACAAAATTGCTGGATGGTTTAGTTAATGATATTGAGGTTGTTCACGTTGTTATGCCATTCTTTGTAAACTGCTCCTTTAATAAAAGTACAACTATAAGGCCCATGCCACTGATGCGGGCTTGAATTAAACATCTCTGATACTTAACCTTTTCCAAGTGAGCAATAGAAGAGACTAGAGCAGAAGACAGGTTAAGTTCATGATATCTATGATTCATTAATTAAAAAATAATCTTCTTAGTGATGCATAGGATGTCAAATCTGAAGATGTAACTTATCCTACATGTTATGATTCTATTTAGTAATTTTTTTTAAACTCAAGATAGGGAAGAGGTTCTTATCAAACTCTCCTCGAGAAATTTAAAACCAGGACTCAAGACACTGTTTTCAAACATTAAACCTTACAGACATGTTAGATGTTCACTTTATATAGTGAATATGTTAAACTGTTGCAAACTTGCATGAGGAAGCTGAAGCAGGGTTGCAGAAGCAGTGCTGCAGAAAATCTGTATGTCACAGCTTGCTCATAATTGGGAAGTAAAAGGACAGATTTCACAATCTGAGGTTGCTGACAGTAGCTGAGAAAGATATTTGAGAGAAGCTGGCATGCATGCTGAAAAACATTAGTTCAGAATAAACCCCCTTTTTTCTGAATATGAGGTAGGATTTTAATTCAGCAGTAGAGAAACCTTCAAACGGATCTAGATTTCAGTTTGCTTCAAGGCTGAAGAGTTTACGTGATTATGCAAACTCTCAAATTCTGCCATTTGCAAAATGAGGCTTAGAGGTTAAATGACACTATCAGTGCACATCTTCCATGATAGCCAATGTATATTTTATATATTGAACTGATGGCATATCTGGATTTCTTGACTAGAGAATGTTTGAGGTTTCTACTGTTTCTGTATTCTGGATAGGCCTGGAAACACTGACTGAACAGTATTCATCATGTTTTGGGCTCTTTGACAAAAAATGCAAGCAAAAAAGAGATATTAAAAGACAGGAAAATTCTATGTAAATTTGATAATGAAGATCATCAGTTACAGCTTTGGCCAATGATTCAGGCATGTCTGTAGCTCACTCATTTCCAGCTGGTTCTCTCCCTGATCCAGTTCACAGTAATTCAAGTGAGAAAATTTAAACCACAAATTGCTGGAGAGTTGTGTATAACTTCACCTTTCCTCCTTACTTCCAACTTCAGTATTCTACTGGGAGCACCGCAGTGAGATTATGGAGCAAAAAGTTGATATATTTACTTCTAAATGCCAGTAACAAATCAGACAGCATGACCCAGTGCAGTGAAGGGAGGCAATTACTTCTGAAAGGGTGAGAAAAGGCTCTGATTTGTACTTTGCCAGTTATGAAATACTTTTAATAACTTCTTTCCCCGATGGCACCACTCCTCATGTGTCACTCTGGGTTATCCCTGGGGTATGTTTATGTAACAGTCAATTGGCTCTAAAGGTCTTTTTTTTTTTTTCCTATTGGGTGAGTTTGACAGTCAGGTTTGAGAATGGTTTAACTCCCCATTAACTGTTGTTAATTTACAAGAGAACTCCTGCAGAAAACAAACAAACAAGCTCGTAATTTGATGCAACATCAGTCTGGAACACCAAACAAAGCTATTAGGAACAGCACAACTATTGGGATTAGCAAACACAGGTGACTGGGGAGAAGGAGCAATCAAGCAAACACCAGAGCTATGTCATTCTCTGGGAGAGCTAGCGTGATTCCCTTCATTTATTAATCTTCCTGTGGGGCTCAGAAATATGTTGTGAAAAAAACTTACACACGAAGGCAAATTTAAAGCTTAAGCTCATGTTTAAGAATTTTGATATGAAGTAAATAAACTATTCATACTTTTTCTGAACTCATCTATAAGGACAGAATTTGAGAGTCAAATGCATTTTGTGTAAGGGGACTGCACATAGCACAGCCAGACAAGCTGCTCTAAATGTCCCATTCCAGAGTTTGAAATTTGCACCCACTCTGCACTACATGTTAAATCCTGCTGCAAGCACAGTCTATGAGAGTTGATGGAGAAGAAGTTTATATTAGATCCATTTTCACTCCTGACATCCATCTCCAGCCTTTGGTGAGGCCAGCAGCGGTTTTGCAAATTTCGCTAGTCATAAAAGGGCATTTTTTCCTTCTGTTTTTTGGTTAAAATAAAAAGAACCAGAATGGAGAGTTCTGAAAGAGCATTATATAAGCACAGTTTGTAATTGATGTTCATTCCTTCTATGGAAAATATAAATATTTCTTCTATGTCATCATACTTTTAAATGTTACATTTAAAGCCCTAATGACTGATTAACACCTCATAGTATGAACTGCATTGTACAAACAAGGATGTCTTTATTTCAATGAACTTATACTCTAAGCAAAATGTGGTTACAACATTTGCATAATTATTTGTAACCATTTAATTTCCAGTGTCTTTGAAAAAAAATTAATCAACCTTAATTGCTAAGGCTGTGCAAGAAACAAAAAGATCAACATGCTGCACACTGCTTAGGTGGATCAGGACTGGCTGGCATCTGTCAGGGAGCATTTTATGCTCCAGGGAAACCCTGACACAAAAAAGGGAAAATAAAAGATGAAGTCAACAAGGGATAGGATATCTTATGAAAAGCATAGAGTCTGATAGTTTTGGAATGGAGGACTGAAATGCAGGGAAGGGGGTTCAGTGCAATGTATGGAGGCAATAAAAAGAAGTATTGCTGCTTGGAGGATTTTATCACACAACATTGTCAAAGATGTTTAAAATATATCCCTGCCACAGGACTCAGTAAAACCAAGGAAGAAGCAGGAGAACTAAAGCTCTGCTTTAGGATTTTTTTTCCGTTTATTGGCAGAAACAAACCTGTCAAATTACATTATTTCAAGACATCTCAATTGTATCTGCCAATCCCAAGCAAAACATTTCTTGTCTTTTTTTTTTGGGTGGGGGTGGGTGTTAGGGTTTTTTAGGGTTTTTTTTCTGGTTGAATGTCCTTTTATCATTTTTACCTGTCCTTTCAAAGAATCATTAGTGTGAAATGACAATTCAGTACATTTCATTCTCAGGTTTTTAACAAAAGAACAGCCTTACTTCAAATATTTCTTTCTTTCTTTCTACATAAAAATACTTGACAAATTTGTTATTTGAATTAACAATAATTCCTGTTGACCCATTTGTATGGGGTAAGCAATTGCTACATCAGTCTCACCAGTTGAATAGTACCCAGCAGAACCAAACAACAGGTTTTAGCTCAGAAAGACAAAAGCCAGTTGTGCCTGTGTTTTCTTTGAAGCTCTCCTGCAGCACGATGAACGAGTCAAACTGACTCCTTGATCATCCCTTCTGTGCAGATAAACCTCTCTGGGGAGCTGGGCTGAGGTAATGCCAAAGAGAGCTCTCTCTTTGTCAGATCATCTCTCAAGGGTCATAACACGACAGGAAAGAGTTGAAGGACTCTTTAAGCTGTCCTAGCAACACCTGTCCACAGGAAAAATAAAAAGTGCATAAACGTGGTTTAAATTCATCTTTGTTCTCTCTCACTAGCTCTGTGTTGGGCAAAAATGGGCCAAACTACAGAGCCCAGACATCAATCATCTGCCAAACAAATCCCTCTCACAGCACACTGCCTTTCTCAAGTGTTCACGTGTTGCATCTGTTGTACCTGGAATGCAGTCTTTTAGTTTTGATTTGACATTTGTTTCCACAGCAACCAACTGGGAAATAACTATAGGTGATATAAACTACATTGCTATGACAAACAATTACAGCCTGCAAATCAAAACACAAAAGAGAATGAAAAATAAATTTCATTCCATCTGTACAGACATGCACTAAGTAGTCAGATACAGGGCAGAATTCAAAGTTTCTAGTAGGCTTCAGCTGCATATTTCCCAGCCAGTATTCTATTAAAGGTTGTCCTATCACCTGAGGATGTGCTTTTATGTTGAAACTATAAATAAAGCCATGATGAAATTCTCAGAGCAAACAGATTACTGCAGTAATGATAACCAGGATGCCACTTATTCTCGAGTATACTGGCAAAGTCTCACACTTCAGTAATAAGGATACTTCAAGAAAGTACTTATTGCCTATTTACTTATGACAGTAACAACCTAAGCACCCCCAAAGATTAGAAAAAATCAATTATTTAATTATTTAAGGACAGAAGTTGTATGAAAAGATCATTTTGACTGCCTTCCACATAACACAATTCTATGACATCAGCCAATCACTCATGGAAGTATGACACTTGCATTCAAAGACAAATTTGACTGCTAGGGACATAGCTGCTCTTTGACAGCGCTGCACTGCCCCAAATAGAGCCGGAGGTGGCACAGGCAGGAACAGCACCCTGCTCTGTGCACTCCTGAGCTCAAAGCTTTTCCTTCTTGCAGAAGGAAAAAAAAAGGGTCCAAAGAGCATCTAAGCTTCCCTTTTGAGAAAATACTCAATTCTACCTTTAAATTTATCCTTGCTTGGAACAGCATTCATTTAAACTAAAGAGGGATGTTTTCTTGTCTGGGAACCATGAGTATTTCGTGCGATGAAAAATATTCAATGCAAACTTTTCCAGACGTTCATTGTTCACATTATAAACTTCCTGTGTAGTAGGATGTTGTGCAAGCAGTCGCAGTCCCTGCCAGAAACAAGAGTGCTTTGATATAAAATAAACAATAGTACAGGAGAGAGAGGTAGATAAAAGTTATTGCATTAACTCCTGTTTATTTATTTTGGGTATTTCACTTAAACAATGCTGGATACCTTCATTTAAAAACACTGAGAATTGTAAAAAAAAAAACCAGCCAGGAACACCATTTAGCATTCCAGCCATTAACCTGGGTGATTTGTGAGATCTAGCAGATTTGAAGACGGATGTGGAGGATAATGGTGTGTCATTGTGACATTTCCCAGCTCAATAGACCTCACTAAAAAAATAAGCCTCAAAAGCTTCCTGTGAAGAAGGGCAGCACTGCTATTCCAATTTTATTATGAGAAAATGAGTCACAGTGGGTTAAAGTTAAATACAGATACTGAAGTCACGCTAAACCTTTGTGGCTCAGCTTCAGAATGAAGCCCACCTAGGTCCTGCTTCTTTCTTTTAATAGCATGACCGTGCTGGCTTTGTAAAGAGCCATGAATATATTACAGAAATTGCCTTTCTTCTGTCCCTGCATGGGCTGCCACAACAGGCTGAATGCAAACAGGGATGATTCCAGGGAACTGATTTCATAACCACGCCATTCGGAGCTCAGGGATAGGAGAGATTGATGAATATGTGCTGGAAGGCACTTCCCCCACGTGGTCTCTGCTTTTGCCTCACAATACTGAATTCCCTCACAAAGATTAAATATGTGCATAAACACAGGTGAGTGAGGCTTTTAACTTTTCTGCTCTTCACCAGCTGTTCTTCCATTCCACTGAATTTTCACTCACTGCATTTTCAGATTGACTATGAAAATGTGGGACATATCAAAAACCCTCACAGAAACGCACAGAAGTATGGAAGGATGAAAAAATATGAAACAATTGAGAGACTGGCAGAGTTCACAGAAAGCACTCTCTCTGCTTCATAAGTTTGATTTGAATTATTATCACCTCAGAACCCTCAGTCAATGCCAGAATACAAAATTTGAACTATGGCTGGGAAAAAAAACTGTAGCTAGAAAGCAATTCTCCATGTATTTCTTTGAATTTTGTGCTCAGCAGATTTACAAAAGGGATGTTCAGAAATAAAATGTTTCCTCTTTGGGCTAATTAAAGGGTAGGGCCATGGTGGTAATAATGAGAACTGGACTTCTGAGACTCTAGGAGAAACATTTTACACAGGCAGAGCATGTTGAACAGTTTTGAGACTGAAAATTGTGACAGAAATGAATGTCAATTTAGGGAAAAAAAAATGGATCTGACAAATACTCTGAAGTCACTCTCACTCCTAACGCAAGATTATGAGAAATCCCCAATCCCCTTTTTTTCTTTTTTTCTTTTTTTTTTTCATTAAATGAAAGGTCTCTTTGGCTCTTGGACAGTGAATATGAGGGTTATTAGTTTTGTTTTGAATCACTAGGGCTAGCCATTCCTTTTCTGTTTCAAAAAGAAGAATAAAAAGAAAGGAAGTAGTGTGGGCTTCATTTGCAATGTAACTACAAAGGAGCAAATCCTCAGCTCATCCACTCGTCTGGGAGATGGAACTAAAGAGAATTTACCCTTAGGGAAAATTTCCTGCTCCAAGATGCTGAAATCACATTTTCACTCACAGAGCTGACCATTACCAGATGTCACGAGAGTCAGGCAGCCTGCAAACCCTCGACCTTCCGTGAGCAATCAACTGACCCTACTTCCCTCCCTGCCCAATTGTGAGTGCTGGAATTCTCTCCCTTCTTCTGGATCAAATCTTTCTGCACAGTGTTGTAAATTCCTCGTGTCTAGCACTGCACATAGCGTGTAAGAGCCCTGAAAGATGGGAAGTTAGTCAATAGTGCTGTTCTAGTGAAGCTGTTACAAGGTTATATTTGCACGAGGGTGCAAATGGGGGAAGTGTTGCCTATAAGCAAGCACAAGAACACACTGAGACATTTTTGCTTACTCCCTGCCCCCACTTCAACACATTTTTCCAAATAAGAATAAAAGTAGAAGAGGAATTCAAAGCATGAGTGCAATTTCTTGGGACAACTTAATACTGTCCCTGTGGAGCAGAAGCATGGTGTACGTGGTAGATGCACCAGCAGCATCATAGATGGTAGATGCTGCAGCATCACAGAGCAGCTATTTCCACAGCCACCTTAATTCTCAGCACTTTGCATGAACTAAGCACTTCAGAAAAGTTGGAGGGATCAAAATGATGAGCTGGATTTTTTAACACCATGCAACTTATTTCCTTAAGGCTTATAATTATGTATTTTTTAAAAAAAGGGGGGGGGGTGAGAAAGGAATAATTAGAATATGACAAATTATTCATCAGTATCTCCCCACGCTAATGAGACATTTCACAAGGCAGTTAATTACACCAGAATGATTAGTGCATCCATACTTATGCTGACACATCTGTAACATGAAAATCAGGTTGCTCTGAAAAATCTGATGCTGTTACTAGACTTCACCAAATAGTGTCTCAAAAACATTTCAGTGTTTCATCTAAAGGATTTGCACAGATTAAGTTAATTGGAGATACGTTTATTCATCCAGACTTCTCTAATTTTCCACATTAGGCTTCTAAGGGATTTTTCATATTTTTTATTATTTTTAATAAATGATGCAACACTGAGAATTAGTCACTTTCTCTCCTTAATCAGGAGAAAGTAGGTTACTGCTCTGCATCCCATAAAACACAAGAACAACCTCATGAAAGATCTGGTATTTTACATCGTACAGTGACAGCTTTGTACATCACCAGAGCTGGATTTCACATTAAGTATTCCAAAGGATGTTGCAACAGCTGATCTAGGGATTAAGAACTCATGCCCTGGGTCAAACTAATAATTCTGATTTCTGTTCAGTATCATCCATCATAAATATTTCCCCCCTGAGGCTGGCTCTCAGATCCATATGGAGCACATGATCACTGCACTTTGCCTTTCTCCTGTGCAGGGCCCTTGCTGCAATAACCCCTGCTCTGAAGGACACCTTGGGTATCCATTCACTCTGGAGGTCCCACTCTTAATCTGTCCATGCTCTGTTTCTCCATTGACAGCCACTGCTGGTGCCTCAGGCCTCACTTGCTCCCCTGTCTAGAGTTAGCTGAAACGAAGGGCACTGTCTTTGGAGTGAACCTGACATGGACTCAGAATCACCCTCTACAGCTCCAAGCCCCTGCTAGCATCCAAATTAACACTCTACAGACTGTCCTGAGCCTGAGCTTTTTTTCATTATAAGATCTTGTGCTTCCTGCCATTTGCCATTGAAGCTCACATCATAAAATATCCTGCTGTACTCTTCCTTGGCCAAAAAAACCACAACAAAAAATAAGCCTCTTCCTCATCCTATGGCAAAATAGGATGGAAAATCCACAGATACACAAAGATGCCATGGCAGTTGAAGTGACTGGATGCAGAGTAGCTTTGTGGATGGAGGGAGGCAGGAGAGACAATTACACTGAAATCAACAGATATTTTGACAAATTGCTTGCAACATTTTTATAAAACTCTTCAGAATGTTATGATTCACCTGGGTCCATCCTTCCTGGATTGCAGGTGAAGTGAACAAATCAGCATGGTTTCTGTAAGCTACAGTTAATGGCTGCAGTTAATAGCTTGTGATATTGGTAGCAGGGACAGGAACTGCAATTAGTTTTATTAAAGGGAGAAAAGGTTTAAGGTAACAGAAGTTGAGAGCACCAATACTAATTAATTCCACAGAATTAAATGGTGGTGTCATTACGGAACCTGTGGTTTGAAATAAAAAGGATGAGGCTTTAGAGGGCCACAAAAGCTTTTTCTCAGTCACTTTGGTAACTCTTTCTTTTCTTTTTTCCGTTTTTAGTTGGGAGCAATGCATCATGTAGAGAGAAAGAAAATGAACATATCGTAAAGCACATGAGGCAGTGGCTTTTTATTGCACCTGTGCTGTACCCTGGGGGATAAGGCCAGAAGGAGTCTGAAGCCCTGTGTGACCTGTGAAGGCTAGCCAGATGTGGGATCTTCCCTAAAAGCAAAAGCTGTCAGGGCTGGGTGTTTCATGACGTGGAGCACAAGCTGCACTGCAAGTAGGTATGAATCCACCAGTCTTGTGGAAAAGCACGGACCCTTTTGGTCAGGAAAAGGCCTGTGAGCCCTTCTGGTTTGTATGATCCTGCAACCATACATTGCAAAAAGACCTGGGAATAGTCAGACTGGTAATGACCAGCTATCTGTGATATATGGTATATGGGCTTTTTCTCTTCGTCATAATTTTCACAGAATGCACACCTCAGAGGCTTTTTGTATTCTGGCATGACGGGTGAGATAGGAGAAATGGATTATCCAAAAAAACCCTGCATTTATGTATCAACAGCACAGGCAACTTCAGAGTTTGGGGGAGAGCGACACCATGCATATGATGGATGGAGCAGGCCCTGGCTCTGTGAGGGGTACAGGAGTGCAAGGCTATTAGGATTATTTCAAGCAGGTTTTTTGTCATGGAAAATATTGCAGAGGGCTGTCCACATAAAGCTGAAGCCCTGTGCCTTCACTTGTGCCACACACTGTGACAGAGAACGTCTTTAATTTCATCACTTGAGTAAAGAGCTGCTGCCCACAGGCAAAACTGGCAGAACTTGGCTACAAATGCTCTCAGAGCATTCACAGTCAGCTACATCTTGCATTTAACAGGGCAGGGTGGGAGAGAAGCTGGTGCATCACTGCTTGAGTGTGTGAGTTAATGATGCCCCACCAGAGGGTTATAAGGTGTGAACAGCTGACAGAGTTCCACCAGAGAAGCCAGGAGGCTTCTCCAGTTGCCACATGGGCCGCAGTAGCCCAGGGCACCCTGACATTGAGGCAAACTTGGTTTCAATGGCAGAGCATACAGTCTTCCCTATAGGCACTGGGATTACATTCTGAAAGTAAATTGGAGTATTTCTAAGTGAATTTCAGTTGAGCTGCCTTGGAGTAGATAGGATCTAAACAGACCAGAAGCCAGGAAGAAGCTGCAGGGAGATAAGACCAGAAAGAGAAATATCTTTATTTCTTTATTGTAAACCTGAGTGGCAGTTTCGCCTGCTTGACTTGGCAATATCAGCCAGTCTAGGTGATAGAACGAAGGAGCAGAATCAAGCATGTGAGCCTTAGCAGCGTGATAGAGAAAACTTAATCCCCAAACTAACCTTACTTTCTCATAAGTGAGCTATATTGTGAGTTTACAATGATCAGGGATTATCCTCCAAAATAAATAATAAAATAGCATCCCATATCTATGGCAAAAGTTAGAGTCTGAAGGCATAAAGTGGAAACAATGACCTTGACTCTTCTTTCTCAGAGGTTCAGACCAAAAAATAAACTTAAAAAAATCAGGTAAGTCAATAAAGTTCTCTTAGGAAAGGTAAAGTAAGAAAGAAAAGAATTGGAGCTGAGATGATTCCTATTTCTGTTTGACATGTTACACTTTTCCTCTCTCCTTGTCCTTCCCTAGTTAGAATCCCTATTTTGCATGCAGAGCCAGGTCCATGATAAAATCCCTCCATCACATCCACTGACTACAGCCAGCCTCAGCCAGGGAAATGGATTGAAGGATTCAGCAGGACCACAGTATGTTTAAATCCCTGCAAAAGGGAGAAAAAGGAGAGCTGGTAGAACAAAATAATGAACACATCCTTCCTGTTAGATAACAACAGTTACCATTAGGGATGAAACGCTTCCTTCTAGAATATAAATACCTTGATAGTGCTATATCTTCAAGGCTGTTTTCGTGATCATAATGAAAATACTAAAAGCACAGATCCCTTTGTTGTTCCCCTACACACATTTTCATCACGTACTGGGAAAAATCAAATCACCCCTTTCTGTGCCTGAAAACATCAGATTTACTGCAACTTAGCAAGGTACTGCCCTTCAAGTGAGTGCTGACATTTCAACATGTTCATAGCCACAGCCACATTTGTTTAAACCCCATCTCAGCTTTCAGCCAAGATGTAGAACTGAGATTTGCAGGAAATATTAGTCTTCCCTCTCTTTCATTGTCTTCCAAACGATTCCTTAATTGATTAACTATTTTTTTTTTTTTTTGCCCAGGTATGCTGCAAATTCCAACACAAACACAGAGAAATCAACTACTTAGACCAACATCATTCTTAACAAAATGATCCATTTCATCCTCTTACAGAAGCTAATGAACCATTTTGAATCTATTGTGATGGAAAGGCAGTGTCTCCCTGCAATTAGGCTGATAAGCAGATTTATTGTCACCAGCAGGTACTTTAAAATAATTATTTTCATTAGTTCATATAAAAAAAAAATTAAAAGATATATCTATGCACAAGTTAGCTTTGATTACCTGGCATCTGAAAACACATTCTCAGAAGATGTCTCCAACTATTGTCTTACAAGAGGGAAAGAAAGTATCTCTGGCTTAGGAGACATTTGAGTTTGCATTTTGGAGTCTAAAATGGGAACTCAGTTCTAAGTACTTGTCACAGTGTATGGCACTTTTGAAATCACAATGATTTATCAATAACAGTCAGTACACAGAAGCACCCTAGCTCAGCCCTGCAGGATTTCTATATCTACCCACAGCTCTAGGCCTATTTCACTTCAGCCAGCTTTCTCTCACCCACAGCCACTAACCTTGATCCTTCTATTTGATTCTTGACTCCTAGCATGTGATAGACCCTTGGAGTTTTCTTAATGATGCTTCCTAAGGTGACAGTGTCAAATATCCTTCACTGTTCTGAGATCTTTCAGTACTTCCCTGACCTCCAGATGTCCTTTTAATAGAGCTTTCTGCAACATCTCAGTGCTCATCAGCCCATGGCCTTTAAATAACAGCCCACCTAGCAGTACTTTGGTTTTGGGGGTGAAGAATAGGCTACACCTGTCACCCTGTGCTATCTCTTAATTGCTTTTTTACAGGATTTTATTTTGCAGCTTTGCTGATCACAGCCTACATTTGAAAGGCATCTGGACAGGGTTTTTTTTAATCAAATACTTGTATACTTCTTTTTATCAACCCCTCTCTTGGGCATGCTTTTCTGCAGATGAAGAGCTACCTGCAAAGAGTTCAGTATCCTTGTGTGCCATCATAAAGGTTTGGTATATTCCAGTAATATATTTGAAATGTGAAATAGCAAGTGGCAAAACAAGGAAGTAGCCTTGCTGCCATTACCAGCTTTACTGCTTTGAATATGTTAGGTACCTTTTTGAGAATGACTCTGCCTCGCAGGAAATGGAAATTGATTCCATTTTATGTAAGTATTTCATTGGCTTGTTTCCTTGCAAGGACAAAGGAATATGATATTTTTCCCTCCAGTGAACACAGAGCTTACTGGCTTTGCTGGGTCTTCTTTACCACGCCCAAAACAATTATTTTCTGAATCGCTTTTGCTTTTGTCTCAACTTTATAAGAACAGAAACAATCCTAAATCCTGAGCTGAGGCTGAGTTTGGATCTTTGAGTCCCTTCCCTTCAATAGTTCCAGAGTTTTAATTTTAAGAAAATACTTGTTTTCCATGAAAACATATTTTAACTCTGAAAAAGTGTTGTTTTTCATGTCTACTTCACTATCTATTGTTCTAACCCGAAAGCTTTTGGAATTTACATGGTTTTTATTCATCCAAAGAGTAAGCTTCCATGCTTCCTTCCATAGTCATTAACTATATATCATAGTTCCAAATCTGGCATCTTTTTCTCTGCTGAGATACAGAGTGAGACATACAGAACAGAATGCCATAAAGTGAATTTGTTATCCTACATCCAAGAAAAATTGTTTTGGCCTAGTGACTATTTTTGGTTAAGCAAATGCTGATTTCTCATGAAGAATTAACTCTTAAAAGGCCAAAAATTATCTGAAATATGTTCTCTCCTCTCAAAATCTAGACCTTTAGCAGGTCAGGTAAAACTGTCAAGTATGCAAACCTTGTGGGAGATCCGCTGTTTTCGTCTTGTTGTCATGCATTCACATCCCTCTCCTATTTTATATCTATGAAGAGCAGAGTACTCCAATGCCAATACCACAATTTCACATTTAACAACTTCTGCTCAAGTTAACAGAAAGCTGCTTAAGAACAAATTCTCACCAAAAATAAAGGCTGCTTTTTTTGTCTTTTTGTCCCTTTTTTTTTTCTTGACTGTTACTACTTATGGTCTGAGACTGAAACACCAGCTTAACCTTTCCCATTTCTCTTCCACACTCTAAGAGCATTTCAGCTCTTCTGGGAGTTTCAACAGCTTCACTCAACATCTTGCTCCCCATCACTCCCCCGGAGCCAACTCATCCCACATCTGTTGTCTGAGGGCTAATTCATCAGCTCCAGCTTGCATTGTGAACCAGTTTTTGAGGTTTGAAAAGCCTCATGCCAGATCCCTTGGGCGGTGTAATTCTCCATATAGAGGATGAGTTAATATTTTGCTACACATCTTTTTGGTCATTTCAGAATCTCTGGGCAAATGTACTTATTTAGCACCTATACAGTGCATTTGGTCTGCAAAATCATTTACAAAAAGTGGCTGGAGATGTGTGTACACGATCCCTGTTGTAGATAGGTAAAAAACCCCACAGAGATGAGATGTGCCCTACCTGGGATCACACTTAGCCTTGTACAAGCTGAGAGAGGAGAAGAGAAACTGCTTTGTCCCCAGCATTAAGTACCACAAGATGCTTAAGTTAGTTTTTACACTCAGGGCAGTGAAATTATCTCAAACCACAGTGTTACATGTATTTGTTTTTGCAGGGCTAAATAGTCTCTGGATGCTCATCCCAAGCTTTGTATTGTTCAAAGTTATGATGGTTTGGGATCTGTATGAAGTAGACTGGGAAACGAGTTATAAACCTAGGTTTTTTTCCTAGTTTCTTTGTTTGTTTCACTACTCTGCCAAAGAAAAAATATTTGCACTCTGAGAAAGTTTTGGGCTGGGTAAACAGCTTCAGTGTTGGGAGAATGTGTAAGGTGCCAATTTCTCTGGAAGTAATGATTCTATTTGTCATAGAATCATTAATGTTGGAACAGACATCTGAGATCATTGAGCCCAACCAAGCCATTAGGCTCAATCACAAAGAACACGCCCAACACTCACAAAGAAAACTGCTCCTGAGGTTTAATCAATACTAGACAAAACTGATTGCGACAATGGACCTCAAATAAGTTCAGCAATGTATAGCAGCATGGTCCCAAAACGGAGTCGTTGTGTACATGAATAGCACGGCTGCTAGAACATGAACAAATTTCTAATGCAGCACATTGATAGCATTTTGGGATGAGATATGTGTGAGATTAGTGTACGTGTTGCTCTTTTGCACAAAAAGGCAGTGAAGGGCTTCTCACTATCTCTAGAGGCTGCAGAGAGAAAAGGTCTGTTGAAAACAAGCAGCACACAATGGGAATTAAGAAAAATTTTGAACTTTGAAGAGGAGTATTGGTGTTCTCCTGAGATCACTTCAAGGGTAAAGAGCAAAAGAGCTTGCTTCTTCCCCATAGCTCATACTCAAGCACCTGGAGTACCATCAGAGGTGTTATTCTATCCATCACACAAGATCTGCACCCCCAGGAGATGGAGCACTGCTAAACATGGATCAGTTGTGCAGTACCTCTCACAAACTCAGTGACTGATCCATCAGTTGCCACGATCTCTATGCAATTTTCCCTTAAGAGAAAACAAGACTGAAATATATTCAGCCCCCAGGCAGTAGGTTCCCGCCCTATAATTTACCATAAAACACACGTGAACTTTTTATTTTTTCCACCAAAACCACACACAGTCAGCCTCCCTCCCTTTTCTTGACTAAGAAAACGACTCTAAATGTGTCTCTGCTGAAAGTTTTCTTATCTCAGACTGCCCAAGACAACACTTTTTACAGGAATGGCAAGAAATTTTCTTGTCCTCTCCATTAAGAAAACCAGCACATCATTAGGTGGCTTCATGTCAATAAAGGTTAGCAGCCCATCAGGTCTACCCTTGTCAATACCTATCAGCACATATTTTTCCAAATAGTCAAAATTAAATTGAAAACTAAAAATAAATCCATTTTAAAATATTTTTTCTCTGCAGAGCTGTTAAGAAAAGAAAACTAATTTTACAAATGGCTCTGTTTTATTAATTAACTCATTATGTATCAAGTAATGTTGAAATGGCAGTAGTCAAGACCTTGCTCTCAAATCTAAACAACGGCAGAGACAAAAGGATGTTGGTCCCCTATAATCTTTTCTGAAGCCATCTAGGATCCTTAGCAAGCATTTCCACAGATTACAGGATCTCTTTGGTTGTCCCCCAGAGACATTTATGGGATTCCCCACTGGAAGACACAGACCTGGCCCAGATGCAGATTTGCTTCTGTCCATCTAGGCCTGAACTGCTGCTGCAGCTGCTCCTGTGCGTGAGGTTTGGGGTGGGGGGGGGGTCTCCCTCCTGTACGCCATCTCCTAAGAGCTGTGATGTTCTCAAGTGTTTCATGATCCATCCCTAAGGCCTGTACCATTTAACAACAAATGTCATAATTTGCACATTTTGCAAAAGCTGTTTGCAGGGTGGACGTGTCCAAAAGTGTGGTGGCAAACGTACAGAGACAGCATCATCACAGGGCCCTCAGTCTCTGTAGGAAAACAGGATAATTACTCAAGCAATTTTTTTTTCTATTTAGCTGTTGTTCTAAACCAACACATTCATTTTGGACTCTTGACTCAGCTTATTTCTCAGTATTAACTATCATTGCAGTACACATTAGAAAGCGTGCAACATCTAGGACTATATTCTATTTTGGAAATTCTATTCCCTGTTTTCCTAACTCTATTTGTCAAATTTTTTTTTTCTATTGTGAGTAGTAAAAGACAAAAGCCTTCTTCATCTGGATATTAATGTAAAAAGGCAATTTAGAAATTCACCTTGATTTTCAAACCAGCCCAGAACAACTTTGGCTCAGTATTCATAACTCTGTATCACTCCCACCTAAAATCACAGATTTGTCAACGTATTCCTGTTTAAAAGGAAAAATAGAAGTTTAATACACTTAGGTGGCATGCAGTCAATTCTGAGAATTACCAGATGCCTCCAACTCCACAAGTGCTACACCTGTAGTAGCACTGAAGGCATTTTTCAGTGTCACAAGCCAAAGATCAGAAAAACATCGGAAAGAACCATGACGTTGTTTTTTAACTTATTGAAGGAATTCCAAGTATCTATGTAGCAAAAGGTTTTCCAATTTACATCTTGCACTAAGCCTGAACTACCGGGCTGGTTTTTTTGTACACTCCTACTGAATTCAGCAGGTGATCACACAGTTAGGTTTTTGTTTACCTGGGGGCCAAATGAAGGATCTCTAGATTCTCTTTGGTGAGCACTTCAGGCATTATGTGGCAGTAAATATGGAACTGTCACACAATGGAGAGGAAAGAATTTTTAATTTCAGCTCTGAAGTCACCAGAAAAAATTGTGAAGAATGAGATAAGAGCTCCTGAATATTGGTGTAACCTATAGAGGAAAGTAGGCATACTTTGTGTGGGATTGTGGATCTCTCTCCCTGCAGAAGCAACAAGAAGAGATGTTACACACCTCACAATCCCACCACCCCCAAGCTTTTTGGAGAGCAAATGGACACGAGACCACACAAACAAAAAGTGCCGTGTTGGTAAAGGACATTTGGAAACCCACAGCAGCAGGTGACAGTGTGTTACTGGGGAGATTAATTACTTCTCATGCTTCCAGAAAGTCCATTAAGAAATCTAATTTACAAAACAGGCTCTCCTACATACATTACTTGTCCATTAACATTCTGAGAGCAATTAGCAATTAAGCAAAACAGGTGATAGCATGTGCAATCCCTGTGAAGTAGTGGAAGAGAGATTTCCATAATATTTTCACGCTGAAGTAGAAACAGCGTAGCAACAAGAGGTACAGCAGCAAGCACTATATTTGCACAGTCTGGACAGGAAGGGGACAAGGAAACAGTTTGAAAAATTTGAACCTCTGTATCTAAATAACATCTGAGTTTCATTTGGTTAGATTTTCCCTCCTTGCCACTTTCATTTTCCATGATACCAATCTGTATTTTTCCCTCTCTCTGGTCTTATCCACTTTCTGCCACCATTTCTCATGTCTTTAACTCCTCATTTTAATCTTTCTGGTGTGTTTGATGGTACTGTGCCGATCAGCACTTTTTTACATTCCTCATGTCTATTGTGCAGTCATTTGCCACCATTTGTGTTGGGAAGATTTTGTTCCTTTCTCTGTCTGGGACTTTAATCCTGAATTTTTTCTCATTGGCCTACTCGTACTTATCTGAATCACACTCCATGGGTGGTTTTTTCATTCTGTGAAGCATCAGGGGAATACAGTGAGACCTTTTATCAGCAGAGAAAGATAAAATAGTGTAGGAATACGTTTCTGGCTGAGAATTTTCCTTCAAAGAACTCTCTCTTGCTTCATCTCACTGTATTTTTGGCTCCGTCCACCTCCTGGGCAGCATTTATAAGGTTGTCTGATCTGACCCTTTTTTCAAGGTCTTTAGCTTTGTCTGGCATCTAACTCAATATGGATAACAATTCCCTGGCACCTCTCTAGCATAATTATACACCATGAAATGCATCAAGGATTTTCATTTGAGGCAGCTGAGTCTCCACAAGAATTCACGATTTGGCATCTCTTTGAAGCTTGTCAACAGGGCCACCAATTATGGTGATGGTGGGGTTTGTGATGTGTATGTAACAACAGTCCAGCCAAAACGAGAAAATCTCCAGCAAATTTCTTGCAGTCTATAGCAATGAAATCTAAATGGGTTTTAGTCAATACATCCATATCATGGACTTGATTTAAAGATATTTAAATGAAAGTTTTACATCCCACTGTTAATATCCATCAAGTACATCTTCAGTGTTGAGGAGTTTTTTCTTCACCTTTACTTAATTTTCCCTCCCTTACCTCTTTCACTTTTAATTCTGTATCCACCTGGTTCAAAAACATTGTATATTTCTTTAATCTCTGTCTTTTACTCCGTTTTCATTCCTTTCTATCCTCTAACACCCCTGTTCACACAATGGTGATTTAGTTGAAAATAAGGCAAATGGAATTAAGAGGCAGAACTTACGTAGACTGAAGATATCCAGGTCTAGACTTTACAATCCATTATTTCAGATGATTCAGAAATAATACAGTTTATCCTACTGCAGTATTTAGTATGAATGAGATGGTCATAAATTCTTAGATGATTGCATTACTGAAAGGACAATAATTACATGGAACAGGTTACAGGAGAGAGTATTAAAGCAAGGTGAGATTAGTCATAGTATAATAGAATCATAGAGATGGAAAACACCTATATCATTCCACAAGCCTAGACTACTTTCCACTAAAATGCAGTCTCAAATTCTTTGTTGAGTCTAACTTGAGAGGGGCTGGTTGGCATTCACCTCCCAGTTTTCAGAGATTGCTCTCTACCTCTGGGGAGACTTCCTCTGCTTGTTGCTTTTGATGAGCTAAGCATGGGGTCAAACAGCTGCACTTTCTTGAACAGAAAAACTCACACTGCATGCCATAGTCAAAGTGATGGGCTCCTGAAACAGAAATGCTGAACGGTGAGATGGACAGCAGGAAAGGAAACCACACAGAATGGCACTGATTTGAGTGCCCTGGCAAAGAGACCACTGCACTACAGCCTGCAAACAGCGGAATGTGGAGTCAGCAGAAAGACCTGTACGAGCTGCTGGAGGTCTTGAACAAGATGCAGCTTCCATTAACAGTGAAACACCAGTAGAAGGAAGGCTGGATGCATTTTCAGGACTTAATTAGCATTAGCCTACTTAATAAGGTAGGAATGCTTTTGAGAATATGAGAGATGCTGAAACAGTAGAATCTCAGGAAAGAATCTGAAAGTTTTGCCTCTGGGTAAACTGAAAGAACTAGCTCGAAATGGAGAGGTAGTCTAGAAAGCAAAATAAGCACAACAGATAAAACAGCATGTAACTCCTTGCCTGTAATTTACCTACAGGAGAAAACCAAGAAAGAAGCTTGTTAGAATATGGTAAACCTTGTCCTGCATCTAGTGAAGGAGAAAAGGAGATTATAACTGATTATTATTATTATAAGCTATACAATATTTTCCTTTCCAAAGGCTCCAGCAAGACTTTTATTATATGGAAAAATGTCACACATATTTTTAAAAAAACACAGGGCCATGTGCTGGAGTAATGTTGAAAGAAAGGCAAGTAGAAAGAGGGATGAGAGCTGGAAGAGGCTTGTAGTAAAGATGATGTGTCTCATTCTTCAGTCACTCCAGTGAGTGTTTTGTAGCGTGGATTTTCATTACTGCGAGCACTCTGTGTGAAGCAAACACATCTTGACAATACAAGCTACACCCAAAATGCTGCTTCACTATCTGATCCAAGTGTCCCAGAAAATTAGTTTTCAGACAATAAAACTACTAAATTGTAATTGGTAATGTCCCACCCTGTGGCTTAATTCTGAAATCTCATCATTTGGGATTAGATTGGGGCTTGGCCTTGGTGTCCAAATGAGACACAATTGTGGAATTACCAGGTTGGTATATTGGTAGGGGCACAATGATTCATGTCCATTATTAACATATTTTAGAGAATTCAGTGGTGCTTTACTTCACTTAAAGAAAATCTGTAAAGTTGTCTCCTTTCTTGGACATATTCAAAAGTTGGGTGGGCACAGGCCAGAGCCACCACTCTGGTTAATGATGGTCTGGGCGAGGGTCTTGGGCAAGAGATCTCCCAAGTGCTATCCCACCTCAGCCATTAAGTGAAGAAGGACAGCATTTACTTTCAGTTGATGATGTGATTTTGGGGGGATATCACAACAAATTAATGATGGGGATTTACAATATTAGTGGGTATTAGAGATAGAATTAAGAATGCTTTGGCAAGAGGTAAAAGTTATTACATTTAACTCTGGCAGGAGCAGGGTAGGGAGGGTAATCTCTTGGAGGAAAATCAGGATCTCATAAATTAAGTTGCTGGTTGAGTTCTGTCAGCAGACAAATTTGTTTCAGAAAAGTAGGGGGTTGTTTGTTAATAAACAGTGCAATTTTTTTTTGTATCATTATTACGTGTTATTACTTATGTAATTGTTATTTCGTTGCTGTTGCATTTAATAATAATTACGTTTGTACATAATCCATTTTATAGATAATTATACATATGTTTATATATACACATATAATTATACTCAATAGATGTTTATAAATTCCATTTATACATAATAGATTTAATAAAAGCTAAATAATTTTATTATGTAATTGTTATTATTATGTCTAATTATTATGTGTTGCTGGGACTTTTTGTTTAGGTTTTCTATCAAAACAGAATTCAGGTCAGCTGACATATCCTTGAGTGGCCTGTGTAGGACATTCCCCATAATATGTTAGGGTTTATAATGAGATTTCTGCAAAGTCGTGCTGCTGTTCTACCTGACAAATAGTTGGCTTTTATTTAATGAATTTTGTCCTAGCTACTGTTCTATGCAGAGCACAGAGCAATATCTTTCCATGGAATATCTACACTCAAAAAATATTTACCCTATGATAACTTTAAGGTAAATGTTACTTTATAAATTGGAATATTTGTCACTCCATGGAGTTGTTTGCCCTTTCCCAGAAATACTTATGCAGTACAATGAGAGTATTTACCCTTCAATTTAACCAGCAAATATTTGTAGGCCGCCATCCTTTATGTCCACCACCTGTTCTCAAGGCATCTCACTGCCAAATTATTTTATTTCTCAGTTTCTTTTCATTTTGTTTATGGTAAGTTGTTTGCTTCAAGCTTTTTCTGTGTCTATTCCTGAACTCTCTCCTTCCCACTGATCACCACATTTCTGGGAACATACGACCAAGGAACAGGGTCAGGTTTCCGTACGCCCGAGGCAGAGCAAGGAGAGAGGAACATAGAATCATACAATTGTAGAATGGCTTGGAGTGGAAGGGACCTCAAAGATAAACCTGTTCCGACCCTCCAACCCTTTGGGCAGGGACACCTTCCACTATCCCAGGTTGCTCAGTGCCCCACCCAACCTGACCTTGAACACTTCCAGGAATGCGGCAGCCACAGCTTCTCTGGGCAGCCTGTGCCAGGGCCTCCCCACCCTCACAGGGAACCATTTCTTTCCAACATCTGATCTAAAATAGCTCGCTTCAGTGTGAAGCCATTCCCCCTTGTCCTGTCACTCCAGGCCCTTGTAAAAAGTCCTTCTCCATCTTTCTTGTAGGCTCCTTTCAGGTACAGGAGGGCTGCCATTAGTTCACCCCTAAGCCTTACCCTTTTGTATTTTGGCCACTCATCCTTACATTCGCAAATCACAAACCCACAAGTCAGGGCTAATTTGTAGCACACAACAGGCTCAGGTACAATTTGGTATCTGATATCCCCCAAGCGCCTTTCTGCACTGTGAGTTTGCAATTTATTCCTCCAACCCAATAGTTATTGGAAATTATTTTCCTCTTCCAAGAAATTTCCTTTCATTTTCTTTTTCTAAAAATCTCTCCTTTTACTACCTTTATGTAGAGTAGAATCTTATGGTATAAGTTGTGCTTCACTAAGGATACTTACTCTGTTTTTATTGTTTCACCTATATTTTAAAAATAATGCTCTCTTAGTTCCTCTCGAATATACTTAGAGTTCTTAAGCATTACATCCACTTCATAAAAAATGCAGATAGTACAACAAAAATTACCAGCAATCATAATACTCCAGAAACTACAATTGATTATTTTAAAATTAATTTCATGAAGACATTAAAATGTTGTCAGGCTGGAGCCCTAAATCCCTTAGTAGAGTCCCTTTTTCCCCAAAAAATATTGTTCTAGTCTATCAAAAAAGGAGATCGATTATAAACTGAAAGATTCCTTTCACTTTTCATCAGAACAGTCATCTTTGTCCTTTTTTTTTCACTTTCTGCTTCCTTGATACAAAAAGAAGCTCTTCTGCTCTGCCCATTGTTGATCTGAGCCACATCTGAATGTTTTCACTGAATAGGCAGTGTTCTAAGTCTAGATCAATTCAAATTTAAACAGAAAACTCTTACATCAAACCCAGTGCCTTCTATCATTGTCTGACATTACATTTGTACTGCAATTGCCAATTCAGGAAATATTTGCCACGTGGCTAGGCAATTCACTGATCACAGAACTACTTGTGTGTGCCAGACAACGACAGGAGCTGGGTCTTTTCACCATTCGTTAGAAGTACACTCAGACTAAAAACCAACCCAAAATGCTTTATACCCCCTACGGCTGCTGCTGAGCATGTTGGGGATGCAGGTGGATTTATCGTCTGTTCCCTGTTAGGGACATGAATCTGCTCATGAGAGGTTGCAGGTCAGAACTAGGAGAGAATTTGAAGCCGACTCCTGGAGAGAAACTCACAGTGGTGAATAAGGTGGCAGGGAAAGGGGACATCCCTGTGCTGATCCTACCCAGCTGATGCTTCAGGTGTAGGGGTGAAGGTGTGTTTGGGCAGGTAAGGGAGTGAAAAGCAATTCCCTGATGCAAACAGCTAGAGACATTGAAAAGAGGTGATTGTGGCTAGGTGCACATAACTGTAGTAATCTGAAAGCCTTTTCTTCTCTGAGTGATCTGTGGGGACTGGATGCACAGGCACTGCCTGTGGAGTTGACAGGGGGTGTGGGGATACAGGGGAGATAGCAATTTCCTATGCAGTGTTGCCAAGGGAAGAATCACAGCCAAGCCATCTGCATCATTCAGCAAGGTGTGTGCAGAAGCCCATTTCTTAGTGACAAGCCCTCAAGAGGAAACTCCTGTTCTCCAAGAGAGGAGAAAGGAGAACACAAGGCTGTGCTCTCTTGGATGTCTTTGTAGCATACTGCAACCTCCAGCCTTCCCTGCAAGGGAGCCAGGCAGTCACTTCTGTTCTGTAGCTGGGAGGCTTTTCTAGGACAGCCACAACAGAGATTTCTCAGAAGTAATTTATGTCTTCTGCTTAGAAAGTAAAATAGAAAAAAACCCCTAGAACCAAAAATTGGCTAAAACATGACTAGAGCTAGATAAAATGTGGCCACACCTTTCAGGGGCAATTCAACATGGACAGCATAACCATTCTGTTCTGTCTCATGCAAATAACATGATTTTAACTGGTCCCAACCAGTAAGACGGTCTGCAACAGCCTGGGAATCCTCTCCCACCTTGCTTTTCTATCCTGACTACTGATAAATATCTCAGTAACTCTGGACTGAACAAATACAAATACCTCAAAGTAACATTATCTAATTAAAATGTTCCTCTTTCAGAAATTCTCTAGATTAGTTTTTCTCATTTACTTCTAAGCATCCTTAGCAAAACTGAATCTCCTGACTGAGTTGTGGTCATTTGCACTGGAAATACAGCATCTTTTCTGGTTGGAGCTAAGCTTATAAAAAAATATAAATAGCACACTCCAAAAAGGCTGCCAGATTTTTAGCAAAATACATTTGCATGGATTTCTTCCCAGAGTAGAAATTCCTCTTTTTGCAATTGTGTGCAATTTATGACCACTCAGAAAATATGAGCCATGTTCTCTCCTCTTTTATTCAGCATAAGCTTCAGTGAAATCAAATTACACTGATGTAAAACCATTGTAAATGAGATCAGAATCACAATCTGCCTCACCCAAGACAAAACTGTTTTGTGGCTAAATAATTTCATTTTGTGATTAATTTAATATTAGTGGTGGGGTCCAAATGTGTTCTTTAAACTGCTTTATGAATAGAATTTCGTTCTCTGAGATCAGTGAAATACAAATGAAAAAATATTCTATTATCAAAGGTGCCGTGTTTTTTTGTGAAATGTTTCCTTTTACACAAAATTCTTATTCTTCCTGAAATCCAAACATTGACTTTCAGAAATTCTTTCACTGACGGTGTTGCATTTGGTTTGTTTGGGTTTTTTTGATTCTAGAAAGACAGGTTCTTTACTTAGCTGGTTAATTATTGCTGAATATATTCACTGCTGTTGCTGTCTCCTAGCTAACATCTAAGTTTGTTTTACCAGGAAACCAGTACATATCCATAGTTTGATTTGTTACTTTTATAATTAGCCAGCTAAACTAACAGTTTATAAAATTGTATCAGCACAAAGAAAATCCACTTGGATTCAGGAGGACATGATGTGCCCTGTGTTTGCAGAATATTAATTGTGACTGGAATAAATATTGATTATCCCCTTTGTAAAATGACCGATAAACATTTCAGTATTCTTTAAACACAAGCTGCTTGTTCCTGATAGATTGCTGTACTTTCCCTGAGGAAAAGTAGGGAAAAAAAGTTGGAGAATGCTGCATTAGGTAAGGGAAAAATACTCAACAAATGATCTTGTTAACAGAAAATTGTGCAACCTTTACAAAATTTTAATTAGATTCTTAATTTTATTCATTCCAAGTCTGCTGGTGGGGAAGAAAGAGAGCTGTACTGGAGGATATTTCATAAACTCCAAGTTGAAGATCCTGTTCTACAGGAGTTACTTTATCACATAAATTAATATAATGCTCAGATCTGGTATCGAACTGAGAAAACAGCTCTTAATAATGTAAGTTCTGCTGTAGTTCATAAAGCTGAGACAAATAAACAATGTCTTGCCTTTTTTCTATCCTGATGCAAATATAAGTGTAATATATCCCCAGTCTTCTCTAGAAATTCATTATTCTTCCAGGTTTTGGCTCCTGAAAATCACCAAATTCTGGACTTTTTAATGCAGAGAGATCACAGTCTTTCAGTAGAATGCATATTTTACTATAGTAGAATATTTTATTTATTTTAAATCTTACTTCCTGATGTTATAACTCCTTCTAAGCTGCAAGGCTCCTCAGATCAATGTCACCAAGGTTCAAACCATTTTCCCTTCCTCCACTATGCTTCATAAGGATTATCGCATCAAAAAGGCAAAAAAACCCCTCCTCTATTCTCAGTCTCTTTTGTTGTCCATCTTTTAATGTCTTCTGATTTAATTTGATTTTGACATTTGTCGTTATCTTCCTTGCTGGGTTCCCTTAAATGATCATAATTTTTCCTTTGAGGGAACAATGTTCAGATCTCAGGATGTTCTCATACTCATTTTATTCAGGCAGCTCACTCACTACTTCCATCTCTAAGCATTTAGATTTTACTTCTGGTTGACAAGTTCCCTGCCTGAGAACACTTAGTCAGAGACATCAATGTGCAGCAGCTCTTCAGGGCTCTCCAGTTGTCTGCAGATGTCATTTCCAGGTCTTTGGTTGCATTCTACTTTCTCATGACATCTCTTGGATAAAATACAGTCTGACATATAGCTCGAAATGAAGAGGTTAATTGAGCCTATATAATTGATTCTGTACTTATGTTCACAGCTTAAGAATGCTGGATCTAAAGACACATAACTATGTATTCCTGGCCACCCAAGCTGGAGAAAACCTTATAACATCATTTAGTCCAGATCTTATTGATGGAAATTTGCATAAAGACAATTTTTTTTTTTTTTTTTTTTAGATCCTTACATACTAAAGAAATGGCACCAAATGGAAATCAATATTTTCATTAGTGGTGCTACTCCTCAGCGATATTCTGCTTTAATGACGAAGGACAGGTGAGGAAGGACAGGTGAGGAGTCCCCTGGATGTGTGCTCAAGGATCACAGTGCGTGTTGTTTCTGTTTAACTCATTGCGAAGGGACAGTCCTCCCTGCAGTAACTTCTTTGGCTGAGGCTGGACATGATTTCTTTGTTAGCCAGACAACCCAGCCAACATTACATCACTTTCTGTGAGCAAAGACACTTTCTTATTCTGTCATTCATAACCTCAGATTCTAGGTAGCAGATTCACTGAACTCTAGATAAACAAAACAAGACTAAGTTATTGCTTGCTCTTACTTTCACCAGAACATATCCTGACTATCTGCAGAGACCTCCCCCTTGGAATTTACACACAAGTATCAAGCACAGGGAACATTTGCACTCTAAGTGAGAAAAGACTCATAGCAAGGTGGCCATTCAATATATTCTCCTATGTGAGAGAGAGCAAACTCTACTCCACTCTGCACCAGGAGATTCTGTTCCCCGCACACAGATAAACAGTAGGCATGGTGCTTTCTAGACACAAATTACCAGCTACTCTTCCAGTTAAACAGAACCAGGTCTGGCAAGAAAAACAGACATTTTGCTGCCTCTTGTCTCATAACACCAGAATCAGGAGAACAAGAGAGCAAGTGAGATGGAATAAATGAGAGTGAACTGCCTTTCAGGTCTTGGAAGATCCTTGTGGAAACCAGTCTCCAGAAGAAATGCTTGTAAAATGAAAAAGCTTGTTGTGTATTTTGCTTCAAGGTTCATTGTGCCTGGCTTTGCAACCATTCTGGGCAGAGAAGAGTAGAAGTCACTTAGATGTCCAGTTGGATGAAAACTGACTCATAGCTTCAACAACTCCTTTCCTCAGCGCTGTCTTGTAACAGATGCCTCGAGCTGACCTCCATGGGCAGCCCTCTGTTACTGCTGAGCGTGTGCAGCCCTCCCACCCAGCCCTCCCTGGCAGTACCAAATATATTCATCTAACTGGATGACTGAACAAACTAATCTATCACATATGTAATATCTTATGAGAAAGGGAGAATGTCTCAGAGGGGGACCAATTATTGGGACTACTGCATGCGGGAGCTAAAGCACAGTCTGAAACTGATATTAAAAACCCAGCATTTTTTATCTGTCACTGACATTTAAATCAGAAAATCCAAAATCTGTGTAGTGTCTAGTGAAACAGCAAGCTTAAAAATAGCTTTAAGTGGCAGAATAGCCAATTAGCCTTGAATAATGTGAACTGAGCAAAGCACAAAACCCCCGTGTGCTTCCCTAGTGGAGCAGGCTGAGGCCACCTGGGGTAGTTTGCTGTCTCCAATGATACCTAATGACCAGTGTTTCAAAGGAAGCTCAGATTCTCAGGAAGCTACTAATTACTCCTTGCTGAACCAAGAGCACAGCTGATACAACTTCTGATCAGTTTATGCTTGGACTAGAAACCCCTGCATGTTTTTCTTGGTCAGTGTAATTGCATTTTCTATTCATGCTGAATACCTTTACTTTTTTAAAACAAAATCCAATATTGATAATGGTTGTTTATCCTCATCTTGAGTTTACATGAAAAAAAGCCATAATCCCATTTTTCTTTAAAAACAATCCTAAAACAACAGTGGTCCAGATTGCACAGGTACCATAGGAAGTAAAAATTACAAGTAAGAGATTTTTTTCACACACATGAATGAATTCTGCAAATACTAACAGAGCTGTGGACAACTGCCCAAAATATTAAACTTATGAGAAGCCTGGACATTCTCTCCTTTGATTTTTTTTTTGTTTTCTCCAGGGACAGGAAATAACCGGAAAAAACATCTGATTGTAGAAGGCTTAGGTTAGAAGAGGGCAGTGTCCAAAATCTTTCAGCTCTGCATTGCTGGCTTAGGTATGGCTTAGGTTAAAGGCAGCCCAGAAAACTTTCCTTCTTCATTCCTGAATTCAATCCATTCCAGGATGAACATTATTAAAAAAATAATATTGGTCTCAGTTGATGTTAGCTCTCTCATAGACAGAAAAATGAAAACATTTCAAGAAGATTTGTTTTTATGACTTCAGTTAATCTTTTCAAAACAAATTTAAAGACAATAGAACTGGAAAGGCAATTTGCTGCTGTCTTCAGCTTGCTGATTGCTTAATCCTTGGTTATCACATCTATAAATTGGAAACCTGGGACTTTCATGCAAGTACTTTACCCAAGGTTTCTTGTGGCACTGGGGACTGTGGAAACCTGGCTTTTCCAAGGAAGGCAGGGAGTGAAAAGGGCATCTTCTCGTCAGTGGAGCTATTACTATCTGCATTTGATCCCTTTATGCAGTGAGGCACGAGGATTTGAAAGACACGATTGCTCTGCGGAACTGCTTTGAAGAGAAGGGGAGATTACCCCTCTGTAGGTTTTATCACATCCGCGTGCAACTTTATTATATAGCAATTTCTAAAGTGGAGAGACAGGAAAAGGGATATCAAGAGGTTCCCTCTCTCCAATAACAATGTTAACAGATATTCAAGGGTGTTTTATAAGTGTTGGGATGGGATCTGAGGCTGACCACCAGCTGATGACAGTATCAACTTCCAGCATCACAGCTTTGAACTTTTATTCTACAGAATTGTTTTTGTGGGACAGGGAGAAGAGGAAAAAAGAAATGTGGAATAAAATATTAAAAGTGTCTAGGAAAAACATCAAAGAGAAAGAAGAATTTGGCACTGAGATTCCTTCGATCATGGATCTAAATTATGTTGTGGGAGCAGCATGAAAAGAGTGTTTGAGGGCTTTTTTAATTGAGATTTTTCACTGAAAAATAAATGTTCTTTTTGGAGGTTAGAAACTGTTCCCTCAAAAAATATTTCTTACATCTTAAAATAACCAGGTTGTACTTCTTCTGATGGCAAAAGAAAGATACAGTGGTTTAAGCAGTCAAAAAGTCTTTTTAATGCTGCCAAGGGAGTATATCTTCTTTGGAACATAAAACATATAAAAGGAGGATTCATTTTTTTCTTCTTTCTAATAAATTTAAACTCTTCTATTCAAAATTTCTGAAGAGCAAAATATTTTTTCTCTTCAGAATAGTCATGGAAAATTAAAACCAGTTACAAGAAAATTATGAGGAAGGCTTAATGTGATGTCTGGAATTCAGTCGAAAGTCTACAGAGGTCAGAGTCTTAGAATAAATCAGCTGCTGCAGATTTGTTAAACTACATGAAGAACATACATTTTATGATGTGGAAATGTAGATTTATTTGTATAGTATTTTTTGCTTTGCAAACATAGTTTTCAGTTGTCTAAAACCACTGCCAGAATTGACTACATCTAATGAAAATGCAAAAAATTTGAACCAAATGAGGTAACCAAATTAAGTCTTTTTTTAGATGTCTCAGAACTTTGTGTAGTAGTCAGCTCTCAACTGCCAGCCAACTAGTAAACTTTTTTCTTTTTCTATCCTTCCTCCTTAAAAAATGGTGATGAATCTCGGTATTTTCCATACTGGCCACCAACTTAAAAGGGAATAAAACAGCAGAGATAGACCAAGGAAGAGACAAGTAACTTGGGGATGTAAGAGGCAGTATGCCTCACTAGGGTCTGTTAGTGGAGGGGCAGTCTTTCATTTCTGAATTCTATTTGAAATTCTAAATCAAAGGTAGCTTAGCAAAGATCTAGAGAATCTGCAAACATTTCACAGCGTTTTTTAAAAGAGGTGTTAACAAAAAAATTAAATAAAATTTCTTCTATCATTTGAGTCTCAGTACAGAGAATAAAACTGATAATTTCCATACACTGAGACAGCAGTGGTGCAAATTTATGGAAGTTTATGTATAAATATGCATATGAATAGCACATAGAGAATCTTCATGTGTTGACAAATAGAAGACACATCTGAGATGTCTGTTAAAATTCAGTGTGGACTCAGCCATGCTGCATTCACCAGCAAACACAAAACAGTCACCGCTTTAATCAACTGCAGTGAAAGAAGAGACAGTTTTGGAAGCTGTGGAAGGTTTTCGAAAGGAGTAGGAGGAAATGCTGGAGCTATTGGACAGTACAAGATACAGTCACACAAGAATCATAGAAAAGGGGCATTCAAGCTGTGAAGTAACAATGGTACAAACAAGCCACAGAATGGGAGTGGTTTCTGAAAGTGGCCGTAAGACTAGAATTTATCTTCAATGTACCAAACACAGGAAATTCCTTCAAAATAAAGGTGTGTTTACAGATGGGAAACACCCATGTTTGGGTCAAGTGCCCCTTTCAAATTCTGAATCGCTAAAATCAAAGAAAATGCTCATTTTTCCTTTCCAGACTACTAAGCAATAATAGTAAATTTGGAGGTCTAAAATCTTTTTCCTATATTCCCAGTTCCTTACATCAAATCTCTTCTCAATAAACACTGCTTTCCCCGTTCCTCTACTGTACTTTTCTCCCTCTTTTCAATTCCCTCATGTTCCCCTTTCATTCCTCAATGCAGCCTTTGCTAGACATTACACCAAAGGCTCCAGGTCCCTTTTTTCTGTCTCTCTCTGCTTTTTGCCCATTTTGTTCAGTTCAATGCAGCTTCTTTGTTTCATGGACTACAGCACACGTTGTGTTTGTACTTTGCTAAATCCACAGGACTTCTGATTCAGTTGAGCTCCCTGATATTTGAGTGTGAATAATAGATAGTGGTGCAGTGGCTGGAAGTGCCAGCTTCAATCCATGTGCAGAGAGGCAGAATCAAAAGGAAATGCCTCAAATCTGAACAAGCACAATCTCTGAGTTCCTCCCTGCTCCAGGTGGAAGGTTTTTGTGGGGCAGAACACAGGAGCCAGCAGCCCCTTGCCTTTGCCCACACCATATTTACACCAGTGGGCAGTATCACCACTGGTCAGTGGTCACCCTAGGTTTTTGTTTTTCTTTATTTTTGCTTCATCTGATAAGTGATTACTTTTTAACTAAAGCCAATCATTTCTAGAAGAGTGAAGACAGCAGACAGAAAGTGGTTAGGAACCAGGTGTCCTGCTGCTTTCCCTCCATGCCTGCCTCTCTCCCACTGAACTCCAGCAGACGCCTTTTACTGCGTCGTGCTTCCCGCTGAGATTCATAGGATCTGCTAATTAATGCTGCCTACGTCTTAATAGCTAACAGATATTTGATAATCCCCGAGCATAAGGATACATATTATCTTCAGAATTACTGCAAATCTAGCTTCCATTTTTTGTATAAATGTTTTTCTTTGCAAACTCTAAGCTCTAACTTATGATGAAGTTAATCATAAATTATGACTTAAACTATTCACGCTATTGTTAAGGAAATGCACAGTAGAAGCATCTTGCAAATAGGATTAACATACATATATGAAACTTTCATGAGGCTCAAGGAACAGAATAATCTACTAGAATTTCATGTATTGGAAGTCAGAGAATCCTTTTCCACCATCCTACCCTTTGCCTCCTCCCCATAAAAAAACCCAAAAAACCACAAACAAACCCAAAACTACAGATGCCAGAAGAGATAAGAGATGAGGGATTAATAGAGTTTCTCTTGACCCTGGGATCAACTCCACCTAGGAGAGATCAGGTTCAGAATTTTCTTCCCTGGGTTGTATATGATATCAGAATTCTATTTTATATTAAATAGATTACATATAAATGTCAACATTCTCATCAGCATATGAAGCACATAGAACGAAAGTAAGAAAATACTAAGCATGTTTGCAATTAATTCAAGAGGGAATTATTCTGTTTTTACTGTCACATTTATAAGTATCTACATTTTATATATATATATATACATATATATATATATATATATATATATATATATATATATTTATCAGACAGGATGAAGAAGCCAGAGTTGGAATGAATGACAAGAAGCTGATTTGCTCCATAGGGGAATGTCTCTTAAGTCCAACAGTATTCTGTATATTCAAGGCAAGGACATGGTAGAAGCCAAGAGAAAACTTATCTTTAAACTGCATTGAGGCAAACCTATCTTTGGCAATAAACTGGCTCAGAGCTGATTTATGAGTTCTGCTGAAACAGATAACCAGCAGATTACAAATATTCAACATTTTTACACAGCGTTTTTTAGCTGCATCCCATCTCTTTTAGGTTCAGTTTCAGGATAATTCTAATCCAACAACTGCAGAAGCAACAACACTGATATAAGTGTGTCTGATAAAAATGTATTTCACAGTCACAGGGGAGGCTTATTTCCAAGACACACTGATTCAGTCAGGATTGAAAACAAACACAATAGTACTTTTTTTTTTTTAATCAAACTTAGGTGACATAAATCAAGTGTGAGATTATGATTGTGGAACCATCACAGTGAAATATGTGCAAATGACTTTCGGCAGTCTATTTAAAAAAGTAGAAAAGGTTTACAACAAATAATTAAACCCCGAAACCAAGAAAAACAAACACAAAACAGAAAAACAAAGAAAAAAAATCCACACAACCTGGAAGAATACAGGTCTGACCAAAACATGAAAGAAAGAAAAGTGACATTGAGTAAATTCTCATACATTTAGGGGTTTTTGTAGCCTAGTCTAAGAGGTAAAGAAAGAAACACCCTTGTTTTGTTTAGAGGAACTCAGTCCAAAGTACTCAAAACAAATTAAATTTGCAAAACAATTGGAACTAATCAAGGTCTGCTCTCCTCAAGCATGTGTGAAATAATAAAAAACAATCAAAAAAGAGTAAGAATAAGAATAAATATAAACCCTGGTGAGAAAAACAACCCTCTTATTAACCTAGCCCTAAGAAAGTTGGTGGTTAACAATGTCAAAAGGAAAATATGGCAGAGATGGGCAGGAGGAAACTTCACAGAGAGCATGGTGGGAAGGCAAAGATCCCACCAACAGCCCTGGCTCAGATTGGGAAGGATCTGTGCTGGACAAAGGTCTGCATGACCCTGGTGGGTTGTTAATGTGGATTTGTTTAGAATGGTCTCAATGTCTGGGTGCTTCTGCCATGGCCATGACTCCTGTAGACTTAAAAACACCATTCTTGTTCCCTACTGAAGTCTGCTCCTAGCAGCATGGGATCTCAAAGAGAGCATGTTGGCACTGGCTAGATAATGCCAGATCCACTTAGACACCAGTGTGGAGTAGCTCATTGTGACGAGGTCTTTGCAGGTTACATGATATAAAGCTCTTCCAGGTCATGAGATTCCAGATTTTCATGAGGAGAGGAGAGATGCTTGTGCCAGGAGAGGCTGATATGATCACTTTAATAGGAGTAATTGCACCGTGCAAGGTGCTAAGGCAGTGTATTCAGCCGGACTGCAGGATGAACAGTGTGAACGGCTTGCAGCAACAGCGCAGCCAAATCTGTCATTTTTCCTAAATGAATATCCACAGGTTGTCCAGGCTAAGGGAGGGATACTTAAAATTCTGGGGTGTACAAAAATATTCACTTAAAGTAAACATGCATAGGTTCAATTGTTGACATTCTGAGTTGTATGCCATTGGTCTAATTTCACTTAAAAACATCATATGGATGGCCTTGGGAGCTGTATTAGACCATCTGCATGAGTGTCAGGACTTGCATGTTCTATTGGATATATTTTCCCTACATGTGTGCATTTAAACGAATTTTGGAAAAAGACTTCCATAAACTTTGTGGCGCCAGTATTGAATAATAATAGGCAGCATTTAAATGCCAAAACAAAGCATGAAAAATTTTATCTGCCTCAAGGGTGTGTCTTTGAAGGTGTCAGAGACATTAAAAACAAAGAAAATAAAAGAAGTGATACGCCAGATGCACACATCTGCATCAGTTCAAACCCAATCCCCAGTCCCCAAAGCTGTCAAGCACAACTTGCAGGAGGAGAGAGAGAGAGTATTTATTTTTTAATCATCTGTCTAAGTACAGAAAGCTTGGAAAGGGCTCTGGGGGAAGCTTCTTGTGCTTGAAGTATGTTCTACTCTTCCTTACCTTACCGCAACATAATTCTTTCCCCACTGTATTTTGTAAGCCTTTTTCTGCATGGCTGTAGCTCACAAGTTCTTGTGGTTTCAGCTGTTTCGCAGACACAGGGATTCCAAAGGGGCACCACACTCTGCATGAGGGTTTAGTCCTTCCTTTATTCCCGACACACAAGTGAATGAGCATTCCTGTAGAAAATACTTTTCTTCACCTAAAGCCATAGGCTAAATATCAGCCAGGGGGAAGATGTGAGGAAGAGCAGGGGAGGCTCAAAGTGGGAGTTCTGGCTGTTACCAGAGTAAGAGAAGCTTCACTTGGGAAGTGCTATCTTTTAAGCATTGCAGTGATGTTTCATGATGCCTGTGTCAACACAGCATCCATCAAGGAAAGCCCTGGGGTAGAGGGGAAAGTCCTCATGGGTTTTTTGTACTACTGCATAAAACAGCACTGGTTTCTCTTCCTGTGGGGACAGATCCACACCAGACATTGCAGAGCGACTGGCACTTGTTCCATTGTGCTACAGTACATCTGAGTGTGTATACAGCCAAGAGCTGAGCTAGGGATCGACAGGCAGGAGAAAGGGCCATTTTAGGGAATCGTATCAACAGGCTGCTGGAAAATGCCCTAAATGACTATTACATAGTCCAATTTATTTATGTGGTTATGTTTCACTACAGTGTTCCTTTCCAAGATTTATTTATTAGCAGGAAAAATGTCAAATTATTACCCTTTTGCCTTTTTTAGGAAGTAACCAGCATTTCTGTGTGGACAGGGAAAATCAAGATTTTTACTATTATTTGGTTTCTATGGTCTTATTTATCACCTAATTCCACTCCATGGCAGCATCTATTGCAATTTGTAGATGATCTTCAGAGAAGATGGAACATTTATGTTCTCTGCCATCCCTCATACTGTACGTATTAGGGCTGAAGATGTGTTCAAAACAATAGAGTTGCTTAGATAGGGGAACTGGCTCCTTCCCTGTGATACTCTGTGAGGCCAGCTATTGGCAAAAGACTTGAATTTTAATATCTAATTCCTTACTCAAAAAGTACAATTTAATTAACCTATGTGGCTTAATAAATTCATTAATTATTTAATCAATATTCATTTTTATCAAATACTGAAAATCATTAAATAAACACTGTGTATTAAACTTTGATAAATTTATTTAAATTTATCTAAAACTTAGATAAATTTATTACTGATGCTTTTCCCTATTTCAGACCTCCTAACTTCAGCAAATTATTGAATGTCTTTCTAAACCTTTTTTTAAATTTTTTTCCTACAAAATGTTTTTGAAAGGAGCTTTGTTTCCTGCCTGCAGGACGGAGGACACAAAGAAAAGCTAAGACCTTCTCTTTGGCATCACTCTAGATATTCCCTTTAGACTGACAGGGGACAATCGTGTACCCAATGGTCCCAAGAAAATATTTGTGGTCATAGGGATTTTCCTAACCCTCTGTTTCCACCCAAAGTCAAATAGAGCCTCTCTCTCCTTAGGGAATATCTTTGTCAAAGGTAGTCCACTATCACTGTGGAAAGGTATATACAGACATGGAACTACTAAGAGTGTGCAAATATATATAATTATATATCATTCTATGTTATACAATGCATATAAATACACAAACACAGCAGCACATTCCATTTTGAAATTAAACCTTAGGCAGCATGGAGTTAAGCCCCATCCTTGCAGGAAATCGCTCAGACTGGTGCCATGGGTGCTTCTCTCCCAGCACAGGAAGAGCTCTCCTGCTGAGTCCCCCTCACCTCAGCTCTCCCTACCTGAGCAGACCCATCCAGCACTGAGATCATTATTCCACCCACTGGCACCTCTGAAATCCTGACGATTGATGTTCTTTAAAAATTAAAATGCAGGTTTCAAGCCAAAATATCTCGGCTGCCTCTGTGTGCTGCAATGTTAAATACAAAGATCAAGCATTCCTTGTTTTACAGTAACACACAGAGCAGCCATAAACAAAGTGCAGCCCAGGCCACAGAGCTGAACAGTTTGCTTTAGACAATCAAGGAAAGGTGCAGACAGTTCATGTCAGCTACTTGCAGTGGTGGATCACAACCTGAATATTGCCTCCACTCTCAGAGCTGACACTTTACTTCAGAAGCACATGAAGGAATGGAAAGTTACACCATGTTCTAAGCAAGACCTTCATCTCCTGGTCTGTTTTAGGTCATCCATATAAGAAATACAAACTTCAGACTTACACAAAAAACAGAGGCTTCAGAGGTTTCTAAAGTGAGTGTTCTTCAGCAGCAAAATTGTGCTGCTATCTCTGAACTCCATCCAGGCCAGCACTGGGGCAGCCTAATAAGGAGATTAGGAAAGGGGCTATATGGAAGTGGATTAGAGATGCTTGCTCAATTGTACTGCATAAAACTGCAAGAAGCAGAGCTCAGAAACACTTCAAGAGCAGGAGCCCAGTGTTGTGAGAATGTGCCACATCTGGTATTTGAGGAGGCACGAGGGAGAAGGCTTACAGAGATTAGTGAGAGGTAGCAGAGGAAAAGCGGGAAAAGACTCCGGGAGCTGAAGCATGATGCAAGAATTCCACCACAAATCCTGCTGATCTGGAATTTGCATGGCAGACAGAACAGCACATGACACTGTCATGGCAAGCAGCTCTCCTGCTGGGCAGCTGGAGTTGGGAGTGGAAGCAGGAGAATTAAAAAGCAAGGACACTCCTTGTTAGCAGGACAGAAATAATCTGGAGATACTGAACTCAAGTGTATGTGTCTTCAAAGACACTCTGAATATATTATTCTGCAAATGGCACTGACTTAATCCATTTCCCATATTCAGCCCAAACCACGGTCATGATTTAGAACATTTCCAAAGGATTCCCACTACCAAGACCTGATGGAACCCAGGGAGTGCAGACAGTTGCTAACCTGCTGAAGTCTGGATAACACAATGCCCCATGCACTGGAAGGAAGTAGAATAATAGATCAACAAATGAGTTCTATGAGGTGCATCATTTATCAAGTAAGGAAGAAAAAAAATTTCTATAAAGTGACTTCTCAGATACTCCCGGGATAAATCAATTTAAACTTTGTACACTGCTCAGGCTATAGCTACAGAATTAATGTCCTGTGTAGCAGCCAATCTAATCTTCTTTTTTAGTAAAGCACTGTGAAAAACTTATTATCCTACCTATGATTCTTACTGGCCTGTTTCTATTTATTTCTTCAATGTCAGCATCAGTAGGCAAGTGTAGTCTGCCATTTAGCAACAGGGGAATATTTTCACCCACTTCAGAAAATGTAATTTCACATGTGGGCCCTCATGTGGGATTTGATGTGGGGGGTTTTGATGGACGATCAGCAAACCAAAATAGTACAGTATACAGACAACTGGAGGAAAAACACAAACCAGTCATTTCAGGAAAATGCAAGCTCTTAAATAATGGACACTGTTAGGGGACAGCAAAATCTTACCTCACTACTCCTGTTAACACCCTTTACAGCTCACTCTTGTTTTTTTACTACCCACTGTGTTGCTCACACTTTTGGTGACATTACCCCAAATTTTTATCCAAGCCAAGTCCAGCATGTTGCAAAGTTTGGCATGTCTGGGTCAGAAATAGCAAAGCCAGTGGCCAGAGCCACAGCAGGAGTGGCATTGGCAGCAGGAACCTGCCCCATCCTTGCAGAACAACTGCTGGGGTGCACCCCCGTGCCAGGGGCAGCGTGGTGCACGTGCTATGTCAGCAGGCAGGTGGCAAACGGGCACAAAGACTGCTCAGGGGGATCCTTTGGAATGCTTAGGAGGGTGGGTACTCAGCGTGCCCACCTGCCCCAGCAGCTGAGAGCATGGGAAGGTTTTTGGGGACAGATGCCATTAGCACCAGGAATGTGGGTTTTTAAAAATTTTCTGGGCTGAAAGTGTGGGTTTCCAAAACAGGGGCACAAATCATGGAAAATACCTGGAATTTTTAGTGGGCTTCTGAGAAAGAATTATTATTAGCTCAGAGGTGAGATTCCTAGGCTGGAGCTTGTTTGCTCTTTTCAATTGATACAGAATGATGTTCCCCTTAGATAAACTGCATGCAAGTTAATGCAAAGAACACCTGCAGCTGCTAGTGCATTGGGAAATCTCTAAGGATGGCCTGAAAACATGATGCTTTGTCTCTGCCACTTCCTTTTTCCCTTGGTAAGGTATTTTGGGTAAATAAATGAGGAGAGTTCATTAGCGTGCACTGGCTAAACAATTGTTAAGAAAATACTCAAGGGCTGTGATTTATGATAATTTTCATTGGAACAACCTAGGGAACCTAATACATAAATCTTCAAGATTGTGCAGCTCACTTTCTTTGGGCTTGGGCAGATAAATAGATAATAGCACTAATACCAAAACAAGTTAATGTCTTAACAGCTTTTGCCTAGGTGTTGTTAGCTAATTTGAAAAGCTAGGCATGTCCATATTTGTGCCACTGCTGTGAAAAAGAGAAGCAAGAAAAAAGACAGTCATCTTTTGCTAAAAATACTGCAATATTCAATGAATGTTTGTTTAGGATATGATGCAATATGCCAAAAGGAAAACTTCTGGGGACAGGGCCAGGTTCGCACATTACAGATCTGCTTGAAAGGGGATCACAATCATAGAACTCCACCCTTCTCTAAACTAAAACAGGTTATTCTTATATATTTAAAATAGCATATGTTCAAGTCATCTCCCCAGAGACCTGTCCTCACCCAGTTCAGACACAGAGAGCACTCAAGAGTACCTTTTCAATTCTCAGAGATTTTGAGATGATTGTGAGAGTACAAGAGAAACAGCCAGTGTATTATTTCCGTCTTTCAAGAGTGCTAGAATTGATAAACTTCATAAGACCAGTTATCCTTTTCTCATGCAACCCCATCCCTTTTACAACATCCGCAAGTTTTTAGCCAAAAAATAAGTTGGTTATTAAAGATACGAACATTTTAAAACATAACATGGACACATAATTTACTCTATTTGCTGAAAAAAAGTAATGAATGTGATGCATGTATTGTGGCAATATCATCAATTACCAACCAATACAGGAAAGCACCTGTGTCACAGATGATGAATCTCTGGCCCTGAGGAATTTCATATGACCTTTCTGGTTAACTCGATTTCCCTTCTCCCACCTTGGGCACAGGGAAGTTTTTTCATTCTTGGCTTAAAAAGGAGACACCTTTCATTCAAACCTCAGTTTACTATCTACTGACCATAGACAAAAATACAGTTTCTTGATTTGTCCATAGCATCAGACTATCCTTGCAGGCAACTTCCGGTGCTCAGTTTCAAGTGGAAGAGCAGATGAAAATCTAACATGCATTTATCCGGCATATTTACACATCCCATGTACCTCCACATTGATGCTAAAAATCAGATTGCATTTTCCCCTGGTTGCTCCTACTGTAGAAATTCATTTCTGCTTAAAACAGAGATGTGGTACACTGAAATGGTCTTATGTCCGAATCCTCAACCCCCCAAGCAAAAACATATAAAAGGGATCAAAAGCTTCTGGATCTTCTTTCATCTACATATTTCATTCCTTCAATCAAACACACCAAGCTGTTGGAATCTTCTCTGTGACTTTGCCTGACTAATATATGACTCTGTAGGGTTTGGGGTTTTTTTTCTGTTTTCCTCTTGCCTTTATATTAACGTGCCTTCAAAAGAAAAAAGATCTATGAGACTGCTAATTTGACAGTTGACAAACACAACTGCACCATCAATCTTCTTTGCCAAAAATAATCAGACTCTAAACTTTTAAGATTTTGAAATTAAGAACACACTTCCCTCTCCCCCAATAAAATTAAAAAAAAAAAAATCTGGATCAAAATGAAGTTGAAGATACAGAATGTCACCTGCAGCATGATCCAGTCAAAATGCTGTCATGCAGACCCAAACAGAAAGGACCAGTAACTTGTTTGTTCCTTTCTCAGTTTGTGCTCAAGGGACAGTTAATGCAGGGTGCAGTGTGCCTCTGAGGTAGCAAAAGCTCTCTCTGATGCATATTTTGGTGTGTCTATTGATATTGGATCCTGGAAGCAGTCAGTAGGAAACAGGTGGCAAAACATCCATGGAAAACTGTCTTTAGTTGAAATTAATGTCCACAGGTCCCCTGCCTGGCTATCAACACAATCACCACCCTCTGCAGCCTCAAGAATTCTCCGTGTATTTCACAGAATTACAGACTGGGTCAGGTTGGAATGGAGCACAGCGGATCATCCGCTCCAGCCTCTCTGCTCAAGCAGGGTCATCCCAGAGCACATGACACAGAATTGTGTCCAGATGATTCTAAAATTCCCCCAGTGAGAGAGACTCCACGATCTCTCTGGGCAACCGGTTCCAGTGCAGGGTGACCCACACAGTAAAGAAGTTCTTCCTCAAGTTCAGGTGGAACTTCTTGTGCATCAGTGTCTGCCCCTTGCCTCTCATGCTATTGCTCAGCACCAATCATTGTTCTGGTTATAGTTTTTGTTTTCCACCCATTTTGCTCTCGCTCAGTAAAAGTTTCATCAAAACCATATTTCTGTCTCTTATGTCATGTGAGATTTGCTTAAAGCTTTAAGACACACGTCATCTGCTGCTTCTCTCCCACCTGCAAGTCTTATAACCACATTGTGGAAGAAAATTAGATTGGTTTGACATGATTTGCTCTTGACAATTCCATGAATAGTTTCCTGCTATCACTCATAAATCCCTATCTGATTGAATTTAAACTGTGCCTGCTTTACACTAATTAATCTAGAATCTCCCTTAAATTCCACTTTTCTTATTTCTTCCACTTCTTCTGTTCCCTGACACAGTGTCAAGCTAAATATTTGATTTATACCAGAGTATCAGATTTCTGTTTATTCAGAGGAGAGTAATGCCTGCAGATCTGTTATTCACCAGTCAGTAAAACAAGGGGGACAAACTGAACCTACCAGATTTGTTTAAGCAGCCTAACAAATAAGCACTTCTTTGCAGACTGGCTATGGAACTTCTTGCCAGTTTGAAGAGGTTGTGAAGGCAGAAACAAACAGTAGGTCTAAAAAAGGTCTAGAAAAATTCACAGACCATAGCTCTACACACAGAGAGGCAAAGTGATGAGGCAAATGACTGTTGGGAACATTATCAGGGAGGAAAAAAAAAAGTATTTAGAATTTGTAAATGAAAGGAAAGCATCTCTGACATTTCTGGTACAACAACTCGTGCTGCTGCTGAAGAGTGAAGGGAAAAGAAGGGAGCAAAATTGCAACTCCCTTTTGCTCCCTTTCTTGTGTTCTTATTATAGGAAATACATATGATATAACCATATCTTGAGCTTACCTAAAAGCAGTGGCCATCTGGGACTGAAAACACAGGGCAGATATCCAGTGATGGGAGTGAACTGCTGCTTCTCAGAAGGCCATGCCGTGGCTTTTGCACAAATGGAGTGTCCATGCAGCACCATTGCCGTGCTGTGAAGTGCAGAGACCCAGACACAGGTGCCAGCTGTGTATGGACAGTGTGAATCTGCTCTAGCATGAGGAGACACTGCTGAGAGAAACCAGGCCCCTGCCCAACAACACCTTAAAACGCCTTCCTTTAATTAGAAAACCCACACCTGTTATCCATGGGCAGATATTGCACACACCTGCTGAAGGGGGTGAGCTGCTCAAATGAGTCTGCTCTGTCATTAATTTTCTGTGGATTTCAGCTGCGGCTCCTGTGTTTGCTGAGCTACAGTAGGGTGTTCAGCACAGAACAAAGCCTAAAGCTGAAGAGTTACCCTCATTTCTAAATTGGTTGCATGCAGCATTCAGGCACCTCAATCTGTTAATTACTGTGTCTGGAAAGCCTTGGCATACATATTCATCACCTGCAATTGTCATGCTGCCAGCTTTTGCAATTTTAATCACCAGCTTCATGATATCTGGCATTTTTCTTGAAGTCGAATCCGTCAGAATTGTTTGGTTTTCTGACAGTCTCAGTTTTGTTTCTTTTTAGAAAAGAAAGTCTAAATTTAAGGTCCTGAGATTTCAAAGAAGAAAATGAAATATCAATATCTGGGGGGGAAATGAAGATTTTGGAGAAGAGTTGTAACAATAAAGAGTCTCTAAAATACAACTTCAAGAAAAGTAAAGTTCACTTTAGTAAAAAAAAATGGAGGCATGAAATTATATAGGAAAAAAGAAGGTGGGCTGTTGCAGTCAATATGATTATTAATAAGGTCTTACAATAAATGTTGATCACAGGAGCCAAGAAGGCTCTTGGAGGATGAACTCAGAAGAATTTATTCCCATTTGTAACAGAATGAACATTATTAAGAGTTTTGTGACTGCTGGAGCATCAGAGCTGGCTGACTGCAAAAATTATGGAAATTTTTGCCAGCTGTCTATAAATTATAAGACTAGACAAACAGCTGTGAAAGAGCTTCACAGAATACTCCATCCTGCTTTAGACCATCCATGGACTCTTTCACAGTTTTGCTTCTTTGATTCAACACATCGTGTTTCAGCAGCAGCATGATGGTGATGCACAGCAACTTCTCTTAGTAGAGAGCAGCAAAGGCAACACTGCTGTTTTACTCCACATCATCTTTGCCAGAGAGGAAGATAAAAAACACCAGAAAATTTTGATAAGAAAAGATTTTTTTTTCTCCTAAGTTGTCCTCTGTGTTGAAGAGAAAGCGCTATGGATCAAGGCAAAGGCATGTTTCAGTACTTCATTATCTTTACAACTGCGTGACATTGCTGTAAGCACCCTCAGAGCAAAGCCATGTCAAAGGGAGCTGCAGATGAGCGGTGCAGGGCTACTCCTTCATCCCATTCTCTGTTCCTCAGCTGGCTTTAGGGCACGCTCTCTAAGGAGTGACCTCTTGGCTCTGTACTACATCCTCCTGCTATTCTTGTTGCAGGGAGAATGGATTTGAAAGCAGTCCTGGTTATCAAAGCAGCAGTTATACTTCCTACTTTGGACCTTAGAAATTAAATCAGACTAATTCTCAGCTTCTCTCAGTTAGAGACTTGGGTGCCAATTTCTTTTAAAAAACTCTCATCCCTAAGAGTTTATCGACCCATCAAAACTCTATGTCCACGATTTGTCGATTTCAAAATCGTAAACAATTTCAAGTTATGCAACCCAAAAGCACATGTATTTTCCTGCCCAATAAAGTTTGTTTGAAGAGATTAAAAATAGTTATGAAATAACTGTCCAAGAGACAAAGAGTGTTTAAGGCATTCCACTGAGTTGAATCTAATTCAAGTCAACAACTGCCAGAAGCCAGAAGTGTCTGAGTTCCCTTTGACTGTTAGGCCAAGCTTGTTGCTGGCTTATCCTCGACAAAAATGCAGACACATCACATAATCCTTCAGCTTTTTGGCACCCTCCAGAAAGAGGATGGGAACTGAAGAGTCTCGAGGCAGTTACCCAGACATTACTGAGCTCATCTCTTCAGACAAAAAGAGCAGTGAATAACAAACACAGGTGTATCAATAAGTACTGACTTCAACAGCAAACAAACCTGGGGCATCCTTCTCCAAAAGTGTGAAGTTATCATCCTAAAACACGATATCCTTTAGCTGCAGGGCAAGATTTTTACAGAAAGGTAAGTAAATAAGGAAAACCTTAATTTATATCTTATTTCATTGGAGTTTGCCTTGCTTGTATTTGTGTTGTACCTGCCCAGCAGGAGGAGTTCTGAGTTAATCAATTAATCAATGCAGCCCTACTTCACTATGAGCAACTTCAATTTGAGTTTTGTATGCCCATAATCTGTAATTAGTAATCAAGAGATACTACTGCTGCTGCTGCTTGAAATATTTCACAGAACTGCAGGAATCACTAATGTGTTTGATTCTGTTCCATTTAGGTTAATCTGAGGTCTGTTGCTGACCTCTGTGAGTCCAGTACCACCTTTAAGTATAATCCAACTCATTATTAGTGCTAATGAGTACAGCTCCCTCAATTGCTTCATTTCAGTATTTTCTGTCAGCCTAACTTTTCCTGGCTGGCATCCAAAAGAGCAACTTATTTTAAGTGAGCTTTGAAAGTCCTGACTTTCTCCCAGCTCTTACTTTTTAATCATGAGGATAAAAATCAGAGATCTGTATCTACTTTAATATTTCTCTTTGCAAAATTCCACACTTATAAAGCTAAAGTCGTAAAGGGATTCCTACACTCCTAGGTAGGGTAATAACTCATATTGCATAGGAAATTCATGCAATGCAGATCTGCAGTCCACAGACAACAAAGTCTGCTGGGAGAAGGAAATACGGAAGTTGGGTGACTCTTCCCTATATGTTCAGTACATCCCCCAGTGACATTCTGCTCATATGTGTTTCATGGCTTTTGTTGCAACAACTTTTAAAATGGTCCACTGACAGTTTATTTTTCAGATTTCAGTGTTGCTCCATTTCTCCCCTGGAAACCAGAGGCTCTGTCTTGTATAGTCTCCTCTAGTCCCTTTTTCACTGTCCTTCTTCCCAAAGCAATGAACCTTGGAAGTGTCTCAGATGTCTGTAGAGAGGAGAAACTGGAATAACAATTTCTAAGTTAGAATATTCATTGTAGCTGCAACAGCAATAGTATTTTCAGTCCTATCTTCCAAATAATTTTGCACCGCATGTCTTTCTGGCTCCAGGGCACAGTCAGACTTTGGCTGTATCTGAGGAAACAAGAGCAAAGCAGAACGGGGATGAGCATCCCCAACATCTTTTCTGCTTCTCTTTCTGCCCAGGAATGCTCAGGCAATTGTCATTGTCCCAGTGAGACAGCAAATAACAATCATCACAGGGAAAACTAAATAACTTCTATGTAGTCTGATCCCAATGAAAAATAAAGGAACTCAGGCCATCATTTGTGAGTGCAGGAGATGGTGTCACTCAGGCTGCTGCATCAGTGCTCTGCAGCTCTGCCACATGCTGGCTAAACCCCACAGCTGAGAAGTCAGGAGATCTCCCAGCAGTGGCAGCTGGATTGGGCTGTGTCCCTTCTGCCCTGCGGGAGGGTCAGGAGGATGAGCAAGGCTGGATGGAGACTGGACAGGCTCAGAACATGTGGCCATCAAAGCAAGAACCCGACAGCACCAACCAAGAAAGCTCTCTGAAGAGCTTTAATTACATGGCCTTCAATATTAGTGCAAAAATTTATCTGTGCCTTTCTTTCCCCTTTGAAGTAGGAAGGGTGTCCAAAAAGTGGTTTTCACTTGATCTTTAAGAAAAGGAATCTCACTCCTGAGGAGTAAGGAAAAAACCATTTTTTCCTCCATATTAGATGAAAATTAATTTCCTAAGAAAAGTGTAAGACTTTAATATTTTATAAACATTGCTGAATAATATAAACCCCATCTCAGAGTTTGGGACATTCCTATGTCCCACTAGCTGATATTAAATGTTTCTTCATCACTAATCCAGAGACACAACTGCAGCCTTTGATAACTTTAACTTGCAAGTCATTCTAGCAGTGCATGAAGTGTGAATATAATTACAGTCTCAGAATATTACTATTTCTATTGTACTGGAACTCTGTTCCACACACCTCCTTCAGATAAGATAGAAGTGTTTGATGTGAATACATCTTCAATTAACATTGCTGGAAGATAATGGAAGGCGTTGATTGGAAAATCCTTATCAAGGTAAAAGTGTTTGAGAACTAAAGAAACAACGTGCCTGTCAGACCCTACTCAACTCTCAGCAATGTGTATGATCGAAAAGGGGCATCCTAAATTCCAGGTGAAGGTAGCAGCTCTTTAGCTGTACAGTTACATATTAACAGATATATGTCTCTACACATGGAGATATATAAATAAAAATCATTATCCCATGCTGTCTTTGTAGGGAAAGTAAAGATGAAGATGGCTTATCCAGCATCTGAGTATTGGGTATCTCAGAGCAGGACAGTCTGGAAAGTATTGAGGATCGTGCAGTGGCACATCGTAGCAGATCAGGTGCAATTGTACCCATATTGTCTGTAAGAATAGAAACCAAGAGTTTTCAAGCTTTTCTTCTGCAGCTGAGCTTCTTCACTCATGAGGGACAACAGGAAAACAGCAGCCAGTGCCTGTGTGTGTACCTGCAGATAAGCAGTGGGGACAGACAACCACCAAGAGAGAAGGATTCCTGTGCAAGCTGAGCACTTAGAGATGAACACATACATGCTGCCATTAGGGTTTGGGTCTCAGTTTTCTGGGAATGAAGTGAACTGATTTGCGGTTTCCCCCTAACAATAAACAATGTTCCACTCTGAAGGCCTATAGTAGATCTTTCTCTGCTTGAGCAGTTGTTTGACAAGTTGTGAAATGGAAGGTGAATTAACAGCCCAAAATGAGAATACCTGAAGGCAAGCCATCTTCAGGTCAGCTAGCTGAGACACAGCTACATTGCACAGAGACACAGCACTGAGCAGTTCTACTGTGCTGATTCGGGAGGGAGTAGCAAAGGTCAGGGCTCACCTCAGCAGGGTTTCTCATGCTCAGGTTTATGTTTTTCATACAGTGTAAGATATGTTTAATCTGTTTAGACATGAAAATTGGCTGAAGAAATTAAGAAGAATGGGAGACAGGGAAGAGAAGTTTTATTTACTAGGGGGAAGAGGCGATGGTTTTAAAGGAGAGTATAAACCTCAAAAGTGCAAAGACATGGAAATCCAGATTTTGGAAGGCATCTTGATCTCTTCAGGAGGACCATTCTACTCCACTGACATTCATGGAGAGGACCTAGACAGCCCTCTGATCTTCTTCCCAAAGACTGTGAGTGGCAAATCAGGGTTCTACAGTACCAATACAGGCATTGAATCTCACTCTCAGAGTAAGTATTTTGAAAAGCTGTGGCCAACCACACATGCCTTTGCTACCATGCTGTAATTTAGCATCTGGAAGAAATGGTCATGTAAGATTACCTAGAGCTGCAAGGTAGAGAGTGTTGCTAAAGGAAGTGTTGCTTTTGGCTTGGCCTGAAATTCAGCAGGATGAATTTCTAGATATACATGTCACATATGTACTCACTCTAACTCAGAATGTCGGGGATAAACTTTCCCCTGTGCTTCACCAGCCCTTTCCAGATGAATAAACAATATCCTTCTTGATTAATCTACACAGATGGCACATTTTTCCTCTAGCATTTTTAATATACGGCCATATATATGGGCCACATGCTTGTGAAATCTGCAGTGACTAGAAGGAGACGTGCCCTAAAATCAGTGCAACGACATCTAGCTGGAATTTAAAATTTCAGTGGTCCAAAGAAGGCCACACCTATGAATGGGGGTTTTTTGGTTCATTTTGGTTGCTCAAATGTAGGCTTTGTAGATGTTTAGTTTGCAGAAAACCCTCCACATCCCCAACTTCTTTTGAGAGGATGACAAGACATCATTTTCAGCTCATTCACCTCACCTAACTCAGCACAGAGCCATTTCTCACATCCCATGCATATCCCATCCAAACCACCATGTGCCATCAGCAACAGGGAAGTTGGCTCTTCCTCCTCTGTTCCAGCATACCGAATATTGCTATGGAGGGTGACTAGCAATGCTCTCAGATTGGTGCCGTGAAGAATGCAGAAAGAATTTTATAATTTCTCTATACCTATCTGATGAAGAGTGCTTAGCTCTTCACCATCTCTGAGCCACTAAACAGAAAGATTAAGATGGAGCCTGACAAAGATTGCTGTTTTTTGGCAGTGTGATCCTGGAATGTATTACTGTTAGATAATTAGACCATAAGTCTCCTTGCAGCAAGTCTCCTGGCTTTATAGCCACCTGGATTGTTTGCTAAGCACCCAGAGCACTATTCATGCTTTAAGAACAAATTAATTATCGTGAGTCAATTAGCAGTACCCTAGCCACACTAATGGGTAGATCGGATCATCAAGCAAACCTATTCAGAAACTTTATAAATAATATTCTTCCTGGAGTTAGCATAATATTATTTTAAGAGCTTTTAATCTTGGTTACCTTTCTGAGTTTATTTTAGCATGAACAAATAGGCATTCAATCTCTGGCTGGTTTGTGAGAAGTTCACTGTTTATTTTAATTTTTTTTTGTACCTATGTTACAAGTTTGGCCACTAGAGTTGCCTGCTGATGTTTGTGTCCCTTACTTGATTTTTTAAAGCTGAGCACTAATGATAAGCAGAAAATAACAAAATAAACACCTTTCAGCATGAATTTTTAGTGGAAAAATAATGTTTTCCAGGGTTTATGAAATCAATATTTGGAAATACTCTCCAGACCTTCCTTCAAGGTCTTGGGTCAACTGCAGTTAATATGGCCTGAAAGTAATCAATCTTTGTAATTTTTAAGTTTAGGTGTTTGTAAAACTTTTTTTTCTGGTTTTGATACAGTTGGTTGAAAAAAAAATCATCAGTGGAAGAAATCACCCAGAGCTGCCTGATTAGAGAAGTGAACAAGCCAACCTGAGAAGCACAGCATGAATAAATGTGGTACCATATTGCATTGTCTCCCCAAAGAAAAACAAAACATTTGCTCTGTATTTTAACAGATATACCTGCTACTCAACTGCTAGCTTGAATCAGTGAGTGGAACCAGAAAGAAAAAGAGCAGGGATTCTGCAAATGAACTCACTTTAAAATTATGTCCCCCGTGAGGGATTTAGTTGGGGGAGGGAAGGGGGGTTCTGTTTTGTTTTTCTCTGGAACAGGATACTCTGAACAGCATTTGTTGATTTAGAGGGTGATATTCTGCTGCTTAGCCATTAAAGGTCCTTAATCATAAGGGTTTTTTTATCTTAGTTAGGAGAATTTTACTAATAGAAATGACAAAACTGGTCTCCACAAAGGGATGCTTAGAGCTGTAGGCTGCTGTTTTCTGAGAAGAGATAGGCAGTGAAGAGAAAATAGAATGTGCTTCTGAGCAATTCTGGTGCCTGTATTATATGGTTCATTCAGAGCTGGTACATCTTTGCTTGAGGAACCCCTTCTGATGAAGCAGTTTTGCATTTCCCATGGGGATACATCACAAACATTGCATCTCTAGAGGACAGAACAAATTCTAATCATGAGAAAATCTGCCAGCAGGATATAAGTAGGAGAATTCACTCTGGAAGCAAAATATTGTATGAACCCACTTCAAAAAATGTGGACAGAGGCATTTATTTATCACAACCCTTTGCCTTCCTTCTATGCAACCCCAAAGCCAGCCGGGTAGCATCCCTCCCAGAGGGCGCTAGAGAGACAGGGGATGAAGGGAATCTTCAGCAAGAGGTCTGCTTCCTCCTACCAGTAAAGCCCCCTTTTAGAGATTGGTGACAAACAGATGACAGGTTTAGAAACTACTTGTTTACTTTCCTCGAGCATCACAAAAATTCAGTCCAACAAAAGGTACTTTGCCACAGTCTCCAGTGCGTTTGTGACAGCTGGTGACAGATTTGCTTTGGAAATCATCTTTTGAAAGGACTTAACTTTGCAGACTTCTTTTAAGCCTCTGATCCAAAGGGCCTGCCACCAAGGCAAACACCATAATTTCTATCCCACAGCCTCAATTTTACCACGGAGAGGATGTTCCATGAGATGTCCAGTCTCTCATACATTGGCCTTGGTGACAATTAGTGTCTATCTGACAGACAGCCCCAGATCCACAGAGATTTCACTGGTCTACAGGGAGAAGTTTAGGATATCTTTTAATTAGGTTGCAGAGCACAGCGAGGCTCTGAACATGGGGCTGTGTGTGTAATCTCAGTTTAAGCATTTGACAGTGCATCTATTTACTCAGCCAATGCAATTAGTAGCTTCTTTTGAAGATTGCCATGTGACCAGATCCTACGGGGCTGAATCACTCACTAGACAGGTGAAAAAAAAGTCAAGTTGGGATTTCAACTAGAGATTTTGAGAGGATGTTTCAAGAAAATCGCAATAATTACAGAGCAGATGACAGTTGTCTTAAATCCAGGCAAAAGAATGACACAATGAGAAATACCAGGTGGTCATATAATCCCTTTTGGACAGCACATAACTGCAAGGGTTGGGATTCTGTTTCTGACTGCAACATTGTGCAGATCCTTAGACAAGTAATTTTATTTATCTGAATCTCAATTTTATTCCATTTTTTTATTCTCTTCTCCGACACCTGTGGATGACAAGAATTTGTGTAAAGGAAAGGCTACAAGAGGCAGCTAAAAAACTTTTCAGAATTCAGATTTTAAAACCATTTTCCCCAACAGTTTGTGAACCCAATTATTTCTCTGTATTACTTAAGACAAATCCCTTTCCTTCTGAAAACTTGTAACAGTCTCACAGAAGAAAAAGACCGTTCCTCTTTCAAGTAGAAGAAGAAAAGCTTTAACATTTACATAAGAGGAATGGGCTTTTTACACCCTAATCAAGCACATTAAATAAAAATACATGCATAGAATAAATATAAGAATAAATATAAATACAATGCCTGTAAGAGACAATGTTCGTTAAAACTAGTCCAACCAAAACAAGCCCCTGCTGCCCGGTCATTCTAAGAACTGGAGCTTTATTTGTTCCTTTTTGCTGCCAGACAAAGATTCCTCATGAGAACTTTCTTAAATCCCCTGGAGTGACAAGTGGGTGACCACACAGCACAAGTTCTGTCAGGGACTGCCTCGTCATTCCCTCCCTCACCCCTGAAGTCCTTCTTTGCTGTTCTAGCAGGTGTTAGTTCAAATACAGAAATTATGAGCAGTGCTCATGCTCCCCATGTACTCAGCCCACAGTTTTCTCTGTGAAAAGTGAGCACACCTTGTATCTGCAGTCGACTTCTCTGTTCAAAATTTGCCAGCTAGTCCTGCAAGAAGCTCTTTCAGTCAGGCAGCCTGATGGTCCTGTGCTGGTTTACCTAACTGTAAGGCTGAACTGAGCAGAAATTGTGCATGGCCATACAGATATTTTCTTAGAGATAAACATTTAATCAGCTGCCTTGGGCTGTGGAGAGATTAAAATGGTGGAGTCTTTGTTCTTGGAGACAAAACTTGCAGGTGGTGTTGTACATGAGAGGTGTTTTCGTGCCCTCCTACTGCTGCTTTGTACCTGTGTGCCTCCCTAGCCCCAAGCATCACACGGCTCGTGCAGTTCTGTCCCTCTGCTTCTCAGTAAGAACTGACCATAATATCCATTAGGGTAAAACCAGCCTGCTTTGGCTTTGAATTCTTCCTCCAGTCCAGCCTCAGGCTTTGCATGTGCCAGAGCGTACAGCTGCCTTTCACCTGGGCCAGAGCTCAATGCTTTTGGCAATGGTTTCTGTTTTTACGTGGCTCACAGTGACAATCTATAGGAACTCTTCACACTCGTGGAAATACGGTGGATGTGTCCTGCCATTTGGTGGCACTTTCTTCTCTGGTTTCTTTTAAAACAGTTATTAATCACTCGTTCAGTAATAAGTGTATTTACTTGGCATAGGAAGTCTCTCATGATCTAATTTTCTTTCATTCTGCATCTATGAAAAATAAAGCTTTGTGAAGTCAGTGCTGTGGACTTAGAATTCAACATTTGTCTGCAGCCCAGGTTTCTGCTGTGAGTAAGTCCATGAGAATACACCAATTGCCTATTGATTTGTAGGTATAGGTATAGGCTAGGTATCACCACTTCATCTCCGGGAATTTTGATTTGCCAAGAACAAGAAAAACAACTTGCCTGAAGTGTGTCCCACAGTTACTCTTACCAGCATCCCTCAGCTCTTGGATGAAAATAAAAGCCTAACCCTACCCCTAAACTTAGATGGAGCCGGAAAGCTGGCATGAGGATGAAGCGAGTTCCAATCAGCAATAAGAGAAAGGAGCAAGGTTGAAGAAGTATCGCGCTCCCCTTGACATGCCTTATAGATGGTCAGTGTCCCTGGAGCTCTGGGTTTTGTGGTTTTCTCAACCCTAACCCTAGGTGTAACCTTAACCCTAACCCTAATTCTAGTTGGAGCTGGAAATCCGGCATTTAGCTGACTCAAGTGTAAAAAAGAAAAAGAGAAGAGAGCAAACTTGGGGCAGTGCCGCGCATCACTTGGCATGCCTTTAGCATTTTAAGTATCCCTAGAGCTCTGGACTTTGTGGTTTTCTCAACACTAACCCTAGGCGTAACCCTAGCCCTAACCCTAGTTGAAGCCGGAAATCTGGCATTAAGATGAGGCGACTGACAAGACGAAAGAAGGGAGAATATTTGGGGCAGTGTCGGGCACCCCTTGGCATGCCTTTCGCGTTTGATGTGCCCCTAGACCTCTGGACTTTTTGGTTTTCTCAAACCTAAAGCTAGGCGTAACCCTAACCCTAAGCGTATTCCAAAATGGAGCCTGATATAGAGCATTGGGCTGAGGTAAGAGCCGAGGAGAAAGAAGAAGGGGAGAAAGATTGGCGCAGTGTCGCGCTCCTCTTGGCATACCCCTCGAATTTGAAGTATCCCTAGAGGTCTGGGTTTTGTGGTTTTCTCAAAACTACACCGAGGAGTAAGCCTAACCCTAGCCTTATTTGGAGCCGGAAATCCAGCGATGGGATGAGGCGAGTGTCGAGAAGAAAGAAGAGAGCAAGGTTGGGGCAATGTCGACCTCCCCTTGGCACGCCGTTCGCATTTCAAATGTCTCTAGAGCTCTGAGCTTTGTGGGTTTCTCAGCCTTAACCCTAGGCGTAACCCTAACCCCAACCCTAATCCAAAATGCTGCCTGATATAGAGCATTGGGCTGAGGCGAGTGTCAATCAGAAAGAAGAAGAGGGACAAAGATTGGCGCAGTGTCACGCTCCCCTTGGCCTGCTTTTCGCATTTTAAGTATCCCGAGATCTGTAGCCTGTGTGGTTTTCTTAACGAAAACCCTAGGCGTAACCATAACCCTAACCCTAATCCAAAACGGAACACCATATAGAGCATTGGTCTGAGGCGAGTGCTAAGGAGAAAGAAGAAAATAGAGCAAGATTGGAGCAGTGTCGTGCGCCCCATGGCATGCCTTTCGCATTTTAAATGTCTGTAGAGCTCTGAGCTTTGTGGTTTCTTAAACCTTAACCTTAGGCGTAACCCTGACCCCAACCCTAATCCAAAATGCCACCTGATATAGAGCATTGGGCTGAGGCGAGTGTCGAGAAGAAAGAAGAAGAGGGACAAAGATTGGCGCAGTGTCATGCTCCCCATGGCCTGCTTTTCACATTTTAGGTATCCCTCGGTTTGTTGCCCTTGTGGTTTCCTTAACGAAAACCCTAGGCATAACCCTAACCCTAACCGTAGGGGGAGCTGGAAATCCGGCGATGGGCTGAGGCGAGTGTGTAGAACAAACAAGGAAGAATGGTTGGTGCAGTGTCGTGCTCCTCTTGGCATGCCTTTCGCATTTTAAGTGTCCCTAGAGCTCTGGGCTTTGTGGTTTTCTCAACACTAACCCTAGGTGTAACCCTAACCCTAACCCTGGACAGAGCCGGAAATCCGGCGATGGGCTGAGGCGAGTGTGTTGAACAAACAAGGGAGAAAGGTTGGTGCAGTGTCGCGATCCCCTTGGCATGCCTTTTGCATTTTAAGAATCCCTAGACGCCTGGGCCTTGTGGTTTTCTCAACACTAACCCTAGGCACAACCCTAACCCTAACCCTAGACGGAGCCGGAAATCCGGCGATGGGCTGAGGCGAGTGTGTACAACAAATGAGGGAGAAAGGTTGGTGCAGTGTCGCGATCCCCTTGGCATGCCTTTCGCATTTTAAGTGTCCCTAGAGCTCTGGGCTTTGTGGTTTTCTCAACCCTAACCCTAGGCTTAACCCTAACCCTAACTCTAGTCCAAAACGGAACACCATATAGAGCATTGGTCGGAGGCGAGTGCTAAGGAGAAAGAAGAAGAGAGAGCAAGGTTGGGGCAGTGTCGTGCTCCCCTTGGCATGCCTTTTGCATTTGAAATGTCTCTAGAGCTCTGAGCTTTGTGGTTTTCTCAAGCTTAACCCTAAGCGTAACCTTGACCCTAACTCTAATCCTAAATGCAGCCAGATATAGAGCATTGGGCCGAGGCGAGTGTCGAGAAGAAAGAAGAAGAGGGACAAAGATTGGCACAGTGTCGTGCTCCCCTTGGCATGCTTTTCGCATTTTAAGTATCCCTAGATGCCTGGCCCTTGTGGTTTTCTCAAACCTAACCCTAGGCGTAACCCTAACCCTAACCCTAGACGGAGCCGGAAATCCAGCGATGGGCTGAGGCGAGTGTGTACAACAAACCAGGGAGAAAGGTTGGTGCAGTGTCGCGATCCCCTTGGCATGCCTTTTGCATTTTAAGTGTCCTTAGAGCTCTGGGCTTTGTGGTTTCCTCAGCGTTAGCCCTAGGCTTAACCCTAACCCTAACCCTGGACTGAGCCGGATATCTGGTGATGGGCTGAGGCGAGCGTCAAGAAGAAAGCAGGGAGGAAGGTGGGGGCAGAGTCATGCTCCCCTTGGAATGCCTTTTGCATTTTAAGTGTCCCTAGAGCTCTGGCCCTTGTGGTTTTCTCAACCCTAACCCTAGGCTTAACCCTAACCCTAACCCTAGACGGAGCCAGAAATCCGGCGATGGGCTGAGGCGAGTGTGTTGAACAAACAAGGGAGAAAGGTTGGTGCAGTGTCATGCTCCCCTTGGCATGCCTTTTGCATTTTAAGTGTCCCTAGAGCTCTGAGCTTTGTGGTTTCCTCAGCCTTAGCCCTAGGCGTAACCTTGACCCTATCTCTAATCCTGAATGCAGCCAGATATAGAGCATTGGGCTGAGGCGAGTGTCGAGAAGAAAGAAGAAGAGGGACAAAGATTGGCGCAGTGTCATGCTCCCCATGGCATGCTTTTTGCATTTTAAGTATCCCTAGATGCCTGGCCCTTGTGGTTTTCTCAAACCTAACCCTAGGCGTAACCCTAACCCTAATCCTAGACGGAGCCAGAAATCCGGCGATGGGCTGAGGCGAGTGTGTACAACAAACCAGGGAGAAAGGTTGGGGCAGTGTCACGCTCCCCATGGCATGCCTATCGAATTTTAAGTGTCCCTAGAGCTCTGGGCTTTGTGGTTTTCTCAACCTTGACCCTAGGCGTAACCCTGACCCCAACCCTAATCCAAAATGCCGCCTATATAGAGCATTGGGCTGAGGCGAGTGTCGAGCCGAAAGAAGAAGAGGGACAAAGATTGACGCAGTGTCATGCTCCCCATGGCCTGCTTTTCACATTTTAGGTATCCCTCGATTTGTTGCCCTTGTGGTTTCCTTAACGAAAACCCTAGGCATAACCCTAACCCTAACCCTAGGGGGAGCTGGAAATCCGGCGATGGGCTGAGGCGAGTGTGTAGAACAAACAAGGAAGAATGGTTGGTGCAGTGTCGTGCTCCTCTTGGCATGCCTTTCGCATTTTAAGTGTCCCTAGAGCTCTGGGCTTTGTGGTTTTCTCAACACTAACCCTAGGTGTAACCCTAACCCTAACCCTGGACGGAGCCGGAAATCTGGCGATGGGCTGAGGCGAGCGTCAAGAAGAAAGCAGGGAGGAAGGTGGGGGCAGTGTCATGCTCCCCTTGGAATGCCTTTTGCATTTTAAGTGTCCCTAGAGCTCTGGGCTTTGTGGTTTTCTCAACCCTAACCCTAGGCACAACCCTAACCCTAACCCTAGACGGAGCCGGAAATCCGGCGATGGGCTGAGGCGAGTGTGTTGAACAAACAAGGGAGAAAGGTTGGTGCAGTGTCGCGATCCCCTTGGCATGCCTTTTGCATTTTAAGTGTCCTTAGAGCTCTGGGCTTTGTGGTTTTCTCAACACTAACCCTAGGCACAACCCTAACCCTAACCCTAGACGGAGCCGGAAATCCGGCGATGGGCTGAGGCGAGTGTGTACAACAAATGAGGGAGAAAGGTTGGTGCAGTGTCGCGATCCCCTTGGCATGCCTTTTGCATTTTAAGTGTCCCTAGAGCTCTGGCCCTTGTGGTTTTCTCAACCCTAACCCTAGGCTTAACCCTAGGCTTAACCCTAACCCTAACCCTAGTCCAAAACGGAACACCATATAGAGCATTGTTCTGAGGCGAGTGCTAAGGAGAAAGAAGAAGAGAGAGCAAGGTTGGGGCAGTGTCGTGCTCCCCTTGGCATGCCTTTTGCATTTGAAATGTCTGTAGAGCTCTGAGCTTTGTGGTTTTCTCAAGCTTAACCCTAAGCGTAACCTTGACCCTAACTCTAATCCTAAATGCAGCCAGATATAGAGCATTGGGCCGAGGCGAGTGTCGAGAAGAAAGAAGAAGAGAGACAAAGATTGGCACACTGTCGTGCTCCCCTTGGCATGCTTTTCGCATTTTAAATATTTCTAGATGCTTGGCCCTTGTGGTTTTCTCAAACCTAACCCTAGGCGTAACCCTAACCCTAACCCTAGACGGAGCCGGAAATCCGGCGATGGGCTGAGGCGAGTGTCAAGAAGAAACCAGGGAGAAAGGTGGGTGCAGTGTCGCGATCCCCTTGGCATGCCTTTTGCATTTTAAGTGTCCCTAGAGCTTTGGGCTTTGTGGTTTTCTCAACACTAACCCTAGGCATAACCCTAACCCTAAACCTAGACAGAGCCGGAAATCTGGCGATGGGCTGAGGTGAGTGTGTTGAACAAACAAGGGAGAAGGTTGGGGCAGTGTCGTGCTCCCCTTGGCATGCCTTTCGCATTTTAAGTGTCCCTAGAGCTCTGGGCTTTGTGGTTTCCTCAGCGTTAGCCCTAGGCTTAACCCTAACCCTAACCCTGGACTGAGCCGGAAATCTGGTGATGGGCTGAGGCGAGCGTCAAGAAGAAAGCAGGGAGGAAGGTGGGGGCAGAGTCATGCTCCCCTTGGAATGCCTTTTGCATTTTAAGTGTCCCTAGAGCTCTGGCCCTTGTGGTTTTCTCAACCCTAACCCTAGGCTTAACCCTAACCCTAACCCTAGACGGAGCCAGAAATCCGGCGATGGGCTGAGGCGAGTGTGTTGAACAAACAAGGGAGAAAGGTTGGTGCAGTGTCATGCTCCCCTTGGCATGCCTTTTGCATTTTAAGTGTCCCTAGAGCTCTGAGCTTTGTGGTTTCCTCAGCCTTAGCCCTAGGCGTAACCTTGACCCTATCTCTAATCCTGAATGCAGCCAGATATAGAGCATTGGGCTGAGGCGAGTGTCGAGAAGAAAGAAGAAGAGGGACAAAGATTGGCGCAGTGTCATGCTCCCCATGGCATGCTTTTTGCATTTTAAGTATCCCTAGATGCCTGGCCCTTGTGGTTTTCTCAAACCTAACCCTAGGCGTAACCCTAACCCTAATCCTAGACGGAGCCAGAAATCCGGCGATGGGCTGAGGCGAGTGTGTACAACAAACCAGGGAGAAAGGTTGGGGCAGTGTCACGCTCCCCATGGCATGCCTATCGAATTTTAAGTGTCCCTAGAGCTCTGGGCTTTGTGGTTTTCTCAACCTTGACCCTAGGCGTAACCCTAAACCCAACCCTAATCCAAAATGCCGCCTTTATAGAGCATTGGGCTGAGGCGAGTGTCGAGCCGAAAGAAGAAGAGGGACAAAGATTGACGCAGTGTCATGCTCCCCATGGCCTGCTTTTCACATTTTAGGTATCCCTCGATTTGTTGCCCTTGTGGTTTCCTTAACGAAAACCCTAGGCATAACCCTAACCCTAACCCTAGGGGGAGCTGGAAATCCGGCGATGGGCTGAGGCGAGTGTGTAGAACAAACAAGCAGGAAAGGTTGGTGCAGTGTCGTGCGCCCCATGGCATGCCTTTTGCATTCGAAATGTCTCTAGAGCTCTGAGCTTTGTGGTTTCCTCAGCCTTAGCCCTAGGCGTAACCTTGACCCTAACTCTAATCCTCAATGCAGCCAGATCTAGAGCATTGGGCTGAGGCGAGTGTCGAGAAGAAAGAAGAGGGACAAAGTTTGGCGCAGTGTCATGCTCCCCATGGCATGCTTTTCGCATTTTAAGTATCCCTAGATGCCTGGCCCTTGTGGTTTTCTCAAACCTAACCCTAGGCGTAACCCTAACCCAAATCCTAGACGGAGCCAGAAATCCGGCGATGGGCTGAGGCGAGTGTGTACAACAAACCAGGGCGAAAGGTGGGTGCAGTGTCGCGATCCCCTTGGCATGCCTTTTGCATTTTAAGTGTCCCTAGAGCTCTGGGCTTTGTGGTTTTCTCAACACTAACCCTAGGCACAACCCTAACCCTAACCCTAGACGGAGCCGGAAATCCGGCGATGGGCTGAGGCAAGTGTGTACAACAAATGAGGGAGAAAGGTTGGTGCAGTGTCGCGATCCCCTTGGCATGCCTTTTGCATTTTAAGTGTCCCTAGAGCTCTGGGCTTTGTGGTTTTCTCAACCCTAACCCTAGGCATAATCCTAACCCTAACCCTGGACAGAGCCGGAAATCCGGCGATGGGCTGAGGCGAGTGTGTTGAACAAACAAGGGAGAAAGGTTGGTGCAGTGTCGCGATCCCCTTGGCATGCCTTTCGCAATTTAAGAATCCCTAGACGCCTAGCCCTTGTGATTTTCTCAACCCTAACCCTAGGCTTAACCCTAACCCTAACCATAGACGGAGCCGGAAATCCGGCGATGGGCGGAGGCAAGTGTGTAGAACAAACAAGGAGGAAAGGTTGGTGCAGTGTCACGCTCCCCTTGGCGTGCCTTTCACATTTTAAGTGTCCCTAGAGCTCTGGGCTTTGTGGTTTTCTCAACCCTAACCCTAGGCTTAACCCTAGGCTTAACCCTAACCCTAACCCTAGTCCAAAACGGAACACCATATAGAGCATTGGTCTGAGGCGAGTGCTAAGGAGAAAGAAGAAGAGAGAGCAAGGTTGGGGCAGTGTCGTGCTCCCCTTGGCATGCCTTTTGCATTTGAAATGTCTCTAGAGCTCTGAGCTTTGTGGTTTTCTCAAGCTTAACCCTAAGCGTAACCTTGACCCTAACTCTAATCCTAAATGCAGCCAGATATAGAGCATTGGGCCGAGGCGAGTGTCGAGAAGAAAGAAGAAGAGGGACAAAGATTGGCACAGTGTCGTGCTCCCCTTGGCATGCTTTTCGCATTTTAAGTATCCCTAGATGCCTGGCCCTTGTGGTTTTCTCAAACCTAACCCTAGGCGTAACCCTAACCCTAACCCTAGACGGAGCCGGAAATCCGGCGATGGGCTGAGGCGAGTGTCAATAAGAAACCAGGGAGAAAGGTTGGTGCAGTGTCGCGATCCCCTTGGCATGCCTTTTGCATTTTAAGTGTCCCTAGAGCTCTGGGCTTTGTGGTTTTCTCAACCCTAACCCTAGGCATAACCCTAACCCTAAACCTAGACAGAGCCGGAAATCTGGCGATGGGCTGAGGTGAGTGTGTTGAACAAACAAGGGAGAAGGTTGGCGCAGTGTCGTGCTCCCCTTGGCATGCTTTTCGCATTTTAAGTGTCCCTAGAGCTCTGGGCTTTGTGGTTTTCTCAACCCTAACCCTAGGCGTAACCCTAACCCTAACCCTAGATGGAGCCGGAAATCCGGCGATGGGCTGAGGCGAGTGTGTACAACAAATGAGGGAGAAAGGTTGGTGCAGTGTCGCGATCCCCTTGGCATGCCTTTTGCATTTTAAGTGTCCCTAGAGCTCTGGGCTTTGTGGTTTTCTCAACCTTGACCCTAGGCGTAACCCTGACCCCAACCCTAATCCAAAATGCCGCCTGATATAGAGCATTGGGCTGAGGCGAGTGTCGAGCCGAAAGAAGAAGAGGGACAAAGATTGACGCAGTGTCATGCTCCCCATGGCCTGCTTTTCACATTTTAGGTATCCCTCGATTTGTTGCCCTTGTGGTTTCCTTAACGAAAACCCTAGGCATAACCCTAACCCTAACCCTAGGGGGAGCTGGAAATCCGGCGATGGGCTGAGGCGAGTGTGTAGAACAAACAAGGAAGAATGGTTGGTGCAGTGTCGTGCTCCTCTTGGCATGCCTTTCGCATTTTAAGTGTCCCTAGAGCTCTGGGCTTTGTGGTTTTCTCAACACTAACCCTAGGTGTAACCCTAACCCTAACCCTGGACGGAGCCGGAAATCTGGCGATGGGCTGAGGCGAGCGTCAAGAAGAAAGCAGGGAGGAAGGTGGGGGCAGTGTCATGCTCCCCTTGGAATGCCTTTTGCATTTTAAGTGTCCCTAGAGCTCTGGGCTTTGTGGTTTTCTCAACCCTAACCCTAGGCACAACCCTAACCCTAACCCTAGATGGAGCCGGAAATCCGGCGATGGGCTGAGGCGAGTGTGTTGAACAAACAAGGGAGAAAGGTTGGTGCAGTGTCGCGACCCCCTTGGCATGCCTTTCGCAATTTAAGAATCCCTAGATGCCTAGCCCTTGTGATTTTCTCAACCCTAACCCTAGGCTTAACCCTAACCCTAACCGTAGACGGTGCCGGAAATCCGGCGATGGGCGGAGGCGAGTGTGTAGAACAAACAAGGAGGAAAGGTTGGTGCAGTGTCACGCTCCCCTTGGCGTGCCTTTCACATTTTAAGTGTCCCTAGAACTCTGGGCTTTGTGGTTTTCTCAACCCTAACCCTAGGCTTAACCCTAGGCTTAACCCTAACCCTAACCCTAGTCCAAAACGGAACACCATATAGAGCATTGGTCTGAGGCGAGTGCTAAGGAGAAAGAAGAAGAGAGAGCAAGGTTGGGGCAGTGTCGTGCGCCCCATGGCATGCCTTTTGCATTCGAAATGTCTCTAGAGCTCTGAGCTTTGTGGTTTCCTCAGCCTTAGCCCTAGGCGTAACCTTGACCCTAACTCTAATCCTAAATGCAGCCAGATATAGAGCATTGGGCTGAGGCGAGTGTCGAGAAGAAAGAAGAAGAGGGACAAAGATTGGCGCAGTGTCATGCTCCCCTTGGCATGCTTTTCGCATTTTAAGTATCCCTAGATGCCTGGCCCTTGTGGTTTTCTCAAACCTAACCCTAGGCGTAACCCTAACCCTAACCCTAGACGGAGCCAGAAATCCGGCGATGGGCTGAGGCGAGTGTCAAGAAGAAACCAGGGAGAAAGGTGGGGGCAGTGCCATGCGCCCCTTGGCATGCCTTTTGCATTTTAAGTGTCCCTAGAGCTCTGGGCTTTGTGGTTTTCTCAACACTAACCCTAGGCGTAACCCTAACCCTAACCCTAGACGGAGCCAGAAATCCGGCGATGGGCTGAGGCGAGTGTGTACAACAAATGAGGGAGAAAGGCTGGCGCAGTGTCGCGATCCCGTTGGCATGCCTTTTGCATTATAAGTGTCCCTAGAGCTCTGGGCTTTGTGGTTTTCTCAACCTGGACCCTAGGCAGAACCCTAACCCCAACCCTAATCCAAATGCCACGTGATATAGAGCCTTGGGCTGAGGCGAGTGTCGAGCCGAAAGAAGAAGAGGGACAAAGATTGGCGCAGTGTCGTGCTCCCCTCGGCATGCTTTTCGCATTTTAAGTATCCCTAGATGCCTGGCCCTTGTGGTTTTCTCAACACTAACCCTAGGCGTAACCGTAACCCTAACCCTGGATGGAGCCGGAAATCCAGCGATGGGCTGAGGCGAGTGTGTTGAACAAACCAGGGAGAAAGGTTGGTGCAGTGGCACGCTCCCCATGGCATGCCTTTTGCATTTTAAGTGTCCCTAGAGCTCTGGGCTTTGTGGTTTTCTCAACCTTGACCCTAGGCGTAACCCTGACCCCAACCCTAATCCAAAATGCCGCCTGATATAGAGCATTGGGCTGAGGCGAGTGTCAAGAAGAAAGAAGAAGAGGGACAAAGCCTGGCGCAGTGTCATGCTCCCCATGGTATGCCTTTCGCATTTTAAGTATCCCTAGATGCCTGGCCCTTGTGGTTTTCTCAACCCTAACCCTAGGCTTAACCCTAACCCTAACCCTAGACGGAGCCAGAAATCCGGCGATGGGCTGAGGCGAGTGTGTACAACAAACAAGCAGGAAAGGTTGGTGCAGTGTCGTGCGCCCCATGGCATGCCTTTCGCATTCGAAATGTCTCTAGAGCTCTGAGCTTTGTGGTTTCCTCAGCCTTAGCCCTAGGCGTAACCTTAACCCTAACTCTAATCCGAAATGCAGCCAGATATAGAGCATTGGGCTGAGGCGAGTGTCGAGAAGAAAGAAGAAGAGGGACAAAGATTGGCGCAGTGTTGTGCTCCCCTTGGCATGCTTTTCGCATTTTAAGTATCCCTAGATGCCTGGCCCTTGTGGTTTCCTCAAACCTAACCCTAGGCATAACCCTAACCCTAACCCTAGACGGAGCCGGAAATCCGGCGATGGGCTGAGGCGAGTGTCAAGAAGAAACAAGGGAGAAAGGTGGGGGCAGTGCCATGCGCCCCTTGGCATGCCTTTTGCATTTTAAGTGTCCCTAGAGCCCTGGGCTTTGTGGTTTTCTCAACACTAACCCTAGGCGTAACCCTAACCCTAACCCTAGACGGAGCCGGAAATCCGGCGATGGGCTGAGGCGAGTGTGTTGAACGAACCAGGGAGAAAGGTTGGTACAGTGTCGCGATCCCCTTGGCATGCCTTTTGCATTTTAAGTGTCCCTAGAGCTCTGGGCTTTGTGGTTTTCTCAACACTAACCCTAGGCGTAACCCTAACCCTGACCCTAGACGGAGCCGGAAATCCGGCGATGGGCTGAGGCGAGTGTGTAGAACAAACAAGCAGGAAAGGTTGGTGCAGTGTCGTGCGCCCCATGGCATGCCTTTCGCATTCGAAATGTCTCTAGAGCTCTGAGCTTTGTGGTTTCCTCAGCCTTAGCCCTAGGCGTAACCTCGACCCTAACTCTAATCCTAAATGCAGCCAGATATAGAGCATTGGGCTGAGGCGAGTGTCGAGAAGAAAGAAGAAGAGGGACAAAGCCTGGCGCAGTGTCATGCTCCCCATGGCATGCTTTTCGCATTTTAAGTATCCCTAGATGCCTGGCCCTTGTGGTTTTCTCAACACTAACCCTAGGCGTAACCCTAACCCTAACCCTAGACGGAGCCAGAAATCCGGCGATGGGCTGAGGCGAGTGTGTACAACAAACAAGCAGGAAAGGTTGGTGCAGTGTCGTGCGCCCCATGGCATGCCTTTCGCATTCGAAATGTCTCTAGAGCTCTGAGCTTTGTGGTTTCCTCAGCCTTAGCCCTAGGCGTAACCTTGACCCTAACTCTAATCCTAAATGCAGCCAGATATAGAGCATTGGGCTGAGGCGAGTGTCGAGAAGAAAGAAGAAGAGGGACCAAGATTGGCGCAGTGTTGTGCTCCCCTTGGCATGCTTTTCGCATTTTAAGTATCCCTAGATGCCTGGCCCTTGTGGTTTTCTCAACCCTAACCCCAGGCGTAACCCTAACCCTAACCCTGGATGGAGCCGGAAATCCAGCGATGGGCTGAGGCGAGTGTGTAGAACAAACCAGGGAGAAAGGTTGGTGCAGTGTCACGCTCCCCATGGCATGCCTTTTGCATTTTAAGTGTCCCTAGAGCTCTGGGCTTTGTGGTTTTCTCAACCTTGACCCTAGGCTTAACCCTAACCCTAACCCTAGATGGAGCCAGAAATCCGGCGATGGGCTGAGGTGAGTGTGTACAACAAACCAGGGAGAAAGGTTGGTGCAGTGTCGCGATCCCCTTGGCATGCCTTTTGCATTATAAGTGTCCCTAGAGCTCTGGGCTTTGTGGTTTTCTCAACCTGGACCCTAGGCGTAACCCTAACCCTAGACGGAGCCGGAAATCCGGCGATGGGCTGAGGCGAGCGTCAAGAAGAAAGCAGGGAGGAAGGTGGGAGCAGTGCCATGCGCCCCTTGGCATGCCTTTTGCATTTTAAGTGTCCCTAGAGCTCTGGGCTTTGTGGTTTTCTCAACCCTAACCCTAGGCTTAACCCTAACCCTAACCCTAGACGGAGCCGGAAATCCGGCGATGGGCTGAGGCGAGTGTGTGGAACAAACAAGCAGGAAAGGTTGGTGCAGTGTCGTGGGCCCCATGGCATGCCTTTCGCATTCGAAATGTCTCTAGAGCTCTGAGCTTTGTGGTTTCCTCAGCCTTAGCCCTAGGCGTAACCTTGACCCTAACTCTATTCCGAAATGCAGCCAGATATAGAGCATTGGGCTGAGGCGAGTGTCAAGAAGAAAGAAGAAGAGGGACAAAGCCTAGCGCAGTGTCATGCTCCCCATGGTATGCTTTTCGCATTTTAAGTATCCCTAGATGCCTGGCCCTTGTGGTTTTCTCAAACCTAACCCTAGGCGTAACACTAACCCTAACCCTAGACGGAGCCAGAAATCCGGCGATGGGCTGAGGCGAGTGTGTACAACAAATGAGGGAGTAAGGTTGGTGCAGTGTCGCGATCCCCTTGGCATGCCTTTTGCATTTTAAGTGTCCTTAGAGCTCTGGGCTTTGTGGTTTTCTCAAACCTAACCCTAGGCCTTACCCTAACCCTAACTCTAGACGGAGCCGGAAATCCGGCGATGGGCTGAGGCGAGTGTGTACAACAAACCAGGGAGAAAGGTTGGTGCAGCGTCGCGATCCCCTTGGCATGCCTTTCGCAATTTAAGTGTCCTTAGAGCTCTGGGCTTTGTGGTTTTCTCAACACTAACCCTAGGCGTAACCCTAACCCTAACCCTAGACGGAGCCGGAAATCCGGCGATGGGCTGAGGCGAGTGTCAAGAAGAAACCAGGGACAAAGGTGGGGGCAGTGCCATGCGCCCCTTGGCGTGCCTTTTGCATTTTAAGTGTCCCTAGAGCTCTGGGCTTTGTGGTTTTCTCAAACCTAACCCTAGGCGTAACCCTAACCCTAACCCTAGACGGAGCCAGAAATCCGGCGATGGGCTGAGGCGAGTGTGCACAACAAATGAGGGAGAAAGGTTGGTGCAGTGTCGCGATCCCCTTGGCATGCCTTTTGCATTATAAGTGTCCCTAGAGCTCTGGGCTTTGTGGTTTTCTCATCCCTAACCCTAGGCGTAACCCTAACCCTAGACGGAGCCGGAAATCCGGCGATGGGCTGAGGCGAGCGTCAAGAAGAAAGCAGGGAGGAAGGTTGGTGCAGTGCCATGCGCCCCTTGGCATGCCTTTCGCAATTTAAGAATCCCTAGACGCCTAGCCCTTGTGATTTTCTCAACCCTAACCCTAGGCTTAACCCTAACCCTAACCGTAGACGGAGCCAGAAATCCGGCGATGGGCTGAGGCGAGTGTGTAGAACAAACAAGCAGGAAAGGCTGGTGCAGTGTCGTGCGCCCCATGGCATGCCTTTCGCATTCGAAATGTCTCTAGAGCTCTGAGCTTTGTGGTTTCCTCAGCCTTAGCCCTAGGCGTAACCTTGACCCTAACTCTAATCCTAAATGCAGCCAGATATAGAGCATTGGGCTGAGGCGAGTGTCGAGAAGAAAGAAGAAGAGGGACAAAGATTGGCGCAGTGTTGTGCTCCCCTTGGCATGCTTTTCGCATTTTAAGTATCCCTAGATGCCTGGCCCTTGTGGTTTTCTCAAACCTAACCCTAGGCGTAACCCTAACCCTAACCCTAGACGGAGCCGGAAATCCGGCGATGGGCTGAGGCGAGTGTCAAGAAGAAACCAGGGACAAAGGTGGGGGCAGTGCCATGCGCCCCTTGGCATGCCTTTTGCATTTTAAGTGTCCCTAGAGCTCTGGGCTTTGTGGTTTTCTCAACACTAACCCTAGGCGTAACCCTAACCCTAACCCTAGACGGAGCCAGAAATCCGGCGATGGGCTGAGGCGAGTGTGTACAACAAATGAGGGAGAAAGGCTGGCGCAGTGTCGCGATCCCCTTGGCATGCCTTTTGCATTATAAGTGTCCCTAGAGCTCTGGGCTTTGTGGTTTTCTCAACCTGGACCCTAGGCAGAACCCTAACCCCAACCCTAATCCAAAATGCCACGTGATATAGAGCCTTGGGCTGAGGCGAGTGTCGAGCCGAAAGAAGAAGAGGGACAAAGATTGGCGCAGTGTCGTGCTCCCCACGGCATGCTTTTCGCATTTTAAGTATCCCTAGATGCCTGGCCCTTGTGGTTTTCTCAACACTAACCCTAGGCGTAACCATAACCCTAACCCTGGATGGAGCCGGAAATCCAGCGATGGGCTGAGGCGAGTGTGTTGAACAAACCAGGGAGAAAGGTTGGTGCAGTGGCACGCTCCCCATGGCATGCCTTTTGCATTTTAAGTGTCCCTAGAGCTCTGGGCTTTGTGGTTTTCTCAACCTTGACCCTAGGCGTAACCCTGACCCCAACCCTAATCCAAAATGCCGCCTATATAGAGCATTGGGCTGAGGCGAGTGTCAAGAAGAAAGAAGAAGAGGGACAAAGCCTGGCGCAGTGTCATGCTCCCCATGGTATGCCTTTCGCATTTTAAGTATCCCTAGATGCCTGGCCCTTGTGGTTTTCTCAACCCTAACCCTAGGCTTAACCCTAACCCTAACCCTAGACGGAGCCAGAAATCCGGCGATGGGCTGAGGCGAGTGTGTACAACAAACAAGCAGGAAAGGTTGGTGCAGTGTCGTGCGCCCCATGGCATGCCTTTCGCATTCGAAATGTCTCTAGAGCTCTGAGCTTTGTGGTTTCCTCAGCCTTAGCCCTAGGCGTAACCTTAACCCTAACTCTAATCCGAAATGCAGCCAGATATAGAGCATTGGGCTGAGGCGAGTGTCGAGAAGAAAGAAGAAGAGGGACAAAGATTGGCGCAGTGTTGTGCTCCCCTTGGCATGCTTTTCGCATTTTAAGTATCCCTAGATGCCTGGCCCTTGTGGTTTCCTCAAACCTAACCCTAGGCATAACCCTAACCCTAACCCTAGACGGAGCCGGAAATCCGGCGATGGGCTGAGGCGAGTGTCAAGAAGAAACAAGGGAGAAAGGTGGGGGCAGTGCCATGCGCCCCTTGGCATGCCTTTTGCATTTTAAGTGTCCCTAGATGCCTGGCCCTTGTGGTTTTCTCAACACTAACCCTAGGCGTAACCCTAACCCTAACCCTGGATGGAGCCGGAAATCCAGCGATGGGCTGAGGCGAGTGTGTTGAACATACCAGAGAGAAAGGTTGGTGCAGTGTCACGCTCCCCATGGCATGCCTTTTGCATTTTAAGTGTCCCTAGAGCTCTGGGCTTTGTGGTTTTCTCAAACCTAACCCTAGGCATAACCCTAACCCTAACCCTAACCCTAGACGGAGCCGGAAATCCGGCGATGAGCTGAGGCGAGCGTGTAGAAAAATCAAGGGAGAAAGTTTGGGGCAGTGTCGTGCTCCCCTTGGCATGGCTTTCGCATTTAAAATGTCTCTAGAGCTCTGGGCTTTGTGGTTTTCTGAACCCTAACCATAATGTTAGTCTCTTTAATATACATAATCATCTGGTGCCTTCGTAGTTATTTTACCTGGTGGAAGAAATCCAATGTGTGTTTTCATTTAACCATGGGAACTCCTGGAGAAGTGAGTTTTCTTAGGAGTTAGGAGTTGCTGTCTAGCTGCTGTGAACTGGAGATTGAGCGACTGCAGACTGCAAACAATTTGTTTTTGTCACTGTGTAGTTTTGACAGAACGGAAATTGCATGCTTATCTATCTTTCCTGCAAGTGCTTTTTTGTCCATTGCCTTCCATATCTATGCAGAAAATAAATCTTACCATTGTCCCTGGTATCCATTATTTAATAGCATTTTACTGCTAAAACTTATCCACTTGATTTCTCTATTTCCTCCCTGAAGCTTTTTTCTCCCACTTAAACCCTGCTGGGAGTCAAACTGACTATAAAGGAGGAATAATTTTATAGTCTAAAGCATTAAACTAAAATGTTAAGCTAAGTCAAAACCAGTGCTGCACTATCGGTGCACGAGCCTGTACAAAGTATTTTGAGCTACTTCTAAGTCCTAGAAAAAGTTTGTAAGCATGTGTGGAAATTCAGGCCATTTTTAAACAAAGAAGAACTCTCTCCAGAGCAAAGAACAAAAATGACCTTTATTGCCATCTTTCCAGTATGACTTAAACCAAACCAAGAACACTTTTGGTTGCCAGAAGATTTGGGATCCTGTTAGATATTGTATACAAGTGAAAAGCCGTGTTTTTGTTTTCTTTCGCTTCTAAGCAATTCCAAATATTGTCACTACTGGTCCCCGTTTCTATCTGATGTATTGTTGTTAGTTCTGCTCAAGAAAAGCATCTCTGTGACTTGTAATGCAAAGATGCTGCAGTTGCTGGTTGTGTTTTTCTTTTCTTTTTTGTCCTTTTTTATGAATTCCTTACTCTGGCTGATTAGCATGATGATGGCATATTTATTTCTCAAACTAAGCGTACTGGTCAAAATGTAAATCATAGGAATTTAGAAAATGCTTCTCCATAATTCAAAGTATGTGATACTCATGCAAACAGAGTTATTTTGTTTTCTTTTCCTGAGAAGAATATTGCATATACTCTACAAATAAATGGAAGTATTGCACTTCATGCTGCTTTTCTTTATCCATAAATGGGATTTCTGTCTCGTTTTACTGATGAACTGGGAGGGAGAGGGGAAGAAACTGCTCTTATTGTGATCTTATGCAATATCTAACATGTCATGTCACTAATATGTTTTGAATTTTCTCAGAAACACACAGCTTGAAGTAATATTAAATTGTTTGTAATTGCTCATTTTCTTTAAATGGTCTCTGATATTTCTTCTGAAAAAAGACAAAATTCCCAGATCACACAGTGCTGGAGAAAACACTCTGACACTATCACGTATTTTTATTAATTTAGTCTCAGTAAATGTACAGTTGGGTAAATTGCAAGGGTAGAGAGGAAAAAAAAATTAAAGAATGCTCTTAAATCAGGACTTTGATTATAGAACCAATTCATAGTACACATTTGGGCATACTCAGATCTCAGTAGGAAACTGAACTTCTATCTGATTTTATCTTGAGCTCTATTATAAATTACTTATAATCAATAATGTGTAAAGAGGAAACACTTCTGCAATTATCTGTTGTTGTATTGGGCCTTTGTATAGTTAGCAACACGGTAGCAGAATAACTTTATAAATCTTAGCTATGACATTTCTGTTACTTGATCTCAGCTCTCAGGCTCTTTATTTAAATAATAAACCCAAGAAAAGGAATGCTGCTTAGTTAAAACTAAAAGAGAAGGAATGAAAACAGAGAGCACTGTTAGAATATCAAATGCCTTGTCGGAGAAAAAGTCTTGTTTTTTTTTTTTCTCATTTCCTTCAGGTTGGTGAGCGACAATGCAAATGAAGAAATTCCACAGGCATGTATTTAGCTCATTTTAGAGACAAGAACACTTAGAAACGGGGTGATTGTCAATTTAAATGATCATACTGCTTCCATGAGCCCATGGAGTCTCCATGTTTCAATGTCTCTATGTTTTGATTACTGCTGTAAAAAGTACAATAAGACTTATTATCCCCTGGGTATCTTCCCAGTTTCCTATTCCAAGCGGATGGTTTACATCCAGAAGCTTGATGTTTTACATCTCTCTAAAAACATTGAGCTTTAACAACATTTATTATAGCGATTTTGGATGCTCTTAGCTTCATGGACTTATTCAGCCTTTCTGGTGTACTGTGAATCTCTTGGAATTGGTATTACTGCATGGCAATAAGTCCCTCAGATGAACCCTGACAGACTGAGGACTGACTAATTTTGTATTTTTATTTTGTTTATTGATGTTGATGGCCCCAATATGACTCTTTTTTTTTCCCGGATGAATAATTTAAAAGAGGTAGAAAAGCAAATTTATCTGATATACTACCTGAAGACTCAAAAAACAATTCAGCACAATTTCAACCAGCTGGCAAAAGTAGGGAATCTAAAATGCTCCGTGTCTGTTCTGACACACCTTGCAGCCCTGCTATGAAGGACCTGCCCTGTGCCTGGCATCTCTGTGGTTTCCTTTCAGCTTTTTAACTTATAACCACGTGTCTGAAGAAAAAAACGACCTGACAGGATGCACCACTTCTTTTCCAAATATCTCCTCATCCACACTGCTGCCTGCGGATACCAGACCCACAGAGAGGCCTCCTCACTCCCTCCCCTAGAACAAGGAATTGTATATACCATGGAGTTTTAATTATCTGACCAGAGTTTACATTAACAGCACGATTCACTCACATCTGGTTTTCATTTTTTATGCCATGCCTTTTCAGAAGACACCACAGTCACCAAGTTTTTGGGTCAGATGTTAATTTTTCTAAAGTGCCCTTCACAAACCTCAATGAAATGCTTTTGATAAAGTTCCAGAAGGATTCTGTGAATGATGAATGAGCTTATCAATACAGATACAAGCTTTGAAATTCTCTTTGAAAGGGGGTGGGCTCAAAACCCATTAGCTGGTGGTGTTGTCTACCTGCTGCAGCTGCTGTCATGCAAGATTCTTCCTAAAGAGAAATAACTGCAAATAAGCTGAAGCACCAAACCTTAGAGTCACAGGACTGAAAATAAAGAAGCATGTGGGCCAGCTCTGAAGACTGAGCTGTTGCAGGGCACAGATAAGAGTACGGGGTCATACCAAGGACCCAGCTAGTGCTGATGGCACTGTCATACCCCTTGCCATGCTGCTCTTTCATGAATCACAGCTGCCTGTAGCCAGACCTGTCTGGCCAATAGCTGACTTCCTCAGTTTCAAATTCTCCCTCTGCAGTTTGTCACTGCCTGCCAGGAGCTGGGGCTGGCCATGGCTCAGTCCTTGACTGAGTGCATTGTGTCACTCACTGATTGAGAGACAACCACTTGCATGTGTGGGTGACAGGTGGTCTCTGCCAAGTCCAAAGAGATTTCTCAGCAGCTTTCCAGCATCAACAAGATGTTTTTTCCTCTGAATTCTTATATTTTTGAGATCAAAAGCAGTCAGAAAGAAAACTGGGCTTCAGACCAGTAGAATGTTGCAATTTGCTTTGCCTCACAGGGTTTATTTAAGCAGGAAAACTGATGATAATTTTTCATCATCGACTTGTTAGTACAACTTGGTTTGTTGCTGAAGAAATTAATATTTTACTTGGCTAATCTGATCTGGTTCTCCATGCAAATTAATTGCACTGTGAATTTGGTCTAGAGTGACTTCGTAGGACACAATCATGCTATGGGTATGGCCTAGACAATATTAGTTTGCTTTCTTGTTTTTCCAAAGGGACTCAAAGGCCTTAGAATCCATCTAGTGTTTTCTGAACTCTGATATCCTTGTTAGATCTTTATATAGTAAGTGCTCTTTTTAAGGATGTTAATTACACTAAAGCAAGGCAGTATGTTTCACTAGCTGCTGGAAAAATGACAAAGTTTCACAAAAAAGTAGCGACTTCAGTTGGATCCTGTTCAACATTTTCCCCTTGATGGGGGGGAACCTTCCAAGTTGTGATTTGGTACTTTGGTATGCTTTAAAAAGCAGCGTTAGATGCACCAGTATTCCACAACCACTATTGCTCTCCCTTTTAAAATTAGAATTTGAAAGGGAAGATGCTCAATTTTCCCTTGGTTCATCCATTATTTTTCTGCTGTGAAACAAACACTTTTGTGTCAGAAGTGAATTTCAGTGACAAGTTTTCTGGATAGTCTGAGCTGCAGTAAACTCTCCTGTCTTCTCATTACTGAGCCTGTTGCAGCGTTAAGGAAATATGAATTTATTTCTGAGGTGACTGTTTAAGGTACTGCCGCACGGATTTGAATCATAATGGAATAGAACATAAGAGAGACTTGTGACAGAGGCTTAACTCAGGCGTATGAGAGACGTTTATTGCGGGAGCTCAGGACTTCTGAACAACGAATCAATGTGATTTCGCAGAAGCCACTTTATTGTTTACATAAAACTCTACTTATACTTCTTACAACTGCCGTACAAGTGGAACCTATCACTTGATTGGTCCCTCTATCTTGTCCACGTGCTCAACTCCTGTACATGTGGAACGCATTACTTGATGAATTGCTGAGGGCTCTGATAAGAATAACTAAGGGTGGTTTGGCTGGGGCACACTATCAGGGTTCAAATACATTAAAATAATTCCCCCTTTATCTGCTTGCACCAGCCAAACCTTTTCTACTATGTTTTCCAAATGTTATTTCTTCTTGTTTCTTTTGGATACCTAATGCTTGATTTGACTCACTCTTTCTGTCTTCATTATTTATGTTTTAAGCATCTTAAAACAAACATACTGAGGATAACTGCTAGAACTAGTGCTAGGCATTTAAAGCATATTTTTAATACATAAAGGAACATGCTGGGATGGATTGCTCATTAAGAGTGAAATGAAAGGAGAAAACCACAACATCTTACTCAAGGCTACAGGCTAGGAAAAGCAGAATGCTGCATTTCAGCTCTGGTTTTTTGACAGATGCCAGAGCTCTGGCACAGCTTAGCCTCTTTTTCAACAGCTTAAGAACAGAAACTGTTCAGCAGCGCTGGGGATGAGGCGCTGCAGGACTAAAAAGCACAACTGCTCCACCAGACACAGCTTAAGCTTTAAAACAAATAGGGCCTCACTCCAGAAACATTTCACTTTCTTTTTCCAAGATACCACCGTGTCATCAACTCTATCTTTAAATGCAATGCAGAGTCTCTAAAAGACAAAACATTTCATCTTTTACAATCTCTTCACCCCAATGCTCCCAACAGTACCTTTTTCTTGCTAGGTGGCTCTACACAACTGAGAAACTCTGCAGGTGGTGCAGCAGCTCTTCATCCCGCAGCAGCTCCTGCAGCACTTGAGACCTTCATCCTCTGGCCTGGCCCACCTGGCTGGTTTAAATAGTGCTGTGGAGCGGAGCTGGAGAGCAGGTGCTTCCCCTTAGGGCCTTTGATACACCAGAAACCTTTCTTTATGTTAGCAAGGCTGTGGGTCATTACACTGAACTCTTTCAAAAAATGTTTTGTTACCAGCAGAAAAAACTTAACAAAATTGTATGAAAATTTGCTGCATTGCCTATTAATGCTATCAATAACATATTTTTAAATGTTGTGTTTCAAAAGTGCCATTTTTGGTTGCAGCAGGATTCCCCCCCCCCTAGGGGGGTGACCAACCAACCACCACAATTTGGGTTTTTTCCTCCTTTTTTTCTCTTTTTTTTCCTTTTTTTTTTTTTTTTTAATTTTCCATCTAATTCATTGCCAAAATCTGTTAAGGACAGCTGCTAATTAGCAGAGATCTGAACCACCTTATTTTTTAAATCAAAGTGTCCCTTGTTTGAGTTTGCAATGAAGTAGCTTAACGCTTTGAAAAAGAAAAGAATTATATTAATTAGGGGAAAAAAGTAGTCAATATCTGTGGATTTGTCTGCAGTCTTCTCTTTCAGCAAAGTCCTGTGGACTTCCTGTTTCACTGGAAATGCTGATGGATCCAAATTTCTAGGGAAATCGATTTCAAAGTTCCAAGTTGCTCTCGAAACTTGCTGTGACTCTTCTTGTCTATGCTCTTCTTCTTCAAAGCTGCGCAAATGCTTTGCTTTTGGATACTCATCATTTGCATTTTAACCTTCACTCTGGCTAAGCCTTTGGCGGCATACAGCCTCCGCACTTCGGAGCAACTTTTGGCGTGGGGCTCGGCAGCCATCAGCAGCGGCAGGCTGAGGGCAGCCAGCGCACACAGGAGGGGCGGTAGGCAGCCGTGGGACCGCCTGGCTCTAGAGGGGCCACTGCCTCTGCCACAGCTATTTTTTCTGCTTCTATTTGCCTTATTAACGTCCATATTATATTAAGTCCCTTAGTTTCTTTTGAAGTCTCTTAGTTTCTTTTAATCCATTGCTTATGGCATCTAATTTCTCTCACGGAGAGAATAAGCTGGAGGACCCCGAACGTGGCCTGTTCTTCTTTTGACAGTCCCTTTCCCATCCTCCAGCCCCTGGTCGCTCACCTCTTTGGGTGTACCCACTGCAGTGTACGTTTTCCGGAGCTCTTTTCCCAGGAGATTTCTTCTGCCCCCGGACTCCGATGGAGCCATCCTCCGACTCCCCCCACCGCTCTGACCAGGGCCTCCCGCCTTTTCACTCCACAGAACCCCCTTCAGAATCCAAAGGGACTGGTCTGCTTCATTATCACAACGTTTATCACGTCAGTGGCACCAGCATGTGGGAGCTCAGGACTTCTGAACAACGAATCAATGTGATTTTGCAGAAGCCACTTTATTGTTTACGTAAAACTCTACTTATCCTTTTTACAGCTGCCGTACAAGTGGAACCTATTACTTGATTGGTCCCTCTGTCTTGTCCACGTGCTCAACTCCTGTACACGTGGAACGCATTACTTGATGAATTGCTGAGGGCTCTGATAAGAATAACTAAGGGTGGTTTGGTTGGGGCACACTGTCAGGGTTCAAATACATTACTGTCGCTGTCTGCACCATGAACGGCGTGAAGAATAACTACACAAAGTCCAAGTCCAGGAGCAATAACACTTATTTAATTAATTATAAATCGGTTTATATAACTTGAGTCGCCACCACGGCATAAGGTCATTGGTCACTGATCATCCACCTCCTAGAATGATTGGTGGAGGCTACAAAACATTCATATTAAAATATTTTTTTCAGTATACCATAACAACCCTGCCGCTGAATAACAGCAGGTGCAAGATAAAGTTAGTTTACAGAACCCGTAGCAATGTTTTTCATAGTTTCTGTGAGAAACACAGAGCTCTCACAAAACACTACAGAAAGCTGGAAAATTTCTCTGCTAAAGCTTTTCAGCGTCTGCACATTACAACAGTTTATCACTGACCTATTAAAGGAGGAGAGAATCAGATCACAATCTTTGCTAGCAGAAATGGCCCTGACACTGGAAATTTGATGCACATTCCTACAAAGTCAAAAATATGCTGATTTTGTTGTCTCTCTTTCACTGCTGATGACAGGAGCATACTCGTTTTATACTGGTTTAATTTCATTACACTAAGTCTACAAACTGTAAGGTAATGACTAACAATTACAATATCAGTAATACTTGTGTGGCTTTGCAGACATTTTATGTAACAATTAATTTTTTTTCCTTATACATTTTGCACAGTTTTGAAAAGGACTGTTGGTGTTTTACCCCATTTGGCAGCAAAGCCCCACACAGCCACTGGCTCATTGCTGGTGGGAGGAGAGAATTGGAAGAGTAAAGGGAAGATAACTCATGGGTCGGGATAAAAGACAGTTTAACAGGTAAAGCAAAAGCCACACACACAAGCAAACACCACTTCCCATGGGCAGGCAGGTGTCCAGCCATCCCCAGGAAAGCAGGACTCCATCACTCATAGCAGAGACTGGGGAAGACAAACACCATCACTCCAAACAACTCTCCACTTTCTCCTTCTTCCCCAGATTTATATGCTGAGCATGACATCCTACGGTCTGGACTATCCCTTTGGTCAGTTGGGATCAGCTGTCCCAGCTGTGTCCCCTCCCAACTCCTTGTGCCTCCCCAGTCCACTCACTGCAGATGTGGAGTGAGAGGCAGAAAAGGCTTTGACTCAGTGCAAGCTCTGCTCAGCAGTAATGAAAATATCCCTGAATTATTGACACCATTTCCAACACAAATCCAAAACACAGCCCCGCACCAGCAACTATGGAGAAAACTAAATCTATCCCAGCCAAAAGGAGCACAAATGTACAATGCAAACAAAATATTTCAGTCTAAAAGAATATGTTACATAGATTTCAGTGAATGGAAATAATTCTGTGGAGGAGGACAGACCATAAAAAAAAGTGAAGCTCAGATTTAGCATTGTATTTAATGTTACATTGAAAATACAAAAAATTCAAGCTCAGCTGTAATTCAAGCTCCTGATGATTAACAAAATCTACTTGTGGACGGACTGCACCCAACAAATTGCATTTGCTTGATGCACATTTTCTGAAAGGCCATCTAGGCTCAGGTTGAAGCTGTGACTGACTCAAACAAGCTGTAAGCAAACCTGAGTTATTTGGTTTACAATCATACCAAACAAAAGCCCCATTCCAGAAAATGATTCTGTTTCAGAAAATCTTGTTTTCCTTAAATAATGCTGTAAGGAAACCTGCTTTCCCTCAGAAGAAAAAATGTGATGGTCTTCCCACTACTTTTTTTTTTACTGTATCAAAATTTCATTAGCCAAACTCCATTCACTTTTCACATCTAATTTTGCTTTATTAATAACCAGGTAGTGAGCACAAAATCAGACAACCTAATGAAGCACACAAATCAGATTTTATTCTCAAAGAACAGTGAAGTAGCCAGAACCATCCAGACTGATCTGTACATACTGCTGTAAAACTAACACAAACAGTGTGTTGCACTCTCCCTCTCACCAACAAAACCTGCTGTCCTGAATGAAGAAATGAAGACCACAAATGGTTACTAGGAAATAGGCATCAGAGTGCTAACTTTGACAGACAATGCTTATCACATCTTGAATATATCTAGATTTAATTAGCAGAGACCTACATCAAGGGATTACTTGAATACATTGATTTCTGTCATAAATAACTCTCATCAGTCCTATAATTCAATGTAAAAGGGTAGCTCACTAAGTAAATTCTTATAGTGACTGTGGAAGGAGAGAAGAGTACCTTCAAATGAATGTACTGCTATATTTGCAACGTATCCATCAAAGAAGGACAAAGTAATCCCACATAAGACACTTTGTGTTCTTTGATGCATGCTGTAATCAGCTGGGGCCGCACAAAACACAGAAGGGTTGCAAGAGAGGTAGCGAAATTGTGTTAAAAAATCAAGGGAAATAGGGAAAAGAAGAAAAATATTTTTTTCAGCTTAATATTCTTTGCTGTATCCGATGTTAGTGTGCCTTTCAAGAGTAAGGCTCCTGTAATCACCCAGATCTGTGAACATTATGTGCTCCAGCTCAGCCCTGTTTTAAGAGACTTACTGCATCTTGGTGCACAACCACTTCAGACCATTAGCTCCTGCTGCTTCTTATTAAAATAACATCACTCACCCTCTCTGGGGACCAAACAGACCAGTGCTTTAATTTGCTAAAATAAACTTTGATTTACTAAAGTTTCAGGACTGGGCTCAGAGCTCCTAATCAGCCAGCCTGTCTCCGAGTGACAAGAGGGCAGCAAACCCCTTCCCAGGTGTTAGGAGGATGATGGCTGAGCTTCCTGAGAGCCAATTGATTTGCTGTAGAGTCCAGTTCTGTTTACCTTGGCCCTTACCATAACCCTGAAGGATTTGTGAATTCTTCATAGTTCTCAGTGATCAGAAAATAAAAAAGTAAGCCTGTGATAGATTAGAACTGAATAAAACTAAAAACAAAATCAATACAAATAGAATTTCATTTCTACCCCTTTGACCATGGAATCTTTCCAGGTACCTTGGCATTTCTAGTACAAATTAACCCATTACATTTTCCTGCTCATCCTGAAACAACAAAATGGCAAAATACGCACGCAGTATGAGAGTATCATTTAAAGAACTTATAAAAGATAATACAAAGGTAATACAAGTGTTAAAATGAAGAAAAAAATAGTTAACTTTATCCATTGGTGGCTTTTCTATACAATACAACCCTGCAGACAAGCAATTGCACACCAGCACTAAGAAACACAGAATTCCTTCCATTGCTATTCAAATGCTACCCCTAATGCATACAATAAAAATGAAGCCTCTTGCTAAGAACAATGATGGGGTGTATTTTCTTCTTATTTGATCCAGGTGGTCCAAAAGGAGAGGTTAATGGTGGAGAATGCTGTTAACAGCCTCATTCTGGAATGAGGATGGAGGCATGAAACCATCCAAATATTGCTGCTCCAGGATCTCCCATATTTTCCCTTGGGTTGTGTTGTCTTGCTTGTAGTTGGTCTCTGCTTCTGCTTCAGATATCACTTCCCAAACACTCAATCCCAGACTAAATTTATCATGCAATTTACAGTACCTGCATTGCCATTTCTATCATGGTTCTCTGGCACTCCTGAGAAAGTGTGCTCACTTGAGAAATGGGGATATTGCTTGGCACTGTCATCAGATCTGATTGAGCTGGGCCAGTCTGAGAGGCCAAATTCATACAAACAGGTCAGTAAAGGTAAATCAGCCTTGAGAAAACATCTTGTATGCAGCCAAACCGACAAATGTGGTAACACAACTCCCGTGAGAAAAGGTCTAAAGGACTCCTTCCCAATTCATCTTTCTTAAGGAAAAAAAAAAATGTGACAAAAAGAGTTTTAAAAAAAGGACCGAGTATCTTCACAAAAGGTGGTGTCTGAGTGTGGGAATCTAGAGTGCAGAGCACAAAAAAGTGTCATCTCAGTTTTGTTATTAAGGGTTTAAAAGACAGCCGTAAATAATTGCTAAATTATCTTTTATCTTCCATCATCTCTCATAAACAGAAAACCTGGAGTCCAAAGTTAACTGTGTGAATAGTGCAACTACTAAAAAGGAGTTAGGCTACCACTCTAGGGAATCATGCATTTTGAAATCAAGTCCCTCAGACATGGTTTGAGCATTTGTCATTAACAAAGTTCCACAACAGCCGTAGGTTTGAAAGGAAGAGGATGTCTTTCAACATTTGGAAGCATGTCTTGTCTGCAACAGAGAATATTGAAGAGATTTTATTTCATGAAATGAAAAACTTCTACAAAGCAAAGCAAAATCAACCTGACACTTGATATATTCCACAGGAAGCCAACAGAGTAGTGATAATTACATCTGCTGTCCATTAGGCATCACTCAACTGTTATCCTCAATTCTGGATCCTCTGGAGCTGGCCAGACATGCTGCAAAACCAGCAATGGCAACTGTCTCTGGCTTGTTGGACTGACCAACATAAGGAAAAATATGATTTGTGTTCTGCAGACAATCACAATTCTTGAACCCCACTCTACATTGCTTAGGACTATTTACTACTGGTAGCAGTATCAGAGGACATGCCACTGTTAAAGGTGATGTGTGTGAGGCTATGTGAAGCGTTGAGGCTTTATTTTGGAGTTACACAGTTTTGGGAAGTGGGGAAAAGGAAATGTTTGCACTTTGGCTGAGGTGAGCATCCCACAGAGAGCAGCATGGTCTGGTCTCTGACTGGAAGCTGTTGGTGCAGTGTAGGTGTACTCATGTGGTTCCAGTGAGTATCCAGAGTCATTGAAGCACGTCCTGTGGGGAAGGCTGAGGGAACTGAGATCATTACAGTCGAGAAAGGAAGTTTTTGGGAAGAAGTGATAGCAGTCTGCCAGTACAATCGATATCATGAAGAAAGAGAGAACCAAGCTCTTTATTGAGATGCACAGGAGAAGACTGAGAGAAAATGGTAATGAATTGAAGCAGTGTTAATTATATTTAGATAGAATGAAAAAAAAATTACTAAGGGCATAATTAAGCACTGGAACAAGGTTGTGTCATTGTGGGATCTCTCTCCTTGGAGGTTTACAAGACCTGCCTGCATGAACCCATAAGCAACCTAGTCCAAATTCAGCATTGGCTCTGCTTTGAGCAGGGAGTTTGACTAGAAACCTCATGAGGTCCTTTACAGCCTAAATGGTTCTATAATTCCATAAATAATTTGCCCAAATTCCATTAGGTTGTGAGAGGAGCTTTAAAACCCTTGAGAAAGGTCACAAAAGCAGTTCTGCTGGAGAATTGGATATTAGAGAGTTATTTCCCTGGGGCTGGAGCCCATCTATAGGTTGGTGTATTTTTCTTCTTGCAATGTTTTGATAGTTACTTCTAAGTTAGACACATACACTGTGAGGCTTAAGCTTATGGAATAGAAGCTGTGCTCAACTCTAGATAGCATTAAGATTTTGGTCTTGATTGTCTGCTTTGGGACTGCAAAATAATGTTGCTTATTAGAGCAGGTTGTTTTCAGTGAGCATAAATTTCTTTGAGAACAGTCTAGTTCAGATTGCAGAAGGATAAGGTCTTCAATTCACAGCACACGTTTGTGTCCCATAAGACATTCTTCATTCTTTTGCTCTTGTCTGACTGAAAGACCACTCACATAAAGGCTAATGAGAGTCAGGATGGAGACACAAACTGTTTTCATTCCCTTTCTTTTTCTAAGTCATTTGTTTGCATCATATTGTTGGTTGTTTTTTTCAGGGTTTTTTAATTCTTCCTTTTATAACAAGGATTTAACAAGGTCATACAGTTTCCAGTATTCTTCTTCATCGCAGTTTGCAGGGTGGTCAACACAGTTCACTTCTGAGAGAGAAAATCAGGCAGTTTTCCCACTTGAGTATGATACTCATGATGCTGCTCTGTGTTTACAGTTGTTTTCCAGGGCTTGGGAAAAGTGCATTTGATCATAAATACTACGGCACAGTACACCAGTAACTCCAGAATTTCCCATTTGAAGAAATGATCAATTAGCCCAAGTGATGTACAAACGGAAAGGTTAGGTTAAATTATCTTGGAAGAAAGGATGAACCAGAATAGGTAATTTTTTCTGGCTGCAATTAATGTAGCGCTCCTTTCGTTATGTCATTTTCTAGGCAATGTAATTTATTAAGCTTTCCATTCTGAAATCCAGGACTGACAGGTTTTAATAGTGATTTCAAGTGCAATTGGTTCTCTGATTTTGCTGCTTTATTCTTTGGTCAAAATTTTAAGCTAATATGCTGCTCAGTTTTTTCCATCCTGATTTACTTTTCTCTCTCCTATTTCCTGTAAGTTCTTATCAAGTGTGTCAGATGGAATTATCTATGAAATTGACAAATTTTGTTGCACTTTTTATCTTTTATGTGATTGTGTTGTGCTGGAAATATTGATTTGAAGTGCTACAGTGTCACAGCAAGCTTCATTTAAAGTTATTATCACATCTGTCTATGTTTTAAATATGAGAAATCTTTCTTCTCTAATTTTTTTTTATTAGCATTGAGCCATTTTTAACAAACCCATTCTAATATCACTTTTCCTGTCTGAGCTACAGTAACTCTTAGAAACCTTTTTTCTTAGTTTGAGAAATCTTTGTTGAAAGTTTATTCTGATACATGCATCAACATTTTCTGCTTAGCATGAAACTCATATGTGTTGATAAGCATTTTGGAAGCAGTGATTTTTCAGGGATCTCTTCCCTGTCACTGCAGCCTTGTCTCCAGCTACACATCTCAAATAATTGTTACAGTGACAGTAGTTTCAGGTACAATCAGTGAGTGCAGATTAGGCACAAAAGTCTGGAGCTTTTATGTTATTACCCATACTTAAATAAGATCTAGCCCCATTACGGAATGTAGAGGCTGTGCTCACCGTGCTAAAAGTGGACTAAACACTCATAAAGAGGAGGACAAGATGGATGGAGGTTCTTCCCTGCTTTCTTCTTTATTGACAATGTGGACACAAATTTTATAGACACAGTGCAGGTTGTTCTATTTATTCTGGGGACTGTCAACAGTTAAGGTAAGGATGAAGCACTCATCCTTCTATGAGTGCATATATTCACCTCTTCATACAGAAAACATCTTCCTAGTGCTCAAAGACTGCTGATTCTTCCTAGTGCTCAAAGACTGCTGAAAAATGAAATAGTATCTTCCTAATCCCTTGCATATACTGAATTTATACTTTTCTGCTAAGTAGAATATGATCTTCCTCAACTCAGGAATTCTTGTTCCTTAGTACTTCCCTTTGATTTCATAGGTAGCACATCTTTCTGTGCTGATTCTTACTGGATTTCATTTTGTGATTGAATGCTGCCTCAAAGAACTGCACAAAGTGCACACAAAATGTGACCTGCTAACATTTAAAGAGTCAGCTCTCCACAAGTGGAAAGACTCAGGCAAATGGCACACAACAGCGGCAGAGGAAGGGCCTGCTCGTGTTGGAAAACTGCTATGGAGACCTTTGGAAGAAAAACATCTGACTTGATAGGCAAGTCTTGTAGACACAGCTGTACAGAAAACACATGTTCTTGGGAGAGATCAAATATTGATGCACAGAGGTAAAACCCATGGGCAGACACTGCCATTTGAAGAGGAAGCACTGGCAGATAGATAACACAGAAAAGGTACAGAGCTTAAGACCCATATTGACCAATAGCACACCCCTCCAGGGTACAGCAAGGGAAATTTATTACTACAGACAGCAATCAGGACAAAGATGGCTATCAAAAAACATCCATTTAGGGACACAATACATACTCAGAACTAAGGCTGTTGAGGAGGAAGGTGTATAAAGGACTGAGGTTTTAATTTCTACTGCTTCACATTACTAGCGGGAGGAAAAGAAAATTAAATATGTAAGAGGAAAACAATTTTAAAAAATACAAGAAGAAGCAGAGAGTCACTATCCCAGTGAGGAATAATAAAGCCTCTTCCTGGTATACGTACCCATAGCATGAGACTTGTTGCTGCCACGTACAGCACAACCAGTTGCAATCCAGAAGCTCATTTGAGCAAAGGAAACAGCATATTACACTGTTTGACAGCTGCTCGTCCTCGAGGCACATGTGCCTTGGGGTAGTGCTGCCTGAAACATCCTTCCAGTTATATCTTTTTATTTTTAGCAGTGCAAGACAGTTCACTTTATCATTTTAATCAAAGAGAACAGGCTGCAACGAGCAAGGGAACACTTTCATCTAAGCCATTAATCACTTCATGGAATTGGCAGGATCTTTTCAGCCTCTAAGTCACTTCAGATTCCCCTTCTGACCCCCAAACATATGACATGAAAACAAGCAAGTTCTTAACTGTAAAGATGATAAAACTTATTGATATGCTAGGAGTATTTAATTGCTTTTGCCTCTTTCAAAGCTGTTGGCCTTTTTTTTTTAAAGATGTTGATTCTTGGCGGGCTGCTGAGGGTCCGCTCTAACAGTAGGATCAACCGTCAAGTGCCACCAGGTGACCCTAACATGAAGCTATTCTGTCTTGCATTTAATAGAAGGTATTCCCACACACACCTCCAAATGAAAAAATGCTTATGGAAAAGTTCTTCCCTGAAACATGATAAAGACTGAAAAGACTACAGGAATCTTTTTACTCCAAGTGAAAGGTTTTAATACCCAGCCCAACAGCCTCATGGAAGAAAGCTCTACTCAAATAACTTTAGATTTGTTTGCATGCTTGCTTTTACTAGAGCCTTTAACATGCATGATGGAGCAATCAGTCTTGAAACTCAACAGAAACATCTGATGCCCCTGCTGTACCTTGGGCAAAGAGAGAAAATTTCCATGTTTGGAATTCTCCTCTTGTAACAAATGAAAGCACTAAAATTGAAGGGCTGCAGGTTCAAAAGAAAATGTGGAAGTGAATTATCAATCAGCAATCTGAGAGCATTAGGTAAAGGCAATAACAATCTCACAGAAGCCAGGGGCTTGAGAGAAAGAGCTATTTGAAACACACAGTTGCAAACATTGCAACGCTGTGTCAGACACATTTTCCTTCTTTTTTCTCAAGGGATCTCTACAGGAAGGTAGGCAATGATATCCATCAGCTTTAGCATAAAGCTAGGAACCAAATTTCTTACAAAGGCCAGAATTCCTCTACTATGGCTTTTCCCCAAAATACATTTGAAATGAAGTAATTTAGCAGGGCAAATGAATGCAAAGATAAAAATGCCTACCAGGAGTAGGAGATACAGAGATATAAGCTCTGACCCTGCTTTTATACAGAAGAGTTCCAAGAACAGAGGACCTTCCCATGACACAGTTATTCTTCAGGCAGGGAGAATTTCTGTTCTTCTAATGAAATATCTGTGTGTCTTTCGTTTAAAACATTTCCCTGTCCTTTGCTCCCAGGGGAAAAAGAACAAAAAAATTTTCCTCTTTTCCTAACACTAGCTCAAGTTGCTATTGATGCCTTTCAAACCAAAAACTTCTGAGGTTCCTAAAATTGCCCCTGATGCACAATTACCTTTCCTCTAGGATGACTGGACTGCTCCCAGAACTCAGTGCTAGCACCGAGTTTTAAGGCTTTTGACTGACTAGATGGAAGTAACATAGACATCTCCCTCTCCGAATGAGAGAACTTGACTGCTGAATAAATCTGCCTACCAAGTGCTCGGTACTTTGCCCTAACCTCTTTAGTCTTCAGCTACAGAGACTAGTGTTGCCTTTTAAATAAGAACTAAAGCCACCTATCCACCTCCTTTCTGGAAACTCTGCTATATAAGGCATCTTGGAAAAAGCTCTAGCCAGCAGAAATGCTTCCCCCTCACTCTTGTAGCCTGTGGAGTAGTTTCTTAGCAAGTGACATCTGACCCAGGCTTCAATGATTGAGGCACGCCCCTGTAGTAACAGACCTACTCCAGATGGAGAGCTGTGCAAGCAGGCATAGACCTACCCCTTCCCACTAGGTTTGTTAAAAGTGTTTGCACACCAGTGGTCTAAACTGACAGTAATGGGAATAGTAACTGTGTGAAACCTGGACCACACATGAGACAGTAACCTTAAAACAAAGAATAACCGGGCCTTTGCCACAGCTTTAATTTATTACAAGGTGGAAAGGTCCTATTCTAACCTGTGCTTCCAGTTTCAATCTGAAATACTGATCTTACTTCAGAGGAGTCTTTGGGTTTATTAATAGTTAAGGGCTGTCACCAAAGAAATGAAGAGCATGAAGAGAAATAAGATTTAAAAATATGGGCCACTGAAGGGCAGAACAGGTAAAACACTTTCTCGTGCATGCAGTTTTTAACAAGAATGCACTCATTGCCTAGGGGAAGACAAAATTCCCAGTATTTTCATCCAGCTCTTAAGACAAACCAGTAGTAGTAGTAGTAGTACTACTACTACTACTACTACTACTACTACTAGTAATAGTAGTAGTTTGTATTGATGTTTTCCTTTTACCTGAAATTAAAAGTTCTCTGGTCACTGGTGCTACCTTTTATCCAAGCACATACGATTTTTTTTCACGTGCCATCAACTGCACTGGTTTAGGGAACAAAGCAGCTGGCCATTCCCTCAACACGCCATAATTACAGCGGGTGCTTTTCAGGCAAGTATAAGACATGAAGGATGAAAGAATTGAGGGATGCTGCCTGTTCTCTTGCTCAGTTTTGAGGAACAACCTGCTGAAATAGGCACTTTACCCTCTCCAGTCCAGCAGGATATGACTTAGCAGTGGCTCAGGCTCGTGCATGAACCCAAAGACGCTGGTGATACTGAACCACATTGCTCTGTGACACAGCCTCCCTCTAACAGGTGGCCCATAGACCTGCAGTGCTCATTTTCAGGCATGCCCAGCCTGTGGCAAGGTAGGGAAGATTCTGAGCCTACTGCACAAAGGGAACAGCAATTCCCCCACAAAGTGTAGCCAAACAACCCACAGGAGAACTGAACTGATCCCACCTTCAAATCCTTATCTCCTGGAAGAGCCATTTTGCTTTCTAACCTCTACGGAGATGCAAGGTGCCCAAAACGTAGGGCTAGATAGTCCACATGCATATGTATGGTTAGAAACTGGGGCCCATGTTTCCCTAATCTCATCAAAACTGAGGCAGGCTCCAGGATTCCTGGTAGAATTTCAGAGTAATGACAAATATAGTAACTTAATTCCAGGAGTAAAGAATGCTGTGAATTGTGCATTAGCTTTCAATGCAAGCTGCTTAGAAGAGATTTACCAGCCAAATCTAGTTTAGTCAGCTTCAGGTAATGTCCATTTAAAGTAGCCAGGGAGGAAGTAGCAAATGTATGTTCAAAAAACAGGAGAACTACTGTGGAAAGTAGCCAGAAATAAAAAATTTCCAGCAAGGCTTAACCAGCAACATAATCTGCAGTCTCAGATGATTTGCTTTGGAAAGTGGAAGAGTCTGGATTTTCCAGTGATGCTGTATTGCTCTTGTGTTCTCACTAGAACTTTCCATGGTAATAATTAAACACAGCAGGAAGCAACACCACTTGTGCTTTTCAATGAGTGCATTTCTGGCGTGAGTGGCACAGGTACTCTTGGATTTTGGTGACCTCAGATGGACATAAAGGAAGGCTCTGGAGGTTTTGAAGAGGATGAGTTCAGTGATTGCCTACTCATCTCTCAGAATTAGAGTTCAGATTTCTTGGTAATGTCACAACGCTGGGCAGTGATGATGTCATCTAGATCCATGACTGAGCAAGACGATCACTACACCCACCACACTCTTCACCTTCAGAGCTGGGTCATTTCACCAGCTTGGTCAATGAGCATTTACCCGTGGAAAAGCTGTGTTGAGTGCTTCTGATTACTTTCTTGCCATTCACATATCTGGAAATGAGCTCCAATAGAACGTGCTTCGTGTTTTCTCCAGGGACTGAGGTGAGGCTTCCTAACTTCAGAGATCCTAATTTATTTCCCAATTTAAAGAAAAAGCTGCAACTGAGCAAAAAAAGTAAATTCCAAGTTTGTGCTGGATTGTTGAGACATAACAAGCCTAATTTCAACCTTCTGGTCCCAAGAGTTCTTCAAACACAATTAAGCAAATCATATCAGCCTCCACTGGGTTTGCAAACATATTGAAGCAAATGAAGTTCACAGGCAGGTCACATATTTCATTCCCCTCACACCATTTTTAAGCTGGTGACTTCTGTACCTTGCAGTTCCATGGTTTTAATCAGTTCAGCCACGTAAACAATATTTTTCATGGTGATGTCACAAACTCGGCTACTACTGAGGGTCTCAGGATGAAGAGCCATCTGGAAATCTTTTTTCTTTATCATTTATGTAGGCTCTTCAGGAGTAGTGAAGATAAATACTGCTAATAGTATTACAGTAATATGCTATTTTATACTCCATGCTATCAACTTCCTTGCTTTTTACTGCCTCGCCAGCCTACTGGAGCCAGCACAGTGAGGAAAGATCAGGACACCATCACACCAGAAACTTTCCCTTGCTATTTAGGAATATAGCCAGACAGCACACAGCATGGAACTGAATTAGGTTCCTGGTCTGAGAAGCCACAAAGGGCTCTTCTGTTTCTTCTCTGCAGTCATTCATGTCCTGTGCCTCTAAGGAGAATGCAGAAGGTGCCCCTCTGACAGACAGGCTGACAAGAGATTAAGGCAGAGAGAACTCTTTTTTAGAACAGAAGTTGCAATATTCTGTATTCTGTTGATCAAGTAAGAGACAGCAACAGCAGTGACAAATCACACTGAGAGATCCAAAAGCAATTTTCTTGGAGAGTGAGGGATTATTAGCAAGATTAATCACAAATAGATGTTAGGCTGCCCCTGATTTGGGTTCAGAACTGTGTTTATACACAAGTATGTGATAAACAAGTCATAACCCGAAAAACATAATATGATTTCTCAGAACATCTTCTGGTGTTAGATCCGGGTTGAAAAATAATCTTCACTTGTAAATCCATGTCACCAAGTTTATAAAATACAAAATAAGAAGACTCAGATAAAAATAAGAATCATAAAAGCAGACCAAGCAAATAAAAATAAACTATTGCTCCATACTTGTTGGTGCCAGTTTCACCACTTATCAGTGGGCAGTTAGCAAACAAACTTTAACAAACAGGGAAAACCAGTCTTTTTACTGCTTTTTCATACTCCATAAATAATCAACATGAGAAAAAATTAATCAAGAAATCACTACTGAAAGAAAAAGAATAAGAAAGGACCTTTCTAAGAACAAAACCTCACATCCCAGTAATGTCAGATCACAACATTTCTCAAGAATGATCTTAAACATGACATGCCACTGAAAGAAGCATAATTTTTTTGCTATGACATTTCTTTGTCAGGAAGACTAACAGAGAAACTACAGCAGCTTTGTGTCCACGTCTTCCTCAGGAAGGAGATTTTCACATCCTTCATCCTGCAGCTGTTTTGTAACATACATGTGAGCCCAGAACAGAGAAATCATTAATGACATAAATTAGCCACTTTGTTAGGGAATGTTTACAAAATAAAAAAAATATAGAGATGATTTGGGGTTTGCAAATCTCGTTCTAAGTCTGTGAGAAAGCAAACAAGCATGAATTTAGCTCATAATAAGAATTTACATATTTATGGCCACTGTGCTGAAAAGTACTGCCTCTTGGCACCAAAACAAGCTGAAAATATCTCTTCTATTTATTTTTTTATTTACGTGCTTGTTTGTTTGATTGCTTGTTCTAAGGTGCAGATTTCACATTCCTTTGGAAAAAAATTAAGCACAAAGATAGCCAAACTTCGTTATTTGCAGTGTAGGACATAAACTTCCCAGTAATTACTGCACAGAGCTGGGAGGACAGTGTCCTCCAGATTCAGAAGGTGACTTGAAACAACAGTCTTTGAGTGTGTTGGTGCTCATCCCATCAGTTTGGCAAAACCGGCTCGTGGTGTGGGGATATTGAATTCTGAGCAGCCCAAATGGAAATGCCTTAGAGGTACCCCACTTTAATTTTCTCCTTCAAAGCTCTGTTATCTTTTTGTCCAACAACTGGAAAAATAAGGGCCCTAAATCACTGGCAATTTTTTAAAATTCTGTGCTCAGAAAGATGACGAACAAACTTTTAATGCCAGCATGGTTAACTGTTACACCTCTCAAAACAGGAAGGTATTTGTTCACTGAAGAACTGTCCACTTTCTTTTTGATTTTGGGCTATTAATACTAAATTAATTTCTTTATATTCCATTGACTTCCCTGCAGATGACCTACTTTCCCTTGCCTCAGATAACTAAGAGGTTCCACAAATCAACTGAAACCTCTTACTCGACTGTCCATTCCCTCTTTTTATTTAACAAATATCTTTTTGTTGACAGTGTCTGATGTGCAGCCAGCAGATTGAAACAGCTCCAGTTTTGCAGATATAGCCCATAATTAACTTCTTGCATGCCAGTGTTTTCCATTTCCTGTCCTTTCTAGAGTGCATATGTAGGCAGTGCTGGCTGCAGCAATCCACAGTGGATTAAATACTCCAAGTACGAAATTGTCACCACAAACCTTTCCGAATTCATTGTGCATTTTTATCGTCACCCACTTTGAAGTCATTACTGTACCGCAGGAAATTTTCAACATAACTGGCTTCCTTGCAGTTGTTAGATGCTGGCTCTTCTAATTGTGATAGAGAAGGGAAGGCAGTAGATTAAATACTTTCAGTTGAAATTAAGATTCTTTAACTGAAGCATTTCAACTCTTGAATAAATAAATAAATTTAAACACAGTTGCAATAAAAATGAGCCTCTTGAAATTAGTCATAACTAGAAGTTGGCAAGCAGTTTGTGCTAACAACATACAATTAGCTGCAGGGATTTAACAACAGGCTTTTGCAGGAATTATTATCGAGTCTGTTGTCTTTCTGATTAATGCTATAAACTCTTGCTTACATGTCTTCACTGATCCAATTCTCCAGATTCTATTTATTTTCTTTCCACCTGGAAAAAAATAAAAGTTGGTCCTAAAATTGCCACTGTAGGGCGCGAACATGACATTCACACAGGATTTAAACAATAAATAGAACATGATTGTGCTTCTATTTATCAGATGGAGGACTACAAGAAAATCTGATGCTACAATCCAGTTTCTGGCTTCCCACAGGCTCTGAACATGATGAGGCACATATGTCTGTAGCCTGGTGGTCCCTGCATTGATTCAGGTACTGAATGTTTGAGCTTCTTCTGAGATGCAGCATTCACAGGGCTGGAGACGAAGAGTAACGGGGCTCTGCAAGAAAGAAGAACCTGTCCCAGTACCTGCGATCAGCGTGAAGCTCACATAAAAGGAGTGAAAGAAACTTTTCCCCTCTCACTTTCTCATACAGACGTCAAGACTCTGATCTTTGTGAGCATAAATATGCCACTCATCCACTAGCACTTTGTGTTCTTATTATAGCAAATTCAGCTGGAAATTTAAGGAGCACCAGTGGGCAATCAGCAGTGATCTATGAAGAACTTGGTTTAGGCAACTTCTACAGCCATGTCAGCAATCAATATTTAATTTTATCTCTGCATTTATTTATTCTAGTCATCTTCTCACACACTCACAAGATTAGAAATTGTACATACTGATAAAAACATTAATTTGAAATTATCAGGGAAGAAAATAAGGTGTTTGTTTGGTCTTCTGAAAAATCAGCTTTATTACTTGGCAAGTCTCCTTAGTGAAGTGCCTCACCTAATCAATTTCAATATTTGCTTTTTGCTTTACATATAACAAAGCAATAGAGATCATTGATTAAACATTAAAGGGATGTGTGGTACCTCCCAGTGATCTGAATAGATTAAAGAGCCTATGTCCACTTTTTTATTGGAAACAACTGAATTGCCTCAGGGGGGGCCTTTGTAGCCCTCTGGAAGCAAAAGCCTAAGCAATGTCAAGTGGCCTTACAAAATACTGGATATCTGCTGCATTCTTGTCTCTGTCCTTGCAGTCTGTTTGAACAACAATGAAAGGGAAAAAACTGATCCAGAAATCTGCAGAAACCTGAGCTGCTGTGGAAGTGCTTCATTTTGTGTTTACAGAGAAAATAAATGATACCGACTTCTTTCTTGCCAAGGGGGAAGCTGAGGTTAGACAAGTAGAGATCTCTTGGGGAGATCTTGCTTCTTATAAACTATCCCACAGCAAGTAAAACCTGCTCTGGGTCCTGATACCCCAGCCAGCAATAGTTAAAATGCACTTACAGTGAGGGATTGCCCTGGGCTGCAGCCAGGGCATGCAGCCATTCCCAGCCCTGCCAAGGTGCTGTAGCACCCAAGGGCTACAAATTCCTTGTTTTGGCTGTGGGGCCAGGATAGGGTTGGAACAAACACAGCTCAGGGATGTCAGCGTGCTGAGCAACAGGCACTCAGTGAGCTCCCTGCGCTGCCCAGAGCAGATCCTCTGCAGGCCGTGTGAGTGTAACAGGGCATCCGCTCCCTGACTCCTGAGCTGTGTAAACTCTGCACAGCATCAGCTCTGCTGACATGTGCCTCTGAGCAGCCTGGCCTCAGCCTGTTCCCTGGTTACCAGGAGGTGTTTGAAAGGAGCCTCACTTTGTTATCTTCAGTGCCTGTGCATGGGAAGTCTCTTTCTATGTGTTCAGGGGCCACTGCTCTGGTCTCGCTGACCTATTCCGAGGACAGACATGGGGAGAGGACCCCACTGCTACCAGAGAAGAAAACAAGTCCATTTTAGTACTGACAACACAGCTGAGGACTTCTCCTCTGCACTCTTGCAAGTCTCTATTCTTTATGGCTATACACTTTCTAAACTTTGTTCTCACAGCTTCTTTTAATTCCACCAGGATACTGTCTGCAAAGCTCAGTATGGACTAACCAAGATATTCTGAATTTGCTCCACACTGTATACTTGTCATAGATACACTGCATCAACACAAAGACACTGATACAAAGCACAAACCCACTAATGCTTGAAGAGAATAAATGTTAAAAAGTTCCGTTTATTCCTGCTAGTGAAATTTGCTCTGAAATCCTTCCAGGTTTGCACTCAATAGGATATTTATTTAAAAGGGATGGGAAGGAAAACAATAGAGGTAGGTGAAAATCCATCAAAAGGCATCATTCCTCTGCCAGGTGCAACAGAAAGGAAGATAAAACAGATAATAACACTGCTGGAACAGAATGCTGTTCAGGTTGATGGATGGGAAGAGCTGACAGCTCACAGAGACTGTGAGGGCAAGCTGTTGGGTACGGTGTCAGACTAAATAAATCTATACATCCTTGTTCCACCCAAACACAGCTCTATCACAAATTATACAGTCCATCACTGTGCCTTGTGCTGATTTCTTCAACTTTGAATGTGAGCTAACAGCACATTAAAAAAAAAAGGTGTGTGGGAAGCACTGTTTCCTGCAGGAATCACCGCGGGAGGTGAGGTACCACATCTGAGAAACTTTGACTCCTGTTTGTCCCATTATGATTTTTACACCACTGAGAACCCACATATCAACAGAAATGGTATTCAGCAAGCTAATAGGATATACCACTTGGCACTCTCTTCTTTGAGGATGATGTTAATATGTTAAGGGACATGGGAAATGGAAACAGTTGTAAGGAACAGTCCATGCATAGGAACTACAGATAAATCTGGTGAGAGGAAAGGGAAAATAATTTGTGGTGCTGCACAATGAACATACAAAAAATCTGGCATTGAAAGTGTTGCACTTCATTTGTTTTTTATTGCTGGTTTTGGTTTTTTTTAATTATCATGGAAAAGGCAACATTTTGGGTAGCTGTGGGATTAAATGTGAATACAATAAGCATGTTTTTAGTTTCACAAACTCATTAGCAAATCTTAGACTTTCTCCTTAGATTAGAATGACTGTAACAAAGTTGACATAGTTGTCAGAGAGCACTTTTCACTTCTGGGTCATAAAACACTGAATAAAGTTAGAAAAAAAAAAATTATGATCAGTACCTCATACCAAGAGAATCTGAGGAACAGAGAGGTGCAGTGATTTCTCAAAGGTGATTCAACAGGGCAAGAATGAAAACCAAGTGCTACAATACCTTCTCCAGCATTATATCCACCGACCCATCCTGGGACTGTGGGGCTTTCTTTTCCCTTGTAATCCTTTCTTAAAATTTCAGACTTGCCAGGAAATTGTATTTGTGGCAGCACCTCCATGAATGCCGCGTGACTTCTCCTTAGAGGACAATACCACAGCTACAGAAGTCAAACACACAGGAGACCTCAAGTTCTCAGAAAGGAATTGTACTTCCATGTCCAGGCTGTCTTCAGGTAGCTTGATCTCAAACAGAGCCATTTTGGACAGATTGCTGTGAATGCCTCCGCACCCAGACTCCACTTCCAAAGAGGATTTAAAACAAGTGATTGAGCTTGGCTGGTCAATTTGTAACTAGAGGATGATGGGAAGGTGGGGAATTCTGCTGCTAAATTCTCTTATTTCTTTGGCTCATTCTGCTTGTTGCCTTGCGAGTGCATCTACTGACCCACAGAGGACCACAAATAGCAGACACCAGGCAAGTGAGAAAATACTTCATTTACTCCAAAGGTAACTTCATTTACTCTCCTCACCTTCATAAGTGAAGTGGTCTTCTTTTTGGAAGGTATTTCTGAATACCAAACTCTAGGTTGTGTACTGGTTTTACACACCTCTATACCCTCCTTACTGCATAACCTCAGATTGCTATAAATCTTGGGTTTGAGTACTCTGAATGTAGTAGAATTTTCTTTAGGAAGTGTGAGGGAATTGGAAACAAAAGTTTGCTGGGCCTTTCTGTAGCTGTCAGACTTGAGAAATATACTCATTTAAATAAAATCTGAATCAATGTCAGTATTTTTATACTGCTATCATTTAAAAATAGATTTAACATTTGAATTTTACTCATCATGTAAAACTCCATAAACTTTTCTGTTCATCATCAGTGATGTCTTAAAAGATGATGCACAGATATTAAAATTTCTAGCAAATGCTCATTGTCACCCTCTGTTCCACAGTGCAAGACAAACCTGCTGGTAATTTAAAATGTGGCAGGTATGGCTCTTACAGCCAGTGCTGGATCAGGATAGGGAAGAGCCAGAAGTACCCTTATCCCTTCTAGTGCTCCATGATCCTAAGGTGCTGTAAGCCATCTCCAGGCAACTGTGAGCCATGCCCAGCTGGTCAGGGCCTGAGCAGCAGTCCCCACAATCATACAAAGGGATGGTCGCAAAGATGCCATTGTCAAATTCCCATATGGATTTTTGATGTATTTATTACGTGCCTCCAAAGACTGCATCTTCCAGGGACTAGCACGGAAAAGCACAACCTTCAACATTACAGGCTATAATTAGGAATTCAACTTCCACAAGCTTTCGGTCACTGTAAAACTCCACTCCCAAGTTACCAGGAAACCTGGGAGCTCTGGATTTTCAGGCAAGGCAGATTCTCTTCATAAGCTTTATTTGCTCCCCTAGCCTTCAGTGGCACCTAGTGGAAAAGAAGCAACTCGAAGAACAGATGGGAGGGAAAATGTAATTATGCAATCTTTTTCCAGCTCCATCAAACAACCTTCCTCCAACCCCTCTGAAGGAATAAGGACGTGGAGCAGCTGTATGAAAAAAAGAACAAGATTCTGGTATGGAGTAGAGCTCCTGGAAACAGGAGCCTGTTCTCTAGGGAAGGGCTTGCTATTCAAAACAAGTTCAAAAGTTAGCACAGGAAGGTGCAAAAAGAGCTAAATTCAGCATGATGGCAAAGCCAGCAATCCTGAAAGAACAGACAGGGTGCAAAAGTGATGAGGAAGGGTGGAGCTGACCTGGGGGACTAGTGGAATCATTTAACATTTCTTATTGGAATTACATAGAAGACATTTTACCTTTTCTACCAGAGCAGACATTGAGTCATCACTATCCATTTACAAGTCGTACTAGGCAGTTTAATAAAGTCTTTTTTTTTTTTTCTTTTTCTGACCATGGCCCTGTAATTTACTAATAAGGATAAGATTATATGTTGCTCTGGGAGAAGACATGCCTTGTTTCCTGGCAGCTCTATGCCACATTTCTATGTTATTGGGGGGTCTATTTACAAACACTCCTTGTGGCTTCAGCTACTCTTCAGGGATGGGACTTCCCTCCCCTCCCCTCCCTCACCTCCCTCACCATTCCCAGATGTTGGAGTTCCTGATACCTTATGAAATTGGCACTGCCCATTTATGGTTTAATTTTTCTGATCATCTGTACTTCAAGTAATACCTGAAGGGATCCGACAAGAAAGATGGAGAGAGACTTTTTACAAGAGCACGTAGTGACAGGACAAGGGGAAATGGCTTCAAACTGAAACCAAGCAGGTTTAGATTCGATAGTAGGAAAAAAGTCTTTAATTTGAGGGTGGTGAGGCACTGGAATAGGTTGCCCAGAGAAGCTCTGGATGTCCCATCCCTGGAAATGTTCAAGACTTAGTTGAAGGCAGCTCCGAGCAACCTGGCCTAGTGAAAAGTGTCCCTGCCCAAGGCAGGGAAGTTGGAACAAGATGTTCTTTAAGGTCCCTTCCAACCCAAACCATTACATGATTCAATGATTCCAATTGCCTGACTTGAAGAAAAGTCCACCAAGTTTTTCAGAGTAGTACTTGGGGTTGTAGCTTCCATGTCTTATTCAACATGGGAGAAATCTATCCTGTAAAGCTCATTTAGAAGTTGTCCCCACTGTCAGTGCCATGCCACATGCCTTAACTCTATCAGCTGTTGTGTCATAGAGTCACCTTTTCCATTTTTCCTCAAAACAGACATGAAACTTCACCGGTGGCAAAGTGAGTTGGGCAATCAGCTTCCAGCAAACTTCTAAATATTAGTGTAGTTCTGCTTCTTCTTCTCTGCTGCTTCTGGTGGGAAAATCACTCTGTAGCTTCACTGGGGTGTTTGAGGAGTGCTCACATGCATTAATGCAAATGAGTGTTCAATGAGGGTTCAGCTCTCTCGGTAGCAAGAACTGCTCTTTCCCTGCCTCATACTTCCACTGCCTTTCTGGGAAACACTTGCTGTTGTATTTCTGTACTCCACCCATCCCCATTTTGGTACTTATGCATTCAGTTTTCCTTGATGCTGTCATCCCTGAACAGTTGAAAAATGCCAAGCTAAACAGTTCATGAGCAGGTTCCTTCTCCCTTTCTATTTGAGCCACAAAACCAGACACAGGATTTGTTCTTGAAAGAACAGCACACTTCTCACTTCTGTGCTCACATCTCTTCGGCAGAGTTTTCAAGAAAACGACTCATGGAATGCTAAATACTGGACAGACTTCGAAAAGCCCCGTTTCTCTCTGTCCTGTGGTTTCAGTCTTTTCCTATGTATTTTCCATTTTATCTCCAAACACCAAGTGCGATGACTTCAGCGTGTGGTGACTTTGCTGGGTAGGTGGTTTCTTTGTTTGTTCTACACATCATCTCCATTCATCCAATTTCCTATGTATTCACTCTATGCTACTGAGGCCAAAGGACAAAAAAAATCCAGACAGGCAATTTATCAACAGCTGCAGCTCCATCCTATGGAGCTACTGCATTCCCAACAGTACAGGTTTGTCCTGTCTGGGTACAGCTTGTCCTCATAATGCCAAATATGACACTGCCAGAGTTTGCTTTCAGCATTAATCTTACGGCATCACGCCTGTGAACTGCTTCAGTGGTAACCCAGGGTATAATAAATGAGGGATTAAGAAAACCTTGATTGCTAGAAAATTACAGTACTCTAGACTTGATGGAAATAGTGAGTACTGCCCACTGTTTATTAGACTAGTTCAAACATTAGCTTAGTTAGGGAGGGAAAAAGTTTGTAAATGTTAGTGTTTAATAGGAGATCCAACAAAGTGTTTAATAGGCCCACCAAAGCCAGAACATCTCCCACTAACCTTATTTTGTACTGCAATGGGCTGTGACTGACACCTCTCCTGTACTCCATGTACTCACTTGTTCTCTGTATTGGATTTTAAATGAAATATCTTTGTTTCCTGAGATCCTGGTTTTCTGCACTGCTTTGAAATGCATTGTATTTTCATATGACTATCAAATAGTGTTTTATATTTTTCTACTGAGTAATTTCATTCCTCCTGCACATACATCATTTTCCCTAATGAATATACTCTGCATTTATCTTATCTATTCCTTCCTTTTTCCTTCTGTCAAGTTCTAACAATATAATGAAAGCTGCAAACAGATAGGTTTCATATCTGTTGATCTGATTACCTTTAATTTCAAAATAAGGTACTGTAATTTCTTTCCCCCTCTTGGGCTGTGTAGTACTCTCTAAAATCTATATTGCTTGTTGACATAACTTTAGAAAATGTTTTTATGCCTTATAATATTGCTTGGGGAATATAGAGTATATAAAGCACTTAGCAGGGTGAAAGGATATGGCTGCAGTGCCATTTAGAATGTTTCTGGGATAGCAGAAGCATTTCATTGTTTGTTTTTCTGTGTGCTTTTTGTAATAACCAAGATCTTTTTCATTCTCTTGCACTTTTGGAGGTCGCTAAAGTCATGTTTGGACCAACTAGTCTAAATTTACTTCCAGAGTAAGTACTTCCAGAATTTCTTTAATTTAAATCTGACAGAAGACATTTATTCTAGCCATTGCCAGTAAGAAGCAATGTGAAGTAAGCTGTATGGAATCTGCAGAGTCCAGCTCCGTACACAAGAAGTCCAGGAGCTTTTGTGAAAGGTGAAACCTTCCCAGCATAAACTCTCCCACTGAGGGGATGATCCTGGTACTGCCTACAGAATGGGGAACAGACACCACTTCCAGCCTTCGTACAAAGCAAGTTGAAGACAGAAGCACGTTTAAATCCATGTATGGACTCTTCAGCCTTGCTAGTTCCATCTGCTTATTGATCTAAATGTGCCTGGTTTAATATGCATCTCTTGGGGAACTTTCATTATGTGAGTAGTTTTAGAAACCAGCGCAGCAATAACACAGGTGAGAGAGAAAAAAGTTTGTAATGACGTCAGGGCGATAGGTAGAAAGCTTGCTTGGTGTCTGCCTATGCTCAGGCCAGACTTAGTTACTACCATGAAACCCTCCTTTCATAACTTCTTTTAAAAATCCAGAGAGGATAAAATTAATTAGGAAAACAGAGCTATTTGGCAGATGAAGGTCCCACCTATCAAAATAATGTGCATCTGGTCAGGACTTATATGCCTAATTTCCCCCAAATAGCTGCAGAATAGCAACTGCTATTTTTAGATTTTGTGGCTAGCCAAGGGAAAACAGAAATATACAGCTGGAACACTGCATATGTATCATTAACTAGAAAAGCTTGTTTTCAAAGAACATTTGCCATGTCTTCTCCAGATTCTCCTTTCATCGTCTGTAATATCCTCCTTGGTCTTTTCCATCTGCTGAAGAACTGGGTATTCTCCAGGAACACGATCCTAGCAGGGACTAGTACTCCTCAAGCAGTGTGAGTAGTTATCACTGGTGGTTGTTTCTCTCTGGAGCCATGGTCAGCCAGGGATGCTACCTATCTTCCAGGGACTCTCAGCATTTCACAGGGTGAGCTGTGAGCTGGAGGATTATAAAAGTCAGTGCTGATTAACAACACAGGGAGTAAAATGAAAGGTATAGCACCACACTGTAGTGAATGCAGCATGTGTTTGCATTCAGATCTGAAGATGAGGGACAACTTTGAAATTTAGAAAAAAAGAAAAAAATCCTTAAAATAGTCCCCAGTAAGGACACTGCTTTTGTGCTAAAGCTAACCTTGATACTGGGGATAGACATAGAAAGTGAGAACAGGCTGGTATTACCTTTTCTGCATAGAAATTATAGCAGACAGATCTTCCCTGCCAGCATCACAGAGGGTGGGATCATGGGGACATGCTGGGAGATCTGGCACGGGTGATTTCTTCTGCCTAGCCACCTGGTCCTGCTCCCTCAAACCCTCTCTCTCCCCCATCCTGTTCACACTGGGTAGATGAGCCCCATTTTCACTTGTGGCAGGTGACATATGCTAATCAATCATATGCTGTGTGCTCTGGGCACACCCAGATGGTTGTTGGGTCCAACCACCTGCACAGACCACCAGAGAAGTGCTTGGGGATGAGGCAGGTCCAAGGCTAACCCAGGAAGTCAGTTTGCAAGCTTGGGTCATGGGAATCAGTGGTCAGGAACAAGCATGGCTGAGCTGGAGAGCAGGACTGTCCCCAGCACGGCTTGGACAGAGGCTAAGGGACCAGTCCCTGGACCCCTGAGCAGGTATGGAAGAGATCCCACGTGAGACTGATTAGGGCCGTTAAGGCTTATTGCACCCTCAGAGCTCCAGCAGCCCCGAGGAAACACATGACCAACAAAGGAAAAGCCTGCTAAAAATTATTTTTGTCACCCTTGAAGAAATTCTGTAATAGCATCCAGCTATATTGTTGCCATCTAATCACAGAAAAGGTGCTAAAATCACAGAAAAGGTGCTAATTGTCAGCTGATAATGAGAAGGTAACACAAAGGTATTGTAGCAGATCTCCGAAGTGGCTCAGCAGTCAGCCTCTATCTGTGGTGAGAGATGCAAATTCAATACACACATCAAAGGATGCAGTCATGCACACAGCAAACTAAACAAGCATTGGGCACTTATTGACCATTCACATATTTTATGTCATGGGAAATATCAGGATGGAGAGGAAGGGTGGTTGGAGGGCCACGTGCAAATGTTTGTATCTAACCTGGACCTTGTCTGAACCCAAATTCACAGCTGGCTTTGGCCATAAACATAATTATAAACATAATTTATAAAAGCATTATAATTTATAATCATAAACATAATTCATAAAATCATTTAATCATCTAAGTATGCATAAATAAAATTTGCAGTGAGGCTTAATCAGCCCCTTAAAAGTTACGGATATATTCCTGTGTCTTCGTGTATTGAGATAGGCTTAAGAATCCACATACATCTTCTCCAGAGCTGGGGTCACAGAGACTGTAAAGCAGAGAAGATGATGTTTATCCTCTTCCTAACACACTGCCTGCTTTACATCATCAGGGCATAGACCATCACTCACTGTATGTGTATGTCGATATACACTGTAATATATATATATATATAATAGATATATAAAATATATAAAAGATATATTTATATATATGTATGTATATATGTGTGTGTGTATATAATATATGTATATATGTATATATATATGTATATATATGTATATATATATGTACAAGGGGTAGAGCTGGTGTTGTAATTTGGCTGCTCTGGCAATGGAAATTGTAATATCTTTACTCTTGATTTTGGTACTTATGTATCTGTATGTATAAAAATAACAATAAAAAAATACACTTCCTGCAACTTAATCTCACAGTTCCTTAGATCTTAGTTTTACATATCTGTGGGGAAGGAAGGCAAACACTTTCACAAAGCAATGACAGGATTTTGAGCAAGACATGGAGGGCAGGTTCCTCCTGCTGAAATACAAATTAGGAAACCCTTGTTCCTTTGTTCTCTTGCAAACTAGAAAAATAGTCAGCTTATAAGTGATTTTTTTTTTTTGCTTGAGCAGAAGAAAATATTGAGTTTCTCTGCAAACCTGCTAGGATCTGAGGGAACCACAGGCGTGTTTAACCTGGTTTGAGCTGTGCTCCGACCTGTCACACTCTAACAAGGATAAAGTAAAACTTGTAGCCTCAGCAGGGAACATCTTCAAGCTTTGTAGATGTGGGCATTGCAGCATAACAACACTTTGTTATAGATAACTCCCACAGAGGGAAGTGTCATACAAGGCAAATATTTTTGCAGCTTGTAGCAACTGTATTTAATGGCCATCACTTATATTGTACCAAAATTCTTCACTTGATACATTTCATATGAAATTTTTATTAAACATTTATTACTTAAAAACACCTCTCTGCAGCTGAGCATAGGAACTACAGGACTCCCACCAGAGTGTGTATCACAGGTAACGTGATGATACTTGGCAAGTCTCTCTTCCTCACTCTGGAAACATCAGAGTCCAAAGTCTGGGAATAGTCCTGTACTGAAGTCCAGTGAGAGGCATTAGAACTCAACACATAACCAAACCAATATTCTTCAAAAAGCAATGAAAATACAGTTATATTAGGGGTCAGTAAACTTATCTGGAGGACTGCTAAATCCAAACCACAGCACACTGCTGTATAACCACTAAAAGCACCCGAGGCAGAGGGCCTGCAAGGATGGTGTTTTACATCTGTATTTCAATTTACCCTTCACTGTACTCAAGGAAAAATAGAGGTCCTTTTGTGAAAAGCTGAGTACAGCTCTTGCCAGCTGATGGGGAATGCACATGGAAGGATTTATGTGGCGGAGCTCCTGCCTGCAAATCACGAAAACCCAAGAGGATTAGTGCTTCAGACTGAGGAATGTGCACAGCAGTAGGTCTTGGCCCTGGATGGGAGAGTCCAGCAATTAATCACTCTTGCTCTGTTTTCTGGACACTGCATATGAGCAGGCAAAGCAGCAAAAAACACAAAACAAATAAAACAAAATCAGAGACTCATTATAAGAAAGTAGACATGGCGTAGAATTAATGTACTGCACTATAATACTCCTTGATCATAAATCTAAATGCCAACTAAAGGGTATTGTTGTTCTGGATCAAAACAAAGTATTTTTATCTAAAAGACACCAAGGCAGACAGATCACCATATTTGTGGTTGAGAAGCACATTTCCAGCCTCCAATTTAAATGGAATCGGAACCATTTAATCTGTTCTTTATACTGCCATCAGCCTGGGTTTCTGGAGGTATTTTCAGCAAGCATTAGTTTTCAGACACAGACATATCTATGATTTATTTATGTGGGACTGAATCAGAAAATATTTAGTTCAAAGCAAGGAAACAAGCCCTGGTGTCCATGGAAATTTTGTTTTCAGAATAATTACAAGGTTTCAAGAATCAGTTCATTTAAATCACTAATTTGTATTAGACAAATCTGGCTTTGCATAGTATTAAGAGAGTCATCTGAGTGGAAGTAAAATTACTCTTCATAAAAAAGAGCCATCAAGACATCATTTCCATTTTCTAAGAAGTCGTTTAAGTATTTTTTACACTGTTATGACCAAACAACATATCACATCTGGATTTTAGGAGATTTCACTGCAGAAGCCAAAAAATCAAAGTGAAGGCATATTTTTTAGAACATAAAAATATATCTACTTACAGATACTACAGTAGTACTATCTACTGAGTAGTGCACTCAGTTTCAGACATGGGGCACAAGCTGGGTGCAAAACAAGTTTTAAAGTAATTTTTGTTTCCCTACAATGACAGGCCTTGCACAGTGCTCACCATGGAAAGTGAGGAGCTGTGCCTTCTTTTGAGGAATGAGATACCGCCCTTCTTTTCTTCTTCTTCACATCTGTGAGAGTGTGCTGCTTTAATTTAGCAACTTAGGTGGAGATATTACAAGAGTAGAAAACAATCATTCCAAACCTCATTAAAATGACTCAGGTCCAAGTGGGTTTGGTAGTCATGAGAATATAAAACAAATGAAGAGGAAAACGCTGTTAAAATTGAAGAAATCAAAATCATGCCACTGTCTGTTTTTCCATCATTTTGCAAGGGTCATCCCCTCTCTAACTCAGATTGCACCTATTTATAATAACTACCACAGCCAGAAAAACAAATATTCAAACTCCTTTCTGTGTCTCCTTCACCACCCTGAGGTAACTCCTTTTAAAATCTTCTCAGTGTTTATCAACTCTGATCAGAGAGGACAATGCTCAGAGATTGTGGAGGCCTTGTTGCTCCATGCTGCTAAGCAAAGCACCTATTACTTTTATGATGCCTGAATCTGTGGCCAGCTCAGGCACTGGTCTTGGTAAATAGTCTCTCTGTTTTGTAAAGGGCAAAATGAGCCTGCTGATCTGAGTCTTGGCAGAAGGGAAACATACAAAATGTGTAGCTGTCTGGCTTCAAAAGTGTGCTCACAAGCCCTGTGAGCAAAGTAAGAAGCAGATGAGATGTGAGACTCAGCCCTGTCCACGCTGTGCAGATGTGCCTGGTGCCCCAGGGGCAGCCTCAGTGACATTCTGCCACACAGGGACACAGGGCAAGAGGGGTCTCACCTTTGGAGGGACCAGCTGAGGGCTCCAGAGAGAGCACTCAACATCCGCTTACCCGACAAGAGCCATTTCTGAGCATGGTCCTGTCTCCCAATGTCACTTTAAAAGTTTCAAAATACAGCAGAGCTCTGTAAACAGTGATAATAATCAGAATGGGTTTAACTGCTTGTGGCTGAAAATAAGGTAATTTCATCAAATTTACAGAAAGGTATTTGGGTTGTGATTTCATTTTTGTCCTATTTGATGTAAATACCACAATTGCTGAGGCCACACCAATTTTCCTCAGCTCTCTGCTGAGGGCACAAAGATTCTTTTCCATAGTTCTCCACACCACATGTATGTCCCTGAGCCTGCAGCATACATAAATTGTAAAAATAATCTATACTTATTTCACATTTTATTTAAAATACCTCATATTAAATTATTTCTCGAAGCTAATGTAGTCTTAGTGGGAGAGAATAAAATTTTCTTATTAATTTTATTAGGAGCTGATTAAATATTTACCAAAATGCACTTCTGACAAAGCTAAATAGAAATGCTATTAAAAAAACCTCCGATAGATGCTTATGAAATATTTAAATGTCTGGAATAAAACATTTAAAAACTGCATTTCAAAATTACTCTGATAAAAAAAAGTGAAATTTTAAAATCAAAGTAAAACTCCCTGAATAATAAACATATTTCTCACGACCTCAATACATTTGTGAGCATTTTTTCTGTAACAGCTTTGCAGCACTGACTTTCCATGACGCTGTAATTGTCATATTTTCTGTGGAAAATTTATAGTGGTTTTGTGTAGCCAATATTTTTGTAACTGATTCGAACTGCATTTGCTCAGGTGAAAGTTAAATTCAGATCACAGAAGGGCTCTCGTGAAGTCACACTACTCTATTTACCATCACAGACAGATCTAACCATCGACTAAAAACATTTACTGAGCCAAAATCAGTTTTTCTCATGTTTGCTGCCTCTCAAATGTGTCTATGAGCATGAATAGCTCTGTTTCAAAGGCTGTGTCCTCGGAGGAAAGTGAATGCAAACACCAGCATCATTCCCATGCTCAGTCTTCTTCCTCTCCCAGCAGCAGCAGAGCTACGTGATTGGTGCTGATGCTTCTGCATCACCAAACAGCAGGACATAGGCACTTTTGGGGTGGAAGCTGTCGATCTTGTGTTCTGTTTTAAGAACACTTAACTTTCCATATTCCTACAATGCTGAGGGAACAATGTGTGTGTTCGAAGGTAGGGGATTTAATGGAGTGATGTTCCCTATTCCCCTTCCAGATTGATAGCTCTTCCTTTAAACCTTTGCTGGTACTTTGCATGAAGAGATGAAATTTTAATTCTCCCTGCTCCTGTTCAGTGCATTGTGCAGTTGAAAAGTCTCTTGTTTTTGCCTACAGGTGGCTGCATGAAGGCAACCTCATCATTCAGCACTAAGGAAATGTGTCACATCACATTAAAATCAGTCACTGAGATGAGAGTACGATGAGTTCCCAGATTTCTGGATTATGGGTCAAACAATCTTGTTCTGCAGAAATCTCAGAGTTCCTACTGTAGATGATTCCTGAGGTCTCTTTGATGAGTGAGGAGGAGTCAGGAAATTCCCTGGTGTCACTTTGGACAAAATTGATTACTTTGCCTTCAGGCATTGTTGCTATATCTTTAATCATGTGGTGTTTCATCTACAGTCTTTGAAGAACAATGCTAACTGACCAAACTTTATAAAATAAAGTGCATGGAGGTATCAGACATATCAGCACTCCCACCTGCACCCTTTTCTGAATCTCAGCTAACCCCAGGGGAGCAGGGAGAAAAGGTGAGTAGTTTTGGAGAACAGTGCAAAACACAGCCTGGCTACTTCAGAGAACAAGAAGGGGAAAATACACCTGGTTTGCCCATTTGAAATATGCCCTAACAACCATTTCATAGGGAGGCCCTTTGAAGATGACACTTGAAATTCGGCAGAGCTGCTTCCCTTTTTTCCCTTGCTCTCTTATGCACATGGCAGTGATATGTATCTTACAGCTTCCAGGAAATGTCTTCTACATTTGGTTAGAGGCTTTGAAAAATCTCTCTGTGCACAGATATGATCAAAACTTGTTAAAAACTCAGGGAGTCTGTCTGCAGTGAAACGTTCCTACCAAGGTCTGCAGTGACAGAGCAGGACTTTCTCTTCAGCATCTTCTTTCTTTCACAAGGGAGGAAGCTCAGTGGCAGAGCCTCAGAGAGACTCTGCAGGACCCAGGGCTGTTTTGAACTGTGGTTCAGCTCTCACTCCCTTTACTTTACTTTTTTTTTCCCTGCCAAGAGTGCAGAAAGACATGGGAAGTTGAGCCTCTGTGCCCAGGCTCCAGCCCTCCTGAGTGCAGGACAAGTTCCTGTCTGGTCCTGTGTGTGACCTGATGCTGGGCTGAACACACACTGGGGAGCAGGAGTCCCCCTCAGTGGTGCCCAGGTCTTGCACAAGAGTAGGAGCACAGCAGCAAGGAAGCTTTCAGGGGCAGAACAGGGCAAGGATGCAGAGAAACTGGGAAGAGACTGGGATTGTAAACAGGAGGCAGAAGGCAGCAGAAAAGGAGAGAGAAAGAATTGAACAATGAAGATGTGGAACTGCAGGAGAAAACCATAAACAGGAGATGAAAGGGAGGGGCAAGGAAGCAGCAGAGGTAGATGAGAGCACAGTGGGAATGGAGGCAGGCTGCAGGTGCAGAAACTGAAGAATTGCAGCCACTGGTGAATCCCATCCTGCACAACCTGGAGCCGAACTCCAGCAGCAATGAGAAAAAAATAAAACTTCACAAATAATATTTCCTATCCTTTATTTTATAACTAAACAAGCGTGGCACCTGAGTAATCCAAGAATGGTCCCCATAGAAAAGGAGTTACACAGATGAACAGGGTGAAGATACTGGTTATGTGACAATTCTCAACTGTGACTATTATAAAAGCAGAGCTGATAAGAGAAAGAGAGGCATAAGAAAGGAAAAAAAGGAATAAAAAGAAGATAGAAAACAATAGACTTAATGGAACAGAAATGCTGTGAAGATAAGGAGTCAGAATGAAATTGGGAGATGAAAGAAAAGAAGATAACAATGAAGGAAGGTGCTAGAATAGCATTTCTCACAGTTTCTGAAAGCAGGGGTGTGTTTGGTCTCATCTGTCTCTCTATGACCTCCAGTGGGTCCAGACACCCAGTAAAATATTTTTGGTCCTGTAACAGCAGCAAGGATCTTCATTAACGAGTTTATTAGTCATACAGGTATGTAACTGTACAAAGCCAGTAGTAAGGAGAGTAAAAAAAATACAAATAAGTAAATAAAATCTCAGGCATGAGAGACTCAAGCTGCTTGCCTGAAGAGCTGAAGAGTGAAGCTAATTCAGCCCCAGAGTACTAAATCTAGGAGCATAAAATGAATTAATTACAGCAAGACCTCCCTAGCCATAACTTTGTTTCTAATGTACAAGGTCACTGCCTAATCCTGCTCTGGGAGAGCAAACCAAATCCTCACTTCACCCATATTCATACAGTAAGATGATTTCTGATGCAGAGCATCTGGCTTTAAAATAAGCCTTCAACACATCTGGAAATCCCCTGTGAGCCTCCTATAAAACATGACCTCGTTGTACCACAGTGGCCTCTCTTGTGCTTAAAGATCCAAAGTTTCTGAGCTGAGAAACATTATCTTTCACACACTTGTGTGCTGCTGTCTTTACTCTGTGAACTGTGATGGGGTTTTGTGAATGCTAAAAGCCTGGCTGCAGAGAGATTTCTCAGTTTTCTGACAGTGTCTGTGTGAAAGCCTTGCTTTCTCACGGACGCTACAGGAAAACAGTTGGGAGATTTTGTAAACTATGGTATTGTTGTGATACCACAGAGAAAATATCTCAAGTAAGTGTTGTTGGGTTCAGCCAATCCCTCTGGGGGGTGGTTGGTCAGTGAACCAATAACCTTATGTCGGTGTCCAGCGTGCTAAGGTATACAAGTGAATATTTAAATTAATAAAGGGTCGGTTTCTTCTCGTCCTAAACCATCCATGTCACTTTATTCCTCGGTCTCTGCTTGCTAGTGACAGGGTGCTGCTCAGTAATAAAAAAATACAGGAGCCAGGACCTTGGAGTGATGATCAACAAGTAAATATCACCCTTTCATTAATAGTAGAGCACTCTCAAGGAATGGAAAGGTTTGGACTTGAATTTGTGCTCCTGGTCAAAACAATGTATGCAAATTCTTGAGCTTCATTACAATTGTAAAACAACCACTTGATTTTTCTGATGAAAAAACTCAGAGCTGCAGTTTCACAACCAATTAAAATAACACAAGTAATGAAACAGAAAGATGCTAATTGCATGTCATAAAAGTGCCTGTCTCCAGATGCATTTTACATTGCCTATTTCCTCTCTACAAAAATGTACATATTTATCTCTTTTCACTAAGCACAAAATGAAAAACAAACTTCGTGCTTATCTGGAAATAAATATTAAAACTAGATATCAGCTTTATTGGATGCAAATGTATTTATCTTTTTCATCTCAAGGGACTTTTAACTGAAGGGACATTCAACCAAGAGTCAGTGAAGGCAAAAGGATCATTATCAGTTGAGCTTTCCATGGGTCTCCAACTTGATCCTAACATCTATGTATCCCCTAGGTATTTGTATGTCTAGCAGCATAACATTATGACAAAGAATTTTGGTTTATTTTCACATTAGAAAAAATAGAGCAAAATCTTTCTACTGAATTTTTTTCAACATTTTTCAGCTGTTGAGGAGAGAAACACTATGAAAAAGGTGTCTGTATGACATTAGGACAGCGAGCATTATGCAAAAAGGAAAAGGAAATTCCCACCTGCGTTTTACAGTCAATTCCAATTACTAAAATTAAAACCTAAACTATTGGTTTTGGCACTTTGTTTTTCCCTCTCCTCATAACTCTTCAATTTTGGTGAGCAGAACAACAACATTGTATATTAAGAACAGGCTCAAGGCCAAAGTTCCTGACTTTCCATATGGCTGAAACACCGCTGGAGCTGGCTGTGGGTGACCTGTCGGGAACATCTGTGGGGTGTCCTGGGGGACTTCCACATACCTATGACTCAGAGCTGCCATGTAGCCATGAGTGAAACACAGACTTTTAATTTTAGAAGTATTAGAACAGGGCCAGAACCATAATGCATTGATTGACACCTTCTGCTGTCTCTGCACCGACTGCAGTGGAAGATGATGACTCAGGAAAAAAAAATTGAAAAATAAAAACCATAAACGTCTATTTTATACATGCCATGACTTCAATATTTTAGAAGTACTGAATAAATTCCTAAGATGCATCGCTCCTGGGCTGAGCCAGGCTTATAGCTAACTTTTTATAATTAAATCCTTTATTCTAAATGTGCAGCAAACCAATTCACTCATGCTGGGGAGGGAAAGCCAGGTCTCTGTAACTCACTCTCACTGCTGCAGCATTTAAGCCTAGGTGTATATCCTGCACTATTATTTACAGGTCTGTTTCTTTTGCTACTGCGATCTCCCAGTGCCAAACCAACCCCACAGCATGACTTCCTCCCATTATTTACCAGAAACCCACCTAGTCAGTGTAGAAATTCAAACTAATCGGTTAAGGAGTCTCCAGTACAGAGGATCACAGGAAAGTCAGGACAGAAAGGGATCTTGAGAGCCCAAGGCTGATGGAGGAATTCTTCAGGATGAAGTTTAGGAATAAAGGGAAGGCAGGTGGGTGCTTGCCCTTGTAGCTACATGCCAAGCAATTTCCATCCAAAATCCTCCCTACCTTCTCTTCCTGCAGACCAAGTTTCTTGTTCCTCCATACCTGAGATAAGCTTGCTTGCTGCTGCACGCACCACTGAGGTCATGGCAGAAAATTAAGTCTCTGATGAGAGCACAGAACTAATTGAACTGTTATCATTGAGCATCTCAGCCCATTCTTCCCTAGATTTATATCAGCGCGTTGCAGCCGGGTTATTGAAAGACAGATTATCAAAAGGCTGCTCCCTTTGTGTTTATGCATTGCTGAATCACACAGAAATACAAAGCATCTGCCATTGCCACTGCTGTAGGAATTGCACTTGCTAAAGCTTTCTGGAAAAGCCAAAAACCAGAAATCTTTCTGTCCCCTCCATCCATAAAACGGGGACAAAGTTATATTGCACAAGAGATGGTGACAGGGAGGAAATCTCTGCAAGAGCCCATATTAGTCTAATTCTGCTATTTTATCCATCAGAAGAACCTCCTCATAAAACCTGTCAACTAGAAAGCTGTAACATGAGCCACAGCAGGCAACTGACTGCCCAGAAGTGGCTTTTGTCCATGCATCCATGGACCCTCCTCTTCTGCAGCAGAAAAGGTCACACACTGGGTTTGTTTCTGCAGACCAGCTTCTACACAGTGCTGGCAAGCAGGTCTAGTAAATAACTGTTGCATTTGTAGCATTTATTTCCTAGAAATCCTGAAATAAACATGGTTACTGTCTCAAAACAGGGGGCAGCCTAAAGGGCAGAAAACTGAATCCCTGGTCAATCTTCATAGCTTTCATTTCTAAGCCCTCAGGACAGACTGCAACCAGAGATGTGGAAAGGATCCCCAGCAACTCATGGTGTCAGTCATCCCTGGCAGAGAGATCCTATCAATGGGTGGAGACAGTGACCTGCTGCTTTGGCTTTGGATAGCAGAGACAAAATTAAGTGTTTTAACTCTTTTCCATTATGAAACCTGAAAAAAAGGTACTAAGAGTGAAAAACTCGGTGCAGGAAATTACAGCTCTGTTTCTTTGAAAATCCAGCACAGCCTGCTCCTAAAACATCTGACCCTACGATGCTTCAGAGGTGTTGGAAAGTGTATGTGAAACAGGAGGAAATTGTCTGACTAAAGTCAGACGTGTGGCACAGATGTGTTAACAAATACAGTGTTTCTTGGCTATAATTCAAAATTTTATACTCGGTCATATTGGCCCTTAAATGACAACTTTAATTTCTTTAGCATGCCAATATTATGTTCATAGATTTTCAGTCAATGTTTTTTTTTTTTTTAATTTTTACAGCCAGTTATTAAGTATAGGGCTTTAAAAATAGCAAGTGGTATAAATTTTTAACAGCACTAAGCTGTAGCTGAATATAAACTAATAAATCTACTATTGTTTATTGCCTTTCTTTTATTTCCATACAAAGGCCCCAATCCTGTAACTGCCTCTACAGGTGTTATAAGGCAATCTGAGATCTTAGATACAGCATCAAACTGTGGATGTGATCCCACCTAACTCCAACCTTTCTGTGTTCAGCTGAGTTCATAGGCTGTCGTTTCTAGATAGGTATTAAGTCATTGCCTTGAATTTAGAATCAAAATAACATCATCAATAAAAAACAGGAGAAAAAAATCAGTATTCACAATTATTAATAAAAAAATGAAACGTCAGACTGGACCTAAATTTTGGACATTTATTTTGATAGGTCTCCTTCAAAGAGACGTCTCTGTGAACAAAGGAACGGGTAAAAGACCCACAGGGAGGAGTAGGTAGTTTATAAAAGCAGGCAGGACTTTGGTTTTTTGTCACAAACATGCATGACTGAAAACTGTATTCAAACCCAAAATATTTAACTTCACGGGCAAGGGTGATGTCAAACGTTAACTTCTCACTGATGCGTCCTAATTTTGGAAATTAATTGTTGTCTTCAGTACAGGTATAAAAAATGCAGATAAATGGTCCAATGTCTTCCATGATTAGTCTCTACATTTTTGTTTTATTGTGGGTCAGCCAGCTGGTTTCTTTGCTCTTCACTGAATCCAGCAGGAATTTTGCTTGCACCAGAAATTCAGAAAGCAAACAGAAAGGAAGAAAGTCATTGCCACAGGACATAGCAAGTACACTTGCTAAGACTTAAGACTATAGCAAATACTAGACAGCTTAAAGAAATTTTAAGGAAATCTATTCTCCCTAGACAAGTGGCTTTTTTTACACTTATAAGTGTTCAGAACTGAACTAATATTCTCAAAAGTCAGACATACGTGGCACCTCGCCATTAATACACAGAGTCATCCTGCTGGTTTATACCTGGTCTTCTCAAACAGTTCCTGAGATAATCTCCTGTGTGTTTTGCAATGCCAGGACACCAAATGGCCACTCCCAGAGATGTGCTAAGCCATTGTTACATCCATAGCTGCTCAGTTCCCCTCCTCTTCCCACTAACTCACAAACAACAAAAACCCCCATGCCAGCAGCACTTTGCTCATTTCATGCTTTAGTTCTTGTGAGAGGGGATTATTTTTCATTCTTGACCACGCAGCTGTTGATTCCACAATAGAGGATACATCAGGAGGAAGATAGCCATATAGGCATCTACACAAAAATCTTGAATGATAAAAAAAAAAACACGCTAAACACCCTAATGTGCATAAAAGGCAGTAATTTCAGGCCATCTAACAAACACTCTCCTCATAACCTATCACAAATAGTCCCCTCCCCTCATAACCTATCACAAATTGTCCCAGTCAATTACCCATTCAATGTATTCAAGTGAACAAACACTGCCTATTGAAAAGGAGCCATCATTCAGTCTGAATTCAGACTTTATTTTTGTTTATGATTAGTTCTCAAGCTTCATTTCACTTGGTTGAATGTAATTATATTTCAGTGCCAGACTGAAGAATTTCTGCAGAGGGGTCTTTATCCCCACTTTTCTCTTTGCACTTTGTTGTGACTCCTCAGCATTGAAATGTGTTGACCTGTATAAAGATGAGAAGTACATCTTTTCCTTTCTGTGTCTTAAATTAGACTTAAGTCTAATTTGTAGTTCCAGGTTTGTGGAGTAATACTTATTCAATTCTGCTGGAGTTCTCATTCTGTACAGCCAAGACCTTTTGTGCTTAAAAGTCATTCTTTTTTTGAAGAAATATTTCTGGGAAGCAAAAAATAAAAAATAACGATAAATGCACAGATAACCTTTACACAGCTCTTCACAGTCTGAATCTCCTGCTCTGGCTTTGCTCACAGGCTCTGAGAAATCTGGGTATTTTATTTCTTTTTTCTTCCCCTTAACCTGCAATAGGTTAAAAAGAAACTCTCACTTTTCCTAAGGCATTGGTTAACAGGGCACATACCAGCAGAGTGGGACTGTAATTTGCTGCCTCTTTTAAGCCACCAGGAAATGTCAATGCATTTGTAGTCCCATAAAATTAAGGAAGTCTGTACACAGTGAGCCCACTTCTATATATAGCTCCCTCACTCATCACCCACAGATGGCACATTTAAGATGACGAACACAGTAAAAACACTGAGCCACTATGTTTATCTAAAACATGTATTTTTAATTACATACTACATTCCAGGTTTCTTCACAGCTTTCACAGTCAGGAAGGAATAATTTGTTTACACTTGACTAGAGCAAGTATTTCATTTGCCTGCTAATATGGGGCACGCATTCCAAGATGGAGCTGAGGAATATAGCAGCAAAGATCAACAAATAATAAAATAATGTGCCAAAGCCTGCCAAGCATCATCATTGGGGCATATTTAACACAAACTACATTTGTGTGATAAAATCTGTATTGCTCATGAACATCAGAAGTGCCCTACATAAAAATAAGGGTTTTTTCTTGTTATATTTATAAGGCTGCTCTGCAATGATGGTGAGAAAAGGAGTATGGCCACTTCTGTTCCTCCCCCATGACTATGCACTTTACATTGTTTGCTTTCCTATCACGTCATAGAGAGCAGAGGTCCTTAAAGTTTCAACAGCAGATTGGTCCCACAGATAAATCACCAGAGCAAGAACCAGTATTCCTGTGGCCTCTAGTCATGTCCCTGTTTTCTCTCATTTCACTAGAGCTCAAAATGCCGCATTTTCTACACATCCAGACATAAAAAGTGATAAACTTACAAAGCACTCCTACGTTCCCAAGTACAGCTTTCTTTTACAGCTTGTACTAATCCACTCCTGCCTGGGAACTCTGTGTTTAAGGCTTGACAAGCCAAAGGTGCCCCATGGCTGCCCTCTCTGAATGCGCAAGGGGCAGAGTTCTTGTTTTTCTACCAGTAGCATTATCACTGCTTGTATCTGTCCCCTCAGCCTGCTATCCACAGTCACGAGGATACTGGGAATTCAAGATCTTTCAGCTCCCTGAATGACAACAAGAATGCAATAGATCCAAAAACTACTGGGAGGAAGGAAAGGTATTTGGGCAAGCAGGCTAGAAACCAACAAAATATACACCCTTTGTAGACAATTGGTATTCAGATTTAAAAATCAACAATAAGACTAACCACACACAATAACTCTCATCACAAACTGTTTTACAAATGAATAGGAGAGATCATTTCATACTCTTCCAAAGTGAAGCCTTTGGAACAAAGCTGCTATTCAATAAAGCACATCAACATTACTAAATAGTCTTGGGACAGGGAATAAAAAGGGATTCTGCAGGCAGCACAATTCCCAGCAAGACGCAAATTAAAATTCTGTACGAAACAGAAAAATCTGGTTTGTTTTTTTTTTTAATGGAATGCAATAGAAAGATATCACAAGGGTAGCTAGCACTGGAGCTGGAGAGATGCACAGTCTCAGAGCCTCTCTTAGGACATCCTTCCTCACATAAGTGATTATATCTTTTACGGACAGTCCAGATGAAGATGTTGGGAATATCCACATGACCAACCATCAGCACTTTCAGTACAGAAGCATCTAAATTGGAAATGGATAATCTGCTCTGCTGAGGCCAGTCCTTGGGCATAGATTACACCTTTCTCCCCTGTCTGACCTTCTCCATGACACTGCAGGGCTTTTTGATACTCATTCACACTTACTTCTTCTTTGTCCAGGTTGTCTGCCCAAGCTTGCCATTTTCCTGTGAGAAAGCCAGTTTTCCTTTGTTTTATTTAAATAGACAGACATGAGGTGGGGGGAGCATACCAAGATGTGGGGAAAGGCACAGATCTGAAAGAATGTGAGAGACTGCAAGGACTACTTGATTATAGATTATGTGATGTGAAATAACGGGTGAGGGAAAAGAGAGAGGTTCAAAGAAAAAAAGCTAAAATTAAAAAGTGCCTGGCTTTGAAAGCTAGTAGTATAGTTAGAAGTAGTATACTTTGAGGATGAAAGAGCTAAATTTATTCATTAGTTTATGTTTCTGAGAATTTTTATAAAGTAGCTGTTATGAAGGCAGCATAGATCCTCTGGCTGTAGAGGAACAGGACCATGGACTGATGTGCCACTCAAAACCAGTGTTCCCTGCACTCCCAGGTCCCACACACTGGATTCATTGATCCTGAAAAAGGTGCTGAATTGATAATGGACACTTCTTGGAGGTGCCCACCTGAACACTGACACAGTCCATGGCTGCTCAACGTGTTAGATCAGATGGATTTTCAGCACAGGGTGAGATAACTTGCAAGACATCTTACTAACGTCTATGCTTCTGTGTTTTTTTAGTGTGCTGCTACAAAAGTTTCTGCTGCTGAAATGGAGTCAAATACAATTTATTTAAGAAGTCCTGAGTTTAAACCGACAAAATTTTACAAGTTGCACAGGCTCAGGGAGCCTGCAGATATCATCACTCTGGCTTTAAAGTGTTCATCAGTGACGGGTGCAAAAACGAGCCATTCAAAACCACAAAAAATTTCTTGGGTCCAGTTTCTGAGTTGCATTCACGACCTCCTCGAATCCCAGAGTCACTATGCGTCCAAATGTGACTGATATTTACTGCAAACAGGGACTCCAAGAAATCATGCCCAGCCTTCCAAAGCAATTTTCCAGCCTCTGATTTCTGGTATAAAATCGCTACATGTTTCTTCTTCTCAACTATGCAGTAATTTGAATGGAGTGTGGATGCTGCAAGGAATTAATCAGAGGAGGTGGCTGAACTTCACTTTCAAGTCATCAGTCAAGAGGGATAGAATCAGTGGCAGGGGTCAGTGGAGAGAGTAAGCCACTGCTGCTGTGAGCCACAAGGACAGGAATCCACCTCCAAAGTAAATACTTTTTAAAGGGCCAGAAAGAGATTTGGAGGGTCTCAAAATCCGGGCTTGTAGCCTAATGCCTACAGGCTCATCATTCTCCTCTGTGCTTGATCACTGATTACGTTGCAGACGATCCCAGGAGCAAAGACCTTTTCATCTCCTGTCAGTAACAGCCTGCTGGCCTGAAATCTATTTTCTTTGACTTTTAATATTCAGAGAAAAGATATTTCAGCACTTTATCACATTGCTTTCTCCTGCCTCTGAAATATGGAGCTTTAATATACGTGCACACATGCAGACGTAAGTTATGGAAGAGCATGAGAACAAACCATAAGTACTGGAAAAGCTTCTATTTGGAGGAATTATACAAAAAAATTATATAATTATTCTTTAGCTGCAGCCAAAGGAGCTAAACTGAAACTTCAGGAGTACACTCGAAAATGGGCATTGCTTAAGTTTTCTAGTCCCCCTATCAAACCAAAGTCATCAATATGCCACACTCCCTTTCTCAGGGACTGTGCCATATAACAAAGCAAAGAGGATTAAGTTTTTAAAAACTTTTCACCAGTGACTTTAAAATTTCTGTACTGAAATCAATATAGGCAAGGCAATGACATCAGTGGGACTGTCAGGTCAACACTAATGCTTTGGAAAATCTTTCTGATGAGATGCACTTTAGCTAATTGAACTTCCTCATTTAAAAACGCAATAAAAGATTCGACATTTGCAGTTTCATCTGTAGAGAATTGTTTTTACCACACTAATGAGAGTTTTACAACCTTTCTCTCTGTTGAACCACTCATTTATTTTCCTCACAAAGCATTATGTCAGATCTACACAGACTGCCTTTTCTTTCTGAAGTCTCTCATATTTTGGCTTCTTAGTTTTGGATACATTTCCAAGATTACTAAACTGAATTACCCCTTCCATTGCCTTTAAACTAAAAGAAACACATGACAGCCTTGCTCTCTTCTCTAATATAGGGATGTGCTCAGACGTTAACCATGAGTGCATTTGATTCCTATACTAAATGACCCATTTCCAATACTCCCTCTCTTTGACTTTCCCTTTTTTCTGCTGCCATATAATCCACAACGAGACGATAATACTGGCAAAATGTGTGAAATTGCTCCTTTGCAAATAACATATATTTAAATATCAAAAAGATTTGTACTTCTGCTTAGCTAAACAGTATTAAATTGCCATAGTGTATGTCAAAACTATGCTCATGCCCTGGATATGTTATGTTTCCTGTACATATTGAAAAGAATAATTTTTTCCCCTTTTTGTTTTACTTTTGGGGAGAACAGGGGAAGGATTTCTGTTGTTTTCATAACACAGCCCAGAAAAGTCACTGCCACTGCAGTTTAGTATAATCTTTCTGCAATCTGATGATTTTTTTTTTAATCATTATGGGACACTGAAGTTCACATATTGCTAATAAAACTGATGTTAACATTCTTTTCAGATCACTGCACAGTGAGTGATTCAGTCTCACATCCAATCTGGCTCCAGCCTAACCTCTTGAAAACAGACATTATATATACTAGAGTTGTATAACAATAGTTTGATCCAGAACATTTAGCTGGAAAAAAGAATGAGGAGAAATAAAATCATATGACAACCTGTGTGATGCTCGGCAGATAGTTTTGATTAAACAAGGAGAAAAAATATACTTTTTATGAACATATTTCATTTCCTAAAGAAAATTGTCATTTTGATGAAGCCTTTGTTATTTTAAAATTACAAAAAAAAAAACCCCAACCAAACAAAAAACTCAAACAACTTCCCCCAGGCAAATAAGTAGTGGAAAAGAAAGGCTTAGAATTAAAATATTTTGGTTAACCAAAGTCATGTATAACTTAACCCAAGAGAAAGCATTTCAGAGATATTTTCAGGATTTTCCAGGCAGTAGTGAGGGCAGTCATTAATTGCATATATATCAATGTTGGAGTCGAAGGCAAAATAATTCTTACAAGCATAGCCAGGTTTAATACACATCCCAAGACGAACAGAAGTGCAGCAGCAGGGAGTTCAGGTGGGACTGCAAAAGCTGCTGGAATGGGAAGATGGATTCCACAGCCCACACTGAGCACCCCACCAGTGCAGAGCTCTCGTGGCTCTCAGTACTCCACTCCAAGGGAGCTGCAGCACTTGAACAGAACTTGGATACTGAGGACTGATTACTTTGCCCTGAAACAGTGGTTTGAGAGCAATAAAACATTCTGCAGCAAAGCCTAGGTACCAAAGACTTTCCTGGATGGTTTTCCTCTGCTTGGGCTCTGAACAGTCTTTCTTCTTCCAAACCACCACTTACATCAAATTTCTCTCCTAGCTTCTCAGCTTCTAGAGCTTTATTCTTTTTTGTGCGTGTGTGTGTGGTTTTTTTTCCATGATTCCACTCACCACCATCGCATAAATTAACAACAAACTACTTGTGTGAGAGACATAACATACTTAGAGGGAGGGTCACAGCTTTGGGCACCTAAATTAACCTGCTTAAATTAGGGCACTAGGTGCCACCAGAGCACTGGCTGCTCTCTTAGTTCCAGAGAGCAAGTGTTTTTCAGGGGATAATTCAGCACCTCTAGGTGAGGATCCCACCCCTAGCTACAGTGAGAGACCAGAAAATGAAGCTGGATGCTGCAAATGTATTTTTTACTCCTTTGGGTATCTTAATAATTTTACTTTTTTTTTTTTCTTTTTTTGAGGTTTTTTAAACCTAAAAAGAGAGGAAATGATAGCTTTTTTTAGCTTATACTTGGTGGTGGGGGTTTAACCTCGTATCTTGATGTACAATAGAGTGATTCTTTATAGAAAAAGGACTATGGCTGCGAGCCTGATACAGTTTTCTGCCACCAGCAGGATATGATCATGTGCTGTTTCTGCAGAGCTGAAAGGCATTAACTGAGGCAGCTAAACCATAGCCTTCTATAACATGTTGCTAAATAATGAAATATATTTGAGTTAAAGGGGCATTACTCTAGGAGTGTTAGCCTGCAATATGTGGAATAAAAGTTTGATTAGGGTTTTGGTGAGGAATAAAGTAGCATATGATATCAAATATTGTGTGACACTAAGATAAAATAGGCAAATACATGTTACTGAGGTCCTTTGAATCTCTTTCCTAACAATCCTTATGAAAAAAACCATGACATTTTCTCAGACTGATTGTTGAACTTTTATGTCATTGACTGGGTTATAATTAAACTACTTCAAAGCAACAGGGAGGAGTTTATCACTGTTGTGTTTTGTTTGGGTTTGTTCTAATTATCACTAGAACATCTAACACCTAATTTTCTTATTTTTATAGTTGATATGACTGGCAGGTACATGATGACATCTGTGTAAAATAAACACACAATACAACTTTTATAGCTTCAGTGTAAACCTTGTACTTTGGCTTACCTGTAAATCTTCCCAGAAAACTTTGAAAGTACATTCTAATTGCCAAGATTAGTAATAGCAAATTGCCAAAGCAGTCCGAAATTAAAACCAGCACAGATTATAGTGATTTATAGTGTACCTGCCACTTGTACCTGTCAGGAATAAAAATGCAAGACTTCCATCACCCGTCTCTCCTAGGACATGAAAAGGCAATTCAGTGTTAGCTGCAGAGGAAGAGGTTGAAGTACAGGAGGAGAAGAAAACACTTTGGGGTTCTTCTTGTGACCACCCACTCACAGGTATATTGGTCAATGTGATAAATAAACATTGAGCTCAAGCAACCAGATCTTTACAAGGGAAGCAAATGTCTCTGTTACTTCGGTTTGGTTTTTTGGTTTTTGGTCTTTTAATTAAATTCTAATGCCCAGTTAAAATTGTAAAAGCTTCTAGGGATCCTAGAGCCAAAATTCATTGTCCTAAAATTTTGAAGCAGAACAGGTGAATGAGATTAAAAGGATTGCAAATTATTCACTTGTTTGCTCAAAGGCCTCCAACAAATACATTTTATTAACTAGACATAACACAACTTGCTTCTTCTGGGCCATCCTACCTTTTTTTCCTAGGTACATATGTTTGGCCATGGAAGGTTTTCTGACATTCCAGTTCTCAGGTAGGCAACCACTTCTTGTATTGTGGGGTGGAAGCCCCAGTATACAGCAAATAATCAAACTACTGAAGCCCTGATGTTTCTGTGGAGTCATTCCAGGGTTTTATGGAACACAGATCAAGCCACCAGCTGGAGAAGGTATCAGATTCCTTTGAAGAGTAAGGCTATGGGACTACGGTGGTTTTTGGTTTGGTTTGGTTTGGGTTTTTGGTTGGTTGTTTTTTTACTGTTTTCTCCTAACTAATGAAAGCCCTGGAAGAAGAGTAGAATTGTTTTTCCTCCCCAGTTAAATGTGTACTCTCATTAAGGCCAGGAGCGATGCTGGGAAGCACTTGGGGAATGGGATTTGCTTTGCAGATCCAAGTACGCAGCTGCTTTCTCATTGCAAAGAGTAACATTTACTGACTCAAAATAAGACACTTTGACAACACAGGAGAATGCTAAGGGAAATATTTCCAGTGAGACAGAGCCTCTTCTTGTGCTATTGGGCTCAATGCCCAGTGACGCCAGCTTATACCAGTGGAGGACAGCACCAGTTTGTGGTGAATATCAGACAGTTAAATTTCCATACAACTGGTAGTTCAGCATTTTGCTACACTTTGTGCAGATATTCATGCTGGGAAAGATAAGTGCAAAATATTTTCTCAAACCTCATTTTTCTCTTTTGATCAAAATCTTCAATTTGGCTTCCTGATAACTAGTAAGTTATGACAAGTAAGTTAGAGCATCATGATGTTCACGTACAATATGACTGAAAAAGGTACTCACAATCTCTTGGGTTGTGTATTTTAGAATATCAATTTAAATGCAGATTTTTAAGTCCCCAGTTAAGCATCCATGAGGAATGCCTCTCAACTGATTAAAATACCAGTAGTGAAAATATTTTGGATTTAACATATTCTTCTATTCTTCCACACAGTGAACATAGTTAATAGGGAGCCCCAGAGAGGACAAGGTTTAATGGATGAATTTTTTTCAAGCAATTTTCAGGTAATGCAGTAATTCTCCAAGCAGGCTTACTTCACTATAACATAATCACAATGTACTTACTCACAAAGGAGTTCACACATTACAGCAAATGCCTAAGTAATTTTTCCTTTTGTCATCCAAATTAATATTTACCTGTAAAATAACCTGTGACCAAAAAGAGTTCCTGCTGGTGGGGAAAAGCCAAAAATTGCAATTTACCACACTGCACCTTGCCTGTGTTTCAGGCAGCCCTGAAACTAAAGTGTTTGCACTGATTAAGTGGAGATGTATTATTTGCCTGTATAAGTACAAATGCTGCTCTTTAAAGCTCTGTTCTACAACTGATTGGGAATGGTATCCTCTTTCACAGCACAAATCAATTTTATGAAGTTTAGACAGGCCAGGCAGGTAACTCACCTGAGTAAGATGGATTCCTCTGAAACTTAGGACAGCATCTTCCAGGCATGCCTTTGCTGCACTGAATGCATGCATAAAACCCAAATTATATCAAATAACTCCCATAAGGCAAGGGCATGCTTACCTATTTCCCATTTTAAATTATAAATTATCCCCTTCCCCCCCCCCAAAAAAAAAAAAGTTTTAAAGAAACTGGAGCTAAATACAGCTTAATTTCAGGAAGCTGTATAGAAATTACGAGATCCCAAGAAAAAACTCTTCAGCAAGACTGAAAATTTATCACTGCTAATTCTTGTTTCAGCAATTGTATTACTTTCTAAAACAACCTTGAAACCAAATGCCTTTCATAGAGTGGGTTGTTTGACCTGATCTACAAAGCATGGAAAGAAGTCGAGCTAATGTGGTTACATTTATTTTATTTTTAAACCTAGTGAATGGACACTGAATATAACAAACGTCTGTCGTAAGTGGGCTGATGAGAAGCAGAGGGGTTTTGCATGATGACTTGGGCATGTCAGAAGCCATTCAGACGTGCTTCAGAACAGGAAGGCTTCCTTCCCTTTCCATTTGGCTGTGCTCAGTCTCAGCCTTGCCACTGAAGGATTATTGCCCTTGTACGCTACAGGAACAAGGAGCAGCAGTGATAGATCCAGATCACCATGCAGAGCTAATTATTCAGACAATGTGAATCTGCTCCTGGCTCCAGAGAAAAGAATTTCAGGCAAGATAGGAGAAATGACTCTTGACATATATGGATGCATAGCAACGTATGAGGAAATATCGCTTAGCATGATGATCAAAAAGGAAGGCATGCCAGCAGCCAAACATTCCTCTAGTCTTCCTGAGGCCAGGGCCAGTTCAGTAAGGATGGTGAGGGAGATATTGAGACACTCTGAGATGCTTACAGAGCTCCTCTTGATGTTTGGTTCCCTAAGTCTATTCAAACACATTGTGTTTGCTCAGTGCAGTTCCCCTGTTCTTTATTTCTTTTTGTGTTGCAGAATTATTCAAATGCTACTGGTCTAGCAGTAACACAAACCCTCCAGCATCATTAACGTTACTTCAAACAAAGTTCCAGGGACCTCTGGACCACAGCAATGAATATAACTGGCAGCCTCATCTTAGTCCTTCTGGGAATGAGTCATGTATCCAGCCTGGACTCTTTCTCGAGTGAGTCAGCAACAAGAGAAGTTCTCCCTGACATCAATGATAGGACATCCAGCCCGTCCTTCCTCTATCTCTCACTGTCTCTTATCTCTGCCCATCTGAGCAGCTACCTAATACATTTAACCTCCTGTAGCTGTGGTAGAGAATATTTTTTTGGTTTACTTTTTTTAAGTCCACTGAGCTACATCAGTCACTGAGGCTGATGATGACCAGAAATGTTATAAATATCACAAGAGTCAGGGCCACACCCAGCCATCCTAGTTCACGTTTTTCTACCTCTTAAATGTTTCTTGATATAGAAATATTTATCAGAAGTGTACTGGAATTTTTTTTCCTCTTCTCCTTGTTGATTTATTTCCCTGTAAAACAGCCAGGCTTATTCTTTCTTGTGTCCCCATTATTTAATTGCTAGGCTTGTTAGCACTATTTTTCCTTGTTAGCTCTAGTCTGTTTTTCAAAATCGCTTTCAACTTCCAGATTCAACCTGATATTGTCGTAACAGTTTGCCTAAGAACAAATAACCTCTAGCATTCTTCTACACACCACATCCTGGCACAAAACTAAGAACTAAACTACAAAATGTTTGTCTTTCTTCACTTGTAAACTTACCTAAACCCCACTCTCAAATGTCTCGCAGTTCAGCCTCAGTATCCTACTACTTGAGAGTAACATGGTGTTCCATGGGTGGCTTGTTCTTTCTCTATTTTCCAATCTCATCTGAATCATCTAACAAAACTGAAGTCACCAGGTACAGTGGATTTGCATGATTAGAAAGCCTTCAGGACACAGTTACTCTTCTTTGAAAACAGCAACGAGGGCTCCATGCAAGTATGAAACTGTGAAAACCAAAAGAGGAAGTAGTTGTTTAATTGGACTGAAGAGAATTATTTTACAGTGCAACATGTTGTGTTTAAACTGTAATAATACAAACATGTAAAAGTAAAGATCCTTTTTTCCCCCTCAGTTGCATCAATTCTGTTAGATTTTCTTTATCAGTGATTGTGGGTGGGTGTGGTGGTTATTATTCTGCAACAAACAAGAGTCTCCACCTTATTCCTAGCCCAGAAACTCCTCATTAACCAGTCAACACCAATGCTATGTCTCCGTAGACACAGACAATCAGAAAGAATAAATCTGATCAGATCATACTCCAAACTCTGTCCAAAAGTCTTTTTTGTATTGCCTGCACGGTGGAAGACTGGAGAGCAGAATGAATTCTCCAGATGTTGGGGAAACAAATCAGCAATACTGCTTACAGGTCTTTCATCTGAATGCCACTCATCCTCCTAAAAATTTGCAGTGGTCACAAACACCAGGTAAGCAACCAGCATTAGTTACAGAAAAGGAACAAAAATAACTTGCAACACCTCAACTCCTTTTTTCAAATAGTCCTTGAATCATAGGAGATTTTTAAGCAATTTTTAAACAGTTTATTCTCAGTTCTCATGAAATTCAGGAATGATTTTATTGAGAGTGCTTTTACATGCAACATCCTCCTTTTAACTACCAGCATCCAAGCTCTTCTATCTGACTAAGGCCTGAAGTCCTGCTGACTGAAATGAGTTCTACATGCCTTAAAGGATGAGCTGAAAAGGAGGCCCTTTCTCCTTTTCTTTATTGTAACTTTTTCATATTTTCTATTTCTGTAGCACTCGAGTTCTTAACACAAACTAGGAGATGTGTATGCATCCTCTGTGTGGTTTCTGGAATTTCCAAGTTACTTTGTCACTGGAGCTTGCTGCCAAGGGCAAAGATGAAATGTGTGGCAAACACCGTGTTTCCAGCAGCCTTCTGGATTTTCCAGACAATGTGCCAAGCACAGCAGCTCGTGTAAACTGACTTCTTACTGGATTCGAACTGCAATAAAACTCTTCAAGTCTCAAAACTCTCTGGAAAGTGGGATTGTAACACTTCTCTGAAATGCTCCTTTTCAATACTTTTTAAAAGAAAGGCCTTCATAAAATCACAACAGTTGTCTTCATTTTCAGTGCCATTAGCTCCCCATTTGCCATTTCCTCAGAAAATGCTGAAAGTGCAGCTCCCAACGGTGCCAAAAAGGGTACCACAAATAAATTCAAGAAACATTTACTTTTTAGGAAAACTCCAAGAGTATGGATACCTTGGCTACTTTAATCTTCTACAATTTCTGATCATTCAGGCTGTAAACAGAAGATTTCACTTCCTGGTGCCTTTGACATCACTCACAATGATGAGGTGACCCAGTCAGAACTCAGGAGATCTAGTACAACTTTTTCCCCTGATATATACATGGGCTCTGAGCAAGTAATTTAGTTTCACATGCAGTAAGATGTAAGCATCTGAGTTTGGCATAACTGCTTCTGTTAATACTCCTTTCCAACAGAATAATTTTTTAAAGCCCCTTCATCAGCCACCGAATTCAGGAATTACCTAAACTTTTATGCTTTTTACCAGCAAACATCTGAGGTGTCTGACCAGCTTTTTATATCCTACATGCTTATTGCTCTTCCCTTTGCACTTCAATTTTTTTTTTTAAGTGTTCCAGTGCCCCAAATCATAGCTGTGTTCAGGGCCCATGTACTGGTTTAGCCCTCAATATGTGCAAACAGGCTCCCTTGGAATGTGAGGGATTCCTCTACTGCTCCTAGAGACATGTGACTAGTCTACATGTTCCTGGCTATCAAAGATGAGGTGACCTGAGATTGGTCCTTATCACTTTTGAAAATGTTCCAGACAGAATACTGGAGATTTGCTGGCATTTGAAAGCAAGCCAATGACCCTGTTAAGAGATCCTCAAGTGGAGCGACAAGAAAGCAGCGCAAAGCAGTCCTTTGAAAGCACTGAGGCATTACTCACATTAGTGTTCTAATGGTCAAAAAGGCAGGCATCATGAATTTGAATTGACTTGGATTTAATTTAGGATAAAAAAGAAAAATCACTGAAGCTGCTTGGATAGCTGGAAAATTTAGCAGAAACTCACGGGCCCTGGCTTCAGTCAATTTCCCACTGTATCCCTGATTAAATGAAATAGTTACACCACGAACTAAGACCACTTCAGAAATGCTAGACTCGTTTGACTCTCTTCCGCACACTTGTCTCATTTTGTTTTCCAAAATCTGACGAAGATTTAGGGCTTCCATGGACACCAAAACACCAAAAGTTTTCCTGCATTGCAACACACGCTATAACTTTGATAACTTTGTCTACTCAAGGAGTGGCTACTGCACACAGAACAGTTAAGATAGGATGAGATCTCCTGAGATCAGCCACTCAAATCCTGCTGCTCCAGCAGGGAGCTACAGCATGCTGCCTGGGGTCATGTCCAGTCAGATTTTTAATAGCTCCACTGATGAGATTCTGAATCCTCTCTGGGAAGCTGGTTCCAGTGTTTGGCCATCCTCATGGTAAAAACAGTTCCTTGCACTCAGATTGAGTTTTCTGAATTTTAATTTCTGCTCAGTGCCGGTTGTCCTTTCAATGGGTATTCCAGAGAAGAGTCTGGCTGCCTCCTCTTCATTCCCTCCCATTAGACATTTATAGGCAGTGAAAAGATCCTCCTGTGAACCTTCTTAGCTCCAGGTTACTGGCAGGTTAATGCTCGTTCTGCTGAGATACCAGGGAAAAATCTGTTTCTGGTTGTGCTTCATTTTCTGAGGAGTTTGGACATTCCTCTGAATCCTAGGAAAGCTTCTTAAATGTTTGATAAGTAGGCTTAAAGAAAGCAACTGACCTTAGTGGTACTTCTTAGTCTAGGAAACTCTCAAAGCACTTTGCTGGCACTTTGAATCTTGTTCTGAATCTTTGAGACAAACCTGCAACTGAAATGGCATATGGAGTCTAATAAACCTCTGTGTGTGTGTACTCTTAATTATATCCTCACAGTAATAGGCTCGTAAGTTCATTAAAAAATTATTACATTTTCTAAGTATTCCATTAAATAAATGGGAAAAAAATATGTTTCCTATAAGTATTTTATGTGTCTCTACATGCTTGAGATATCAGAAATAGTAAGAAGTGCTGAAAGAAGGGTATTCTGCTTTATTTTAACAATCAATATATGCTGGAGTGCTACACAACAGATGGCAGACAGCTAGAAATAAAGCGAAGAAAATCCACTGCAGAGTTTTCTGAATTTGTGACAAAATCAGTCACAGTAAGCACAGAATTTGATCCCACAGTTAAAATGTTGTCCCGACATACAGTGTCGTGGATCACTAGATCCAGAAACAATAACATGTTCTCACTGACTTCATTTAGGACTGGGAATGATTAATTTTGTTGAGAAGTCCAGAACTGAAATAATCAAAAAATATCATCTGCAACTGTTGAAAGAGAGAACAGGAAAACTTGTTCCAAAAGTCAAAAGGGATCTCATTAGCTTTGTCCTTACTGGGTATATTTGCTACTCAAAAGTTGGAAAAGAAGTTCTTCAACTACAGTAAATTGCCTTCCACTCTCAATTGTAGAATATAATTTCAAAGTAATTGGACTGGAGCCATGCTTTTGTTACCCATGTGTCTGACTCTCACCAATTTTGTTTACAGAAGGACTGCAATCGTCCTGTCTGTAGGGATGTGGTGTGGTCTCTCCTATTGCCCACTGAGTCTGTAAAACACACAGGCTGATGGTTTCACTCTTCAGGTAAGTGAACACTTAGTTAAAGCCAAGGTTGTTCCTTATACTCCTATAAATGAACACTTAGTGAAAGCCAGGGCTATATTTATTCCTCAGCAAAACTGCAAATGAGTTCCATGACAATTATAACCTCAGCATCAGCGTAGGTGTAACTCATGAGAGACCGTCATTGTGCGTGAGGGCGTAGTCTCTGGGAACTGACATTGGAAAGGTTAAGTGACTAAGAACCGAGTGAATAGCAGGGCAGGTAGCAGAGAGAAAAGGGATAATTGAGTGGCACTGCATTTTATTTTTTAACCAGCAGGGAGAACTACAAATGAAACAGCTGTGCTGTGAAATAAACACAAGCTGGTGAGCAGCAGAGAAGTAAAATAATGGCCATGGATCAAAATATTTTGTTTTCATAAAGGAGAAGCTTTTGTTGTTTTTTATCCTTGTGTCAAGCCTTTTATGTAGAACATCTATGCATTAATTTCCAAACTTTTTTTTTTATTGAAAAGCCCCAAATATACCAACAGCATCAAAATAAAAAATTGAACCATTACAATAATATATAATTTGGGGGAAAAAAGTTCCAACTGAAATGTCAGCAAAGCTGACAGCTTTTAAACATGCTTCAACAACAAACGAAAAAGAGAATCAGTTCCAGTATACCCACTAGCTACAGAAGATAAACACAAAAAAAATCATGCCAATCAACAGTTTAGTCTGTCTTCATCTGTAAAGGATAATTATGCACACCAAGGAGTTTAGAACAAGAGCAAAGAAACTCATAACATCTGAAGTTTTTGTACACTTTGGTAAGGTGAAAAAAGAGTATATAGAAGTGCCCTTGAGTTTTTTACTTAAATTCTGACAACACTCCACTCCCCTGCTCCTCTTTTTCTTTGTTTTTTTCCATTCCATTTCTCTGGGTCCTATCCCAAACCCAGGTACCACACACTAATTGCTCTGTTGCTGTTCTCTGATCACACTTGTCTTTTCTCCAATATGTCCAAGAAACTGCCTCCACTGACTAATACAGGTGTGACTCACTTACTGCTCCTCTTCACAAGAGCTGTTGGTGCCAAAATATGTACATACAAGGCAAATAGGGAGAGCAATGACACTTCTCCTAGCCCACCAAGAAGATAATTCATCTGAGTATTTTCTTTAATTACAGGAAAACATGGATTATTTCAGCCCCTGTTCTCAGCAAGGTCCAGGTTTGTGGCAAGGGATGGTATTGTGAGAAAATCCAGCATTAGGAAAGGACGAGACACACCCAGAGTTGTGACTTGTAAATAAAGCAAAGCTCGAGTTGAGGATGTGTTTAAGGGCTTTTGTAGAATTTGGGACTGAGAGATGATGGTAGATGCATTAAATATGTGCTTTGGTAGAAACTCTTCATAGAGGTAAGATCGTCTTTTAATTAAGTGTAGCTAATTAAAGTAAACAGCAGAGTCTATCTCATTTGCTGCACTGAGACAAAAACAACCCAAGCACTGTCGCAGTAAGGCTGTACAATATTATACAGACCTCAGGTCAGCTGCTCCAACATTTTTCCAGACATATTCATAATTTGATCTCTGTGTGTAACTCAGAGGGGTCAGGTTTGCAGGGAAAGGGGAAGATATTAGAGTGGAGGACAGGAAAGAGGCACAATCTCTTAGTTTGCAAGGGGAAGGCAGTCAGCATTAAACAAAGAGGAAATCAATTGTGCTACAAAATCACTTGTGAAACTTCCTTTTCTTGTGGGAAAAGAAAAAGTGATAAATGCTGCAGTACTGGTAAACACTGTTTCACCTATTAAACTGCTCATCATTATATCATTCCCTCAGAGAATCAGACATTTCTACTAATCTGATGTTACAACAAAAATTTTTGGCAACACGCAGAAAGAGACAATAAGAAATGTAATGACAGAAAGGAAGCACGAGGCTCCAAAACTAAATACTGAGGGGCTTAATCTCTCTACCTCCATTCCAGTTGTGTCAGATGTGCATGACAAACACTCTTCAACTCACTGAGATGTTGCACATCTATGTCCACGAAGGACTGTAAAGTCCTATATTAATAGAATGGCTGTGTCATAAAAACGCCCCAAGGAAATGAATAATTCTGTTTACATCGGAGGAAGGGAGGGAAGAACTCAAAGTATCCCATCAGGCAACAAACTAGAAAAAGTGAAAACTGAATTAGTATTAGGTCCAGTCATTGAATAAGCAATTTTTTTCTTCTTTAGGACTTCCCATGGAAACAAATCTTACTGCAAGGACAAAAATTGATAAAGTCTTGTTTCTACTGGATTTATGTCTCTTTGTTGATTGACTTTTTAACTGAATTATAGCAACATTTTCTTTTATCTCCATATATAACTGGATTATGAAGAAGAGGTAACTCGTTTTCCCTTCTCTTCCCCCTCCAACTGTCCTCCAGCAAAATAGGAACAAAAACCTCCATCTCTTTGTCTACTTAAACATCTCAAGTATTAGGCTAAAGTAATCTATTTCCCCTACAGCATCTCCCACTACCTGCAAACATATGAGCAGTCACAGCCAAGAGAATAGAAATTTATCCAGGAAAATGTTACAAGTGTTCATAAGCAAATATTTCTTATCCTCTACAGCCCATTCTTCAGCAAATCTAGCAGAACAGAATTGATTTTGAAACCTCTGTATCTGGAAAGCTTTTAGGAGGTGATATCACACCCTGGTAGAGTGATTCCCTAAGCTTTGTTTACACCAAAATTAGCATAAAAATACATAGAAGGCATGATGCAATAATGAAAGTGCACAAAGAAAAGAGAAAAAAACTAAACCAGGTTTTCTTTGGCTTTTGAATCTTAGAAGTTTTCACAGCCTTAATATTTAGTTAAAGTAATTTTGAATATATCTTTTCCTCTAAATATGTTTAGAATATATATAATCATATATTGTTTAACAAAGTATAATCATATTTTTAAGTGTATATACTTCCATGTATATGTATACGAGGCAATGCAGTTGATACACTTACACCCATTCAGTTATACACCACTGGATGATAATATTTGCTTTTATTATTATTTATGCAGCTGGAATAATCGCTATTCAAGCCTATTAATTACCAGCTATGATCTATAATAATTCTCCAGGAAAAACTGCAGTGCAAAAAAAACCTAACTTAATCTTTGCTACTGTCACCTGCTCTAACAGAAGTACTGTTAATTGCAAACGGGGGATTCCACGATTAAGATTTCAATAATTCCATATCACTCTGGAAGTAAGTAATAAATCTCCTTTGTAAAAGCAGCTTAAGCAACAATTGTTCATCTTTATATATAGCAAAGATACCTGCATGGCAGGAAGTAGTGTTTTATTGCAGCCAAAAAGCCTTCTGCAGAAAGCTTTTTTCTTTAGCTTTGTGAAGAAAACACAAAGTAGGTGCCTATAATGATCAGCATCCATTATTGAAGTGGTTTAGGTGCAAGTTGCACTGCTCAGACATTTACAAAGATAAAACCATCTTTGCTCCAGAGAATATACAATTATCAGTCTTAAATTAAATTGATGAAAAGGCTCTGATGGATGTTGGACTAGGATGCATGAGCAGGAAACGGTAGATCTGGGCTTGAAGTTTCATGCATCTATCAGAATACACAGCAGCTATTTAAAATTGTAAAAGAAAAACTGGAAAAAAATGCATTTTTCACTGCTTTCTAACCTGGACTGTCTTCTTTTCTGCTTAGCTGGCTGGTGATTTTTCCTTCCCATGTTGAAATGGCCCAATGAAATACTGTTTTCAAATATCTGAAACAAAAACCAAGCAAGCAAAAGGATAAAATCACTAAACTGCCCAGGGAGCTTACATGAAGACATCTAAATTTAGACAGTTTTTGCTGCTTTGCCTAGCAGGGTAGGTAGAAACCCATGCACCACTGAAGTCCTGTTCAAGTCCATTTTTCAGGGCTTCAGTGTAAGTAACGCACACAGGCTTCACTTTCCTCCAGGTAAATATTCTCAATAGTGCTGTGAGTGAATTTATTCAAGCTTAGCAATTCTCTTCTACCTCTGTGAAGTGTTTTTAGTCCTTTCAAGGGTCGGAGTAGGAAAGGGGAGAAAGACTAATAAAATCAACATAATGGGCCAAATTTCTGCAGGCTACCTATGGAATGCAATGCAGAATTTGTCCTGATTACCTGTAATGACTTCTAGTATTTCCCATAAGAAGGTAAATTCCAAATTTTAGATTTTAATCTTAGTACAGCATAAAGAAAATATCCTATAAATCAGAGGAGTGGTTATTGTTATAAATGACAACTTTTATAATCTTATAGTGGATCAGTGAGTATTAAAGTATTAATTTTTTTTTTAATTTTAAGAAGACATCTTTTTCTATTTTTGATGAGGTGCATTCAAATGAACATAAAATAAGGTTATGTAGTTGAAGTGACAAGACCAATAAATTTTAAGAGGCATTTCCTCCAGCACAATGTAGTCCTGGTGTGCCGGAGGTCGCAGTCTTCTGAGTCTTGGATTATGATTTCTCAGAGCAGAGCTCCAGCAACACACAGCACTCAGCAACAAGGAACAACCACCTCCTCTGGTTCCTCCCAGGGCTTGATTTATAGGGCTTGTGCCTGCCCTGCAGTCACAGCTGTTTGTAGGAGGTTAATGACTACTTTAGGTTGAGGTGGTCTTAATTAATAATCGGATCCTGGTGTGGATCCTGGTCTTGAGTGAGAGTTTGGCTAGTGCATACCAACAGGGTTTAAATACATTATACAACAATTCCCCCTTTTTGTTTTGCACTAGCCAAACTATATTTAATATATTTTTTAATCTTTTTTAATAAATAACAATTAATATTTTTTCTGACTCCATTTCTTTTCAAGACCTTTAAGTTAGTTTTTCTCAGTCCCCGGTTGCTCACCTCTGTGGGTGTTTTTTATTTAATTCTTTTTAAAAAATTTTTGAGAGGATATGCTGGAGGGCTTTAAATTTGGCCTGTTCTTTGTTGACAGACTCTTTTCCCTCCAGCCCCTGGTCTTCACCTCTTCTGGTGATAGCCAGGAGCTCTTTGTCTGGGAGCCTTTTCTCAGCCTCCCGAGCTCCAAGGGAGCCATCTCACGACTTCCCCCCCACTGTGGCCTGCAGTCCACACCTCTCTGGGTATGAACCACTAAAGTCCCACTGCGGCAGTTCTCACCCGGGTATAGATGTGGGAAGACCCCTCTGGGTGTTTTGCCATGGCGACTCTCACGCTGCATGTTGGTATCACGTCGGGGTCACCACTTGTGCTGGAGCTCGCAGTCTTCTGAGTCTTGGATTATGATTTCTCAGAGCAGAGCTCCAGCAACACGCAGCACAAAACCTCCACCTTTAGCTCCTCCCAGGGCTTGATTTATAGGGCTTGTGCCTGCCCTGCAGCCACAGCTGTTTGTAGGAGGTTAATGAGTACTTTAGGTTGAGGTGGTCTTAATTAATAATTGGATCCTGGTGTGGATCCTGGTCTTGAGTGAGAGTTTGGCTAGTGCATACCAACAGGGTTTAAATACGTTATACAACAGTTCTGGCTGCACTGTGGGTTCTGGGGAAAAAACCAAATCTGTAAAGCAGACCAGCTCTGAATAGGATGAACAGGCAGGCGTCTCAACAATCTCTTTCATCCCTTTCGTACTTCTAAGTGAGAAATGCTGACAAACTTCATCAGTAGAATTTCTTACAGCCTTAATCCGGGAGAAACATCTTTAGTTTTAGGCTCCAGTTAAACTCATCTTTTCAGTTAACCAAATATGCAATGGGATTCAGGCTTGCATTTAAAGTGAACCAAATGTTTGTTTTGTCCAAATGTATCATTTAAGAAAGACTATAATTTCATAGGAAAATGGAAGGACCTTTGTTCTTTCAATAGAGCTTAGATTAAGAGACTGGAGACCAGATCCAGAGAAACATTCAGGCACCAAAACAGGAAATAGAACAGAATAGACTAGACTAGACTAGTTGAGCACCTGTAACTTTTCACTGGTCTAGGCCTTTAAAGTCTAAGTAATATCTGCCCCAAAATGAAATTCACCCAAATTAGTACCCCAAACCCTTGTTAAATCAATCTTGGGGATACTTGTTATCCATTTTAAAATTACATGTAGGTAAACCAAAGCTGATAAGGCTGAATGCTTAACTCATTAATATAAACTTTTTTTTACTGTTTGCTTCTAAGCACAGTGGAAAAGTATACTTAACAAAGCAGACACATCCATCATTAATACTATATTTAAAGCTTTTCCCTGAAGGATAAAGAGTTAAATGAGTTTCTAGTTGCCCTTTTTTGTTACATTTTTATTAGAAATTACCCCCGTGTGCACAGATATTTACACGTCTGTCTTTCCCGCAAAAGAAGCATTACTCAAGAACATGTTTTCCCTGAGAAAGAAGAAAAAGAAAACAAAAATTCTGCAGATTAATACACAGCAGCATTTCTGCTGCTGAAGCTGAAGGGATTCTGTTCAGTTGATTAGGCCACAAAATTGATTTACCTTTAAAGATGTTTCATATGATAGCTCTTTACTTTCAGACTCCCAAACGTGGTTCTTTTGAAAATCAGTCTTCATTGACAAGTGTTTTTGACAAAGCAATAACGAATGAGGCAGGGAATGGCTCCAAGGGGTGTGCTTATTGCTGGCTTCTCAGAACACCCAAAGGCACTCTTAAGACCTGCTTCACTGTCTTTGCTGACAGTAAATGTGCAGCCCAACTCCCTGCTGCAGCATGGAAAGCATCTTCCAGAGCACTTAGGACCCATTTTTAAAGCCATGATCATTGGTTTAGTGCAGCTTGTGGACACATAAAATCCTGCCAAGCATTCCTGGTCAGGCAATAACGAGGTATCCGTTTGCATGGGAAGTTCCACGAGGTTCCTGGGACCTCTGTTTAAGTATACAGTAGACTTAACCAAACGATTTATGAGGACCAATAAGAGCAGAAAAAAATATTCAAGGGCATGAATGACAACTGTATATCTCATTCCCACTTACTTTCTGTAGAAATTAGGCATTTGAATGACATCTGAGGCTCTGAAAAGCTCCACCTGCTAATTTTAAAGTGCAGGATGGTAGCGTGTTGTAATAAATTAGAAAGCATGTCATTCTGAACAAAAGACATCTTTGGACTATGAATCTGCTGCAGGCTCATCAAAGACAAATGTCACTGGAAATGCATTCATTAAGTTAGTGCATATATTTAATTCCTTCGTGGTGTAAAACTGTGGTTTCTGCTGATCGTTAAAAAATTAAGAAATGTATCCCCTAAAGCCATAGAGAAAAAACATTAGACAGTAACTTCATGTGCATTAAGGCATAAAGGGGCATAATTTCAGCTGCTAGCTAAGACATCTGGACATTTTAAAAGAGTTTCTACAATAGGCTGCTGCATTCTAAGACACAGAAAAGTTTTCCCCATCACCACAGGCTTGCTTACCTCACCTCTTTTTCCCCATAAAGCAGGGGTGACTTAAGCTAACCATTGCAAAGCCATCTGTGAGGATTAGCATTTTACACCCAAATGTGCTCTCTCTACATCATCTGACGTGTTTTGCTAGAATTACAGGACAGCATGACAAATTTTACCCACTTGTTTTAAGAACCAGAATATTTGTACTCATGGAAACCTTGATGGAAGCTAAAATGGCAGCTGGGATCCTGTTCACCTGGACACTTACAAATCTGTAATTTGCTTGCTTTAAAAATTAAAGCAGTTGTAAAAGTTGAAGTTTTATACAAAGTAATATTGAAGGCAAAAATTAAGCTCCAGAGAATAATAGAGCTGAGAGCAAAGCCTGGAACATGACTTTTAACTCAAAGGTGTTGTGCTTAGTTTTCAGGATACAATCTGTCAGAAGAATTAATGTGACATTACACAGACATGATCTGATTTTCTTAGGCTCCATGGAAAGAAGTGAGGATGAGTTGCTTTTGTGCTGAATTTTCTAGGAGTTGTGTTAAGTCATACTGCTGAGGCCATGTGTTTTAAGCCCTGCACAAAAGCATGGTCCTGAAAAGGTATGGCAGGAGTGCCTTCCTGTCTGCTCTTGCATTTCTGCAGGCAGTAAGAAAATGCAGGCTTTGTGCACAGCCTGGGGACATGACTCTTTCTGGTGGAATGCTGTCTCCTGGATTGAGAGATCTGCAAGTGATCAAATGGTCAATAGCGCAGAACCTGAACTTCACAAATTAGAGGGACAGAAAAAGGCTTTTTAGGAGTACAGATATGTTTTGCTACAAATGCAAGGCAATGAATCTAGGGAAAGAATAACCTGAACCCTGGTTACAGGATACCAAAATCAGAACTGACACATAGTTCACTGAAAAGATCCCAGAAACAGCTGTCAGCAAATCAATAAAAAAAAGTTCGACATCATTTGGAAAAGTACTGAGAACAAGACAAAGGACATGATTTTGTTACAGTTAAAACCTTTGTTTGCCCATGTCCTGTGATAGGTTCTGATCCCTGCAGCTCATGAAGGATGTAGTAGAGTTAGAGAAGGTATGGTGGGGGGATCATCATGGTGACAGAGAAGCTGCTTTATGAGAAGATGCTAAAAAGGATGGAAGTCTTCAACTCGGAGAACAGGGTGATGGAAGGTGAGATAAATGTTTACGAAACAATAAAGCAGTGGATAAAGTGAATGAAGAACTGTTACTCACTGTACCACAATACAGTAACTAGAGGTTGCCCATCAAAACTATTCAGAAATCAATTTAAAAGACCTCCAAGGTTGGTGACTCAAACACTTCCCTGCACAGCCTGTTCCAGTGCTTGATAACCTACAGTGAAGGAAGTGAAAAGGACTCCTTATATGCAGTAATAGCAGCAATATTGCAGGTTACCATGGGAATATTGTCCACATGTTGGTTACTGTAGACTTAGAGTGAAGTATCACTGTGCCTTACTTACTGATTAAAAACTGATTTGGGTTTTTTGGAATGCATGCAGAAAAGCTACACAACATCTCAAGAGGAGACAGGAGACACTCAATGCCGTTGCTGAGAATGTAGCAGACAAGCTGTTAGCTTCAAGCATCCCAGCTCCAGCAGATAGCAATCAGCCTCCTAACTAAATCAGCAGGCTGTAGATCAAAAGAACTGTAATGTGTTTTAAAGCACTTCAGAAGAAGGAATGGAAGGTCAATTACCAGAATTGATGCCAAGCTGACAGGCAGAGTCTGTGAAGCGAACCTAAGGATAATCAGCCTCAGAAAACATTAAGACTTGGGAAAAAGAGCACACATTTTGGGTTTACTGATTTTGTGATATACTTTTCTTGAAAACATTTTACTCTAAGAAAATATTATACGGCTTTTAGAAGAGAGCTTGATCACTGTATGAATTACTGTTATTGCCCCATGTGGACAATGAGTGGCAGGGTCTATCCTTGCTGAGAAACTCTCAGTATGTAGTGGAGAGTGGAGGATAGATCAGATTTGAGGGCAGGAGATGAACCAGGCCCCATGCAGAAACAGGTGATGGTGAGAAGACTAAAGTAGCAGGGTGGGGAAGGCTGTGCTCTTCCTGAATTGAAGGTGGCTAGGGGTGCTTTTCAGCTGGCACAGCTGACAGACAGGCTTTGAATATAATGCCTTAGGTGTGTTGCTAATTAGTTAACTTTACCCACAGCTCTGACTGTTAAAATTACCAGTTTGTGTTAGAAATCTTTTCTACCCATGAGGACTGCACAAAATGCAGGTATGGCAGCCGGTAAGAAAAAAGGGATAGACACCCATTTTACACATGGAGAACAAAAACATGGGATGATAAAATACTTGTCTAAAATAGCAAAGGTGTCTCAGACAGAACTAGAGACTGATCCCTGGATTTCTGAATCCTTATCTGAACCCTCAAGCCCAGGAGCTCTTTCCCACTTGCAGTAATACTGTCATATTAGGCAGGCACATACCCAGCTGGAAAAGTTGATACATTGAATTAGAATGAGTCCATATAATCAATCAGCTGCAAGGGAGCATCTGGCAAAATAATCTTCTTGCTTTCATTTCCTTCTGCTCCTCTTCTTGTTTCTCTAGCTGGTGATTTCTTCCTTTGGATGGGATATCTTTTCACAGAAGAAGCGTTCCATATGCTTCAACATCCTTCCACGCCTCGCTCAGCCATGACACGCACACAGCTCTTTTATGTTACCACAAGAACTAAACAAACGAGGGAAAGAAAAATATCCACTGATGTTCATTGATGGTTTTAATGAAATTCACTTCAGTAATGTTTGTGCCTGCTCTTGTTTTTGTGTTACAGGAGGATTTTAGCCAGACACATCACTGACATTGAGGGGAGGATGTGTGTGTGTGTGTGTGTGGAAAGCAGGGGAAAAAGAGTGACACTGACAGACAGAAAAAGAAATCTTCAAAACAGGGCAATAAAATATAAAACACCAGGTAGATGGATAGGATACCCAGAAACTCAAATCAGCCTTCTCCCAACAACTGTGTCAGTCATCCCTCTGGTAGATTTCCTGTAGCTTCTCTTCAGGATTTTTAATGTTTTCTTCATATATATACAACAACATTCACACTTCATCTATTTAGTGTAAAAAGGCACGTGATGGAGGAGAATTTTTTTGGGAAAATCCCAGAGTTCTAGGCCCACTGAGTGTCCCCATCACATTTAGAATCAGACAATGGAGGCAAAAGAACATCTTGAAGAGTCAGAAAACACAAATTTTCAATTTAAATGACCAATTATAACACAGTCTGCATTTAAAGTACTTCTGTTAATCATAAGCTTGAAAGATAAAATTTAAAAAATGCATTCATTGAAAAATTAATACTAGGAAGCTACAATTTGCTCATAGATATTTCATGATCTAAGAAAAACTCATCAGATAAATTGTTTGCCATGAATTATTCACTTGGATCTCAAACTGCTACTCTTTCAAGCACATACAATGAAAACCTATGACTCCTTGTCATTGCATTTGGTCTTTGGGAGCTGATCACACTCACTGTTCTTAGCAAAACAGGCTTTGTGTGACAGCAACAGAACAGTACAAAAGGATTTTCTTGCCTTTTCCTCTGGATTTTAAATTAGCTTCCTCCATATTCATATTATAACTCTACCTTTCATATACAGACCCTGATTCAGCAGAAGATTTCAGCTTCCTTGCCTGTAGTTAAGCAAGGCTGAAGAAAGATTTTAAAAACCAGGAGAAAAAAGGTACGGTGAAGGGCACGCTTCTCTTCCCTGCTGAATTGGCACATTAACATGTTTTGTAGCTGGTCTGAACTTTACATTCCAAAGGCAAATATTTTTATCAGTTAACCTAAGCACAGCTGAGGTCTGACAAAGGCCCTGTTATTGCTGCCCTTTAAGCTGCAGCAGCTTAAGAGCCCACTAGAGCGCAGTCCTTTCTCCTCACAGAAAAACACCGGGCATTGCATAAAGAAATGGTTGAGTAAGGAGATTTCAAAAAAAAAAAAAAATCATAGGCAAGCAAAACAAAAGACTACAGAAAATAACCTTGCTACTGCAAAGTAATTGCAGAGAATCACTTACCAAAAAAAAAAAAAAAAGAAAAAGAAAAGAAATTACTACAACACATTCACTCAAAAAACTTAGGTCTACAATTTGAATCTTCTTTCCCACTTGAGCCATCCAGAAACAAATAGCTTATTGTTTTCAGTTTAAGAAGCCTGGCTTCCGCTCCTGCCTGTTATATATGAATACACCCACACAAGGCAGTATTTTTCCCCTCCCAGCTCTCTCTATTATGATCAATAATGAATTTATATTTCCTTGGCATATCCTTGCCAACCTCCTTCAGCATTTTTGAAAAGGGATTATTTCAGTTGCAGAGTGCTTAGAATAGTACTTATATTTTTGTTTTGTCCTGCTTCAGTCAGTTGTCTTGAGATGGATGACTCAAACATAAAGCAGGTACCATAAAAGTACAGCTGATGCACTATAAACATGCACACCTACCTGTGATTAATAGAGACAGGTGTTTTAGCCAGTGATTGCACAAAGGATGTTGGTGAGGAGGAAGAAAAAGAGATCCAAGAAACCACAGTGAAGAATAAATTGTCCTGAAAACAGTGGCAATATATATATATATAAATGTTAACTATCTGCAGAAGATAAATGGTGGGCCAACAGCAGAGAATGCCATTTGCCATAGTGAAAAACAGTCCTTTCTTACCAAGGAGCAAGACAACAGTGTCTTTGGCTGAAACAAAAGTACAGAAAGTACCTGAAAGCATTACTTTTTTAGACTGTTTCCCCAGATAAGTACCTTATTTAGTTTTCCCATGCTCTCTTAAAAATAAACAGTCAGGTGGAAGTCTCTGGATGCATCACAAAGTAACTAGGGTCATATCCTGCATATGGAATCTTCTCAGACTCCTTCATCCCAAGCTGCAGGAAAGACTCCCATTGGTACATAAGCCTTTGGTTCTGGTCACCAGCCATTTTCAGAAACCCTGAGGTACATCATGTAATAAGCAAAGCAGCAGGCATGTAAGTTTATCTTCTGTTTGAGAAATTCAGCCCAAGATAAAACTAAATGTCATGGATCACTTCAAGTTTAAGAAAAAAGTGACTTAGGGATGTTTCTAAAGGTCTGAAGAAGAGGTTTGAACGAGTGACCTCTACAAGCCAATGAAAAAAGTGCTAGACTACCTTAATGATTGTCTGCACAGAGGAAAGTGAAACAGTTCCTGCCTCTCACATGTCCTCTCATGTATATCCACACAATGAAAAAAAAGAAAGATATTACTACCCCAGAGCACCCAGATATCCCTTCAGAAAGTTGCCAAATAGCACTTCAGCAAAGCACGTAATGGTAACTTAGAGAAGCTACCATGAAACAAGATAACCTTTTAAATCCATTTATCAAAGTAGTTACATTTCTTATTTCAAGGCAAGTGGCAGATAATAAATATAGATCAAAGGAAGCCTGTCAGTATATAAAAAGTTGTATTAAATGAAAAATTGATTCACAAAATAGCATTATATATTTTATAGCCTCTTCAAAGCTCCTATTTAAAAACTGAGCTTTGTTTTCTACATTGAACTTTAACAGCTATCATATCACATAACTATAACCCTCGGGGGAAAAAATCTTCACAGATCTGTAGTGACTAGAGAGTTCCAACCACAGTCCAGAAGCAGGATGTGAATCCTTTCAGATTCCAAGGACATCTAAAACGAGATTTCAGTTGGGAAGCACAAACAAACGCTTTAGTTAAGAAAATTCATGCTAGAAACCAGATTCAGTAAATGCCTTCAGCCATTCTGCTAAGCACACACAGACATTTTAGATTTCTTTTTCTGAGGTGCAAGAGAAAGCACTGCATCTTCCCATCATGCAAGAGGTATTCATGGCGCTTCAGATCGTGTGGCTGGGAAAAGCCACAGCTGTGGGCTTTGGATGCAGATTGTGCCACTTGGCAGGACAATGTTTTACACCAGGTCTGACTGGTAACCAGCTCCTTGGCAGCAACACAGTCTCTGTTTCTTCTCTGTTTTATAGTCTCAGCCCATGACCCCACAGGTGGTTTCCTTCACAGCTGCCCTTGGTAGGATTACCAGGAGAAAACGTCAGAGACAAGCCCTGTCAATGTGGGAAACAAAAGCCCTTGCTGTGGGGAGGAACGAAGGAGAAGTCAGATGGACAAAGCTCACGCTGAGTGGCCAAGACTTGACAGATGTGTAGATGCAGTCACCACTGTTGCTCTTGGGACAAAACAAAAGGTGGTGCCGATGACCTTCACGTGCTGCCTGCTTGTCAGTGCTTTGCGACCCACCAGAAGTGACAGTGACAACACACGGCCTTATTTGCACCTTCCCCAGCTGGTTCTAGCCAACCTGGCTCCTTCCTGCACAACAGTTTTCTTTTTGAACCTGACAGCAAATATGGATTTTCTATAGAGTTGAAGTCTAAAATTTGGCCATCTTTGCAGATTTCATAATGTACCTTGTCATTCCTGGCTATTTGATCCCTTCCACTCTTATAGCAAGAATTGAAATATTACCTTGAAATTGTGGAAGCTGAAGGAGGGATGTTGAGTCCCCTAATATCTTGGGGATGTTTGACTGTCAAATTTGTACACAGTTTATTTGATAACCTATCATTATTTCAAGAGCATTTTTTTTAATGGCAAGTGTCACTTTTTCACTTAATTTTTCAGGATAATTCACTCCCTGGACATACTACAGAGAAAATTTTAAATGTTCCATCCATTCCACAGCTTATGCTTGAAGTTTTGTTAGAGTTTATTTGTAATGCATAGAGTGAAAGCCTAGCTTCTGATCTGAAAACAACAAATATTAAAACTCTACAGAAAACTGCATGAAAATTCTCTAGCTTGTCAGGTCTAAAGTGCTTTATACAAAAGCATCATTTTACAGATTCTCCTGTGTCTGAAAGGCTTAGACAGGAACACATGTTTTAGACATAGAAAATACTAATAAAGCAAAGCCAGGAAACAGGAGAAAATGTGCATGTATAGGCAAGGTAAATAAAACTTTGCTTCCTGTAATGCCATGAGAAAAACAGGGAAAGAAATGACAGTCATTTGGGGTTAGTTACTCAGTCCTTGTGCTAGCAAAACACTGCATAAAACAATATTAATTTGTGATCTCTGCTGAGGTTTGCAGGTTTGAAGAGAAGTGTGTTTAAACTCTCATATGGCAATGAGAGTTTAAACACACTTTTTCCTCTCTTCTAATATCTAATCTAAACCTGCCTTCTTTCAGTTTAAAGCCAGTACATGCCCTTGTAAAACATGCCTCTCCGGCTCTCTCGTAGGCTCCCTTTAGGTACTGGAAGGTGCTCTAAGGTCCCCCCAGAGCCTTCTCTTCTTCAGGCTGAACAATCTCATCTCTCTCTGTTTGTCTTCACAGCAGAGGTGCTCCAGCCCTCTGACCATTTCTGCATCCTGCTTTCACTGGAACCCGCAGGCAGATCCCACGTGGTGCCAGCACTGCTACCAGGTGCCTTCCCTGCCTTGCCTTTAACTGAAAGTGCAGCAAGAAATTCTCAGGAGAGCATCCTGTAGGAACGGAGGGGTTTTTTTCTTGTAAGGAGATGATGTACTAGCTTCAATGACCAAAAGGGTCAAGCTTCTCTCTCTCCAATTCTGCTCTGTGCAGTGCTGTGGGAAAATCTATCCAGGCTCCATCAAATGCTCCACAAACATAATGTGTCCAGAATCTGAAGGGACATAATATTTACTGCCCATCTATATTCTTCTTATTATTTTGTCTTATTAAAGCAGCTCTCTTATGAAGACATTTGTTTTTCCTATCGAGGTTCAGATAGGATCCTGCACCATCCCTCTCTTCTCTCACCTCTCCACCCCCGTGCAGAACAGCTTCCAGATGAACACAGTCTAATATCCTCTCATTTAAAAGGGCACAAAATCACTATGCCACTCCCCAAAAATATCTCCAAGCACTTCTTACAGTGATGACTCCTCCAAAACTAACACTCTAACGTTGCATTAAGGATGGGAGCTTGAGCTAACTGCCACCTCCATCCACTCTGACAGGAAGGCAATGCAGAATCTGTCTATTTGAGGAAGGCACAGGCAGTTTACTGACAGGATAACAGAACAAAGCTTCCATCTGCATCCCATTACAGGTGCTGCGCTGACATCTATAAATTAACTCCTTCTGCTTCCTTCAATTGGAATTGCTCTTTTAAAGACAGCAGTAAAATATATTTGACTCCCAAATAAAGTGCCCTGTATCATTTTAGATACATAATGAATCATGGACAGGGAATACTATGTTTTAGATGATGTTCACTAGTAAAATAAGCAATCATTTCAAAACATCAGTGCAGATTAAATCCAGTTCTTAGCTTCTTAGAAAGGGAACCTCAGTACCACCAAACCCAACAGCTGGGATCACTGCTAGCAAGGTGAAAGCTGGGTTACCCTTTTCCTGTATATAATTCTTTTTCTTGGAGTAGCTGTGAGTAGTGATTTTAATTAAGACTGACTGTTCATTATCCAAATTCTTCTTAATTTTGCTAAATTTTAGGCATCGGTTAATAATCATAAAGAGGAAAATAGTAAGTCTGGTACACCCTAATTTAGAAGTGCTTGACCTTGCATTTTTAATCTACTCTCATTAATGATCTTGAGCAGGTAAAGCCAACTTATGATGGTCAAAACTCTGCACAGATGCTTCAATTACACAACTGCCTGATTCAGAAAGTCTTGTCAGAATACGTTTAATATTACTAGCCCAAGGCTATAAAAGTAGCTAATATCAGAATTGCCAGTAGATTACGCAAGTTTTTTTGCCTCCAATGTCATGATTCATCCACTAATATTTTTTATTAAATAGAGTTTTAATTCAGATTCTATTCTTCTGATGCTGACTTCAAGCATTAGTTACTCTTTTGATGTCAGGTGGTTATGGAGTAAAACTTCCCTAACTGTAGGCAAAAGGAACAGTTACTCACTGATGGTAGTGTGGAATATTACAGAGAACATTCAGTTCAGCTCCAAACCTGCAGTTTACTAAGGTAATACTTCAAATACCGTGGCTGGTTCATCAGCCACACAAGGTTCAATAACAGAAAATTTAATTTAAAATTTAATATATTAAAGCACTAGTTAGGTACAACAGGGACAGGCTCCAGAGAAAAGGAAAAAAAATCTGTTTACTCTTACTCAAAGTACATTCCCACACTTTCTCCTATTTTCTCTCCCTACTTGCATAGAAAACCTTATTTCCCTCTCAGATGTTCAGACTATGACACACTGGGATTTTACATCATTACTCAGTCTGGTGGATCTATCATCCAGAAACCCCTTCCAAATGCAGGAAGGCTTCTCCTACCAATTTTAGCATCTGCAATACAGACAGGAAACATTAATACCAGGCTAAAAGAAATCAGTAATGTCAACATTTCTAAGCTGAACTGCTTACGTTAAAATCATTACCAAGAGAAATTGGTGTAGGCACTGACATTAACCATTCTAAAGCCACATTCATTCTTCTGGGAGAAAAACCTATACATGGTGATCAATTTTTAGAATTAGGTACATACTGAACAGCAAGACTGGGTTTTTTTATTAGCATGGGAAATGTAGCCAGCAAGATTCTGGATGGAAAAGTGCAGCAGCGTCTGGGAATTTGTGGAGCTAATCTGCTGAGATATGAGTGACTGGAACAGCAGTGTGAGCACCTGCCCATTCCTTTGTCAGGTAACTTGGTTATGAACATGTCTGCTCTGGTGAATACGAATTATTTATGCTTCATCCATAGTTTGTTACAGCAATTGTTAAGTAAGCAGACAGTTATGAAAGGTTTAAATTCACAGAAAAGGAACATGACTAATCCTCATAGGAAAACCAGGTTTGAGGACGTCAGACTGATGGTGCACCCACTGAAATAGGATTAAAGCAAGCAGAAATCTGCATGCAGATTCAACCTGCAGAAATATGTTCAAACACATCTCTGCATAATCTACATGTACATGCAGGCAAACAGACAGAGTTACCTGCAAAGAGATAAGACCTATAATTACAATGATGGCTTCATTTGATTTTACAAGCAATAGAGATAACCTTTGAGTACCCAGGCACTGGTGTGTGATAAATATCTATATAACAATGCAATGAGAGTACACACACCCTTACACAGCTCCAGAAGGTCATTCCTGCCTTAAAATATTAGGTCAGGATAGCTTCTATTTTGTGTCCAACCTCTTTATCACTGCTAGATCGAGTCGACCTAAACCCATGAAAAACTTATCCACAGATCTTAAAGCACTTTATAAAGACTGATAGGCATTATTTTAGCTCACGGATTTGTAGAAGATAGGCCAAAATTCAAGTCTTTAACCACATGCAACTAATCATACAACCCTTCGTGCAACAACCCTAACTGAGAAAGAATCATAGAAACATAAAATCATTTTGGTTGGAAAACACCTCTAAAATCATCTAGTCCAACCATTAACTTAATACTGTGAAGTCCTACTACTTAACCATGTTCTTAAGTGCCACATTTACATGTATTTTACATACCTCCAGGGATGGTGATTCCACCACTTCCCTGGGCAGCCTGTTCCAATGCATGTCAACCCTTTCAGTAAGGAATTTTTTCCTAATATCCAATGTAAACCCTGCTGGCACAACTTGAGCCCATTTTCGCTTCTCCTACGGCTTGTTTCCTTGGGAGGAGAGACCAACCCCCACCTGGCCACAACCTCCTTTCAGGGAGGTGTAGAGAGCAAAAAGGTCTCCTCTGAGCCTCCTGCTCTCCAGACTAAACATCCCCAGCTCCCTCAGGCACTGCTCATAGGACTTGTGCTCCAGACCCTTCACCAGCTCCGTTGCCCTTCTCTGGACATGCTCCAGGACATCCATGTATTTCTTGTAGTGAAAGGCCCAAAACTGGACACAGAACTCGAGGTGTGGCCTCACCAGTGCCCACCCAGCACAAGAGGACAATCAGTTCCCTGGTCCTGCTGGCCACACTATTGTTGATACAAGCCGGGATGCCGCTGGCATGCTCCAGAAATCGCATTTAACTTCTCTTCGTGTTGCACTCTCTGCACGCAGCAGATTCACTTCGGGAAGAAACCACTAGAGGTCAGGCAGGATATAATCATGCCCACAATGAGAAGGGAGATTGTTCAGAGTGCCATTAGCAAGAGAAATGAGGGACCAGAGTGACACTTAAATTAAAAAAAAAAAAATAAATATTGGCTACTTTTCATGTCAGGAAGCAAAACTGTGCTCTTGAAATCTGATATATTCAAGACAGATCACATGCACTGGTATGAAGTTATCAGAGAGGAAATAGTTTTATTAGATAGAAAAAAGGTGTGCTGGTAAATACAGGCATTCTATATAAATTGAAGTTGGTCACAGTAAACACAGTTGCTGAACAAACACTCAGAAAGTGCTCAAATCTACCCAAAGTTTACTTTTTTACTGTATCTTCAGTTGCCACCTGAAACAGGTTTTCCACATTGCTTTCGTTATTCAAAGGTGTGTCTGGGCAGGACAATATGTAGAAAAGCACTATAATACTCTTTTTTTCTCCTCTGAATAAGAAATGCAGTCCAGTCTTAGAATACGTGTAGAATATCATACTGAAATGAGCACAATTGTTCAGCAGCTGCTTCCCTGAATCTCCCACTCAGTTGTCACTGTTCTGGTGACCTCCTCAGGGACATCTATTCCTTCAGTGGAAATGGATGAGTCAAGCTCATGGGCTCACACATGACCACTCCCTGTCACAAAACCAGTGGCACCACTCAGGGGGAGGGCTGATCTGCAGCTGCCAGGGCCTCCTTTGGCCTCACAGGTTTCCCTGGCCTCAGGAAAAGTGCTACTTCTGATGAAAATATTCCTCCCCTCTGATATACATGCTCATATTTCCCTGCACCCTCTACAGGGCTGTAAGCTCAAAGGCTAGGTAGCATTTTGTACTTCAGAGTATGTTTTAGAGAACTTCCTCAAACAATCACGTTTCTTTTTCCCCTGTGCCACTTCACTACCTGGTGCACTCATCATCCTGCTTGATTTGCAGCTGAGTGCTCTAACAGCACTTCTCTATTTCTTGGAAGCTTATTTCCTAGGAAGCATTTAAAATAATTCCATCGATACTGACATTAAGGTAGGCTGAGTTATCAAAAAGAAGGCTACAGTAGCTTTGGTTTGTTTACTTATTTGCAAATAGCCATATTTATTTATATTTCAGCTACCATACCCTGAGTGAATGGAAGAAATGATTGAAAACTCAGTAACATTTACTAAGCTTCACATCTAACTGCATCTCCTACATTCCTAATTCAGTATAGATCTGCAAATCTATATTTAGTGACACCTGTCTCTGATAGCTCTTTCAAAACCAGGACATGCAGCAGAAATATCACTTTATTCAAGTTAGCCAAAATCTGTAGAGGTACTTGCCATCTACTAGACTGTGAGATAGCTGTCTGAAGTGTGTAAGTCCCTAATGGTATCAGGCAAAAAAAAGAAACACAAAAAATTTACACCTACTTGCCACAATATGATGGGAAATAAAAAAGGGAAAACATGCAAACATATGTTACTTATTAAAAGAGATTCTGCTAACCTTTTAATACTTACTGATTTCTGATAGCTCACGTCATCTTTAACATATTAAAAAGTAAGTCCTACATATTCTATTTAGCTGCTTCAATGTCACAACTGACATCACACAAAGCAGGAAAAACTGGGAAGCTTTCTGTTCTATGTCTTAACAGATACACAAAAACTAAAGTCTAATTGATGCCTGTAATGGTGTAAACTTGTTTCTGAAACTGTGGCTCACAGCGACTCGATTATTTGCCTCTTACCACTATGAACAGGGTCTACAGAGGCAAACTGAAAAGTGCTACTGAAGTCTGCTCTGGTTCCTGTCTCCCAATACATTTTACATATGTGTCATTGCTGTTTCAATACTCCTAAACCATATGCATAGCCAAAATCCATGCATACGTCAGTTTCCTTAGACTCAAATTAAAAAAGCACCCTTCAAAAAAACCCAACCAAATGAAACAGAGAGGGCCAAATGTTCATCAGTTTTCATGGAGAAGAGGAACAAGGAAATACACAAACATAGGAAAAGTCATTGTTTTTCTCTTGTTTGTATTTCTACCTCCACTGCTAAGCCCTGAATTTCACATTGCATAGCAGTTGGAAATTGGAGAGTAACACCTGGTGGATGGATAGAGAAATAAATGTCCCATCTCTGTGCACAGGCTTTATTATTACCATGTACATAATGTAATATGCAATTGCCTCTCAAACGGGAACTGTGAGAAAACACTCGAAATACTCAATCGGGTGCTATTAGTGATTCTGCAAGATAAAGAAGACCATACCAGAAAGAGGGAACAGATATGAGATGAGGCATACACAGCACATGTTGTTTTATCCAGATAGGCTGTATTAACACGCTGCTCCTAAACTCCATCCCCTCTGGCAGAAACAGAGTAGAGACCCTCACAAGAATAGTGACAGAGCTCCTGAGCATATTGACTGGATGGAGGAAAGCATGTATAAAAACTGGCTCTGCCAATTCATAGTGGATGAGCACAAAGCTTTAAGATTATCAATAGCTGCAGAAATATTCTGGGCATAGGATTCTCCCTCTCCTTTTTCATGTTGAGACTTTATAACTTCATTAATCTGCTATGGAAATAAACAGAAGAGTCCATTAGCACATGCTTGGTTAACTGAAAGTACAAATAAACCGTAAGAATCAGGAGGGGCTACAATAGCCAGTCTTTTCCATTAGTGAGGGCAATGCAGGCCCTTTGGGAGGCATAGGACAGCACAGTGCAGAGGCACCTGAGCTGGCTCCACTGCTCCAGCCAGGCATCCCCTAGGATGAGAAACAGCAATGCAGGTGTGTGCAAACACGGTGACGGAGAGCTGCAGTCTGTTAACAGTGGTGATGGCTGTACCCTGTCACTGTGCCCGTCGCCACAAACATCAGCAGCTGTGCTTCTGGAGTGTGACATACAACACGAGCAATCTGACAGAACACACTGAGCATTACTTAGCTGCTCTCTTGAGATACTCCTGCAATATTCCCACATATAATGTCGGGATAATGAATGTCAGAGGTTTGCTGGGGCCTTCACTAACTGCACTATTAAGGTGAAAGATAAAATTTTAAGCCATTTCAATTTAGGAGGGCATTTAGTCCCTCCACTGACTGCTAGGACAGTGGAGAATGCAGCAAAAACATTCCTTGGGAGGATAGAAGGAGCAGCATTGCAATACAACATTGCTCCAGACTGTACTGTACCGGAGATCCGCTCCAAACTGAGAGCAAAATGTTTCATAATCCATACAATCAATGTAGCAAGATGAAATATACACCCACTCAAGGAAGCTATTCACTTTTGCAAAAGGAGGCACAAACTCTTACATAAGTAGATTACGGTAAGAGCATTACCACAGTTCCACCTCTGTTAATAAAAAGGGATAGCCCATGTATTAAATAGGAAATGGACAAGAGACAGGGAAAAATATGGAAAGAAAGAAAGAAAGAAAGAAAGAAAGAAAGAAAGAAAGAAAGAAAGAAAGAAAGAAAGAAAGAAAGAAAGAAAGAAAGAAAGAAAGAGTAAAAGAGAGAAAAAGAGAGAGAGAAAGGAAAGAAAGGAAAGGAAGGAAAGGAAGGAAAGGAAGGAAAGGAAGGAAGGAAGGAAGGAAGGAAGGAAGGAAGGAAGGAAGGAAGGAAGGAAGGAAGAAAGAAAGAAAGAAAGAAAAGAAAGAAAGAAAGAAAGAAAGAAAGAAAGAAAGAAAGAAAGAAAGAAAGAAAGAAAGAAAGAAAGAAAGAAAGAAAGAAAGAAAGAAAAGCCCCAGCTGTTGCTTCAAAGTAAGGAAAAGGTGGCTGATTAAAAATGGACACTAAGTCAGTATGGTTAGCTGAAAAACACTGAAGAGATCTCAAGCATAGCATTCTTAGTTGATATATCCTGTGTTTTTTACAGGAAAAACACAACTGGAGACATGATTGAAATATAAATGATGAAAGAATATGGATAGTTATTGTGAAATAAGAATTTTTCATTAATGTAGAAAACCAAACTTTTTCAGAGCTGTGCCACAAACAAAAATTTGTAGTGTGGCTAAGGCCTTTTTTTGCATATTTCAAAACATATTTATTTTTTTGAAAGAAAGAATCTGAAAAAACAGGATATGCTCCTTTTTTATGAAGAAATCTACTTGTCAACACAGTATCCTCTCTTTTTTTTTTTTAATTCTCTCCAAAGGCAAGCAATAACAACTGTAACTAATTCCTTACACTTCTCTACTCTGCATCTCAGCATATGACTGTCAGGAACAACCACCTCAACCATATATTTGTAATATTTTTCACTGATATAGCATTCTTCACCCAAGATTCTCAAGGCTCTCCACAATTGTAGAAAAGTGTTGGATTATGGATGTGAAAATGAAGGCATAGGAAATGATGGTTGGGACAACGGAGTCTCCCTGCGGCACTGTGAGTGTGACTGTTATTGCCTGTTGTTTGTTGAACAGTCCTAGTGAACAAGCCAAAACCCAAGAAAATAAGGAAGTTATTGTCCTTGCTCTTATATTTATACGGAGATACTTGGCTTATCAAACACATTAGTATGTCCAAAATATTCCTCAAAGTATTAGACTATATAAATTAGCACAAACATACACAACTGAATGAGAGGGTTTTCGTGGTGTTGGGTTGGTTTTTTTTTTCTGGTTGATTGGGGGGTTTTGGGGTTTTGGTTTGGTTTGGTTTTTTATCCTCTGATGCTTACCAGACAACCAGTATAGCTGTGACCAGCCTATACAAAGCCAGGACCATACTGCTCTGAAAATGTACATCTCAGGGCGGAACCAGTGCTCCCTACTTTATTATGATACTGAGTGGACTATAAGCATAAATTTTTCATCAGTGTTTCCAAATGCTCAAATATTAAAGCCCCTGTGTATAATCTGTATGATTAATTTGGACATTCTGAACTTGAAAACTATTGTTTCGATTGAAGCAGATTTATTCCATGCCTCATAATCAAAGCCTCTGTAGTTTCTAGAACAATGACAGCTTACAGTACACATGCAGACTATACACACTGTAATTTCTGTGCCCAATACTCAGGCAGCTGCATTTGCTTCTACTGCCTACTGCTAGACACATAAATAGTGATCTATAAAACATTCAAAGAGTGGAAATACAGCATATTTCTTTTTTTTCACACGAGTGAAATAAATGCTCATCTCTCGTTTTGTAGCTTAGGAGGCTGAATGAAGGTTGTTCATTTTGTGACTTGGGTTGAAAGTGTAGAGTTTCAGACAGTGCTTAATACACTTAAAATATGAGACTCTTTCAAAAATAGCAAGATTTGGAAGCCAGCAGTCAATGTCTCTCCCACATTCAAAATCTTGCCACCATGAAAAAGAGGGCCTCAGGAAATTCTTAGTAAGGGTAAGGGAACCCTAACACATGATGAAGTACATAGTCCATGAGTGGAAAATTGCAGATCTAGCAAGCAAGAGATTCTGAGGCAGCTTCTTTGAAACTTTTAGACATTTTCTTGTTCATTTGTTCTACTTCTGGTATCACCCAACCTCTCCAGTCCTTCTTTCACCCAACATATAAATAACACACATTTATGCTCACTTTCCAAATGCAAATTTCACACAGACACTTTTTCTGAATTAGGCTGAAAATACATGCATAGGTGTATTTTTTTTTCGCAATGGCTGTCATTTCTACAAAAGTCAAATTTTTTCTATCCAATTCTTCCATAAAGAGCTGGGAATTTTCAGTTTTCTAAGTGCTTGTAAAATTCTAGAAATTCACTTATGGTATTACTCTAGGCAGCTGAGAAAATGCAATAATAATAATAATAATTTATTTTCATTTAACTAAAAAATCATGTTGGTATCACTTTTAGTAGTCAGTTGTTTATTGCTTTAACTATGATTACTGCGAGGGAAATGATGTTGCTTACATTTCCTCTTTGTTAGTATCAGTCCCTAATGCATCCAACTCTCATTTGCTTACTAGCAGAAGATTTCACCTTTGTCAGCACTGCACAGGCTGTGCTGTTGTGGGAAAAAACCCAAACCGCAACCTATTCAGCCTCTGGCCCCATCAGCAAAGCTTTGGGCTAAGTTCTCTCGATTGTGATGCTCAGCTATCCTGAACAGCCCCTTGCTTTGGAACAGAGATGTGTTGACACTCACTGCCAGCGTGGCACAGTTAAATACCCTGATGCTTAACTCTTCATGGCAAAAGTTTGCTTGAAGGCAATTCCAGCCTCCAAAGGAAAATCAGGGATTGATCCTTTTTAGTCATCCCTTGTGAGGCTGCAGATGGAGTACTGCTTCCAGGTTTGCACCTCCCAGAGTAAAAAAGACACAGACATATCGGATTGAGTCCATTGAAAGATGACCAAGATGATAAGTGGACCTAAACAATTGACATGTGAGAAAAAGCTCAAAGGAATTGGCTTGTTCAGCCCTGAGATGACAAGGTTAAGGCAGGGGGATTTTACTGCTATCTTCACCTACCTCATGAGAATACATAGAGAAGATAGAGAACAAACACTCTTGAAGAGGTAGGTATAGGATAAGAGGTAACAAAAGGTTACAGGAGTGAAATTTTGATTAGAAAGAAGGACTTTTTGTTTGTTTGTTTTGTGAAAGCAGTCAAACATCAGAATAAACTGCCAGAAAAAGTCGTGGTTTCATCACACTTTGAGATATTCAGAACTTGACTGGTTGCCCTAAGCAGCCTCATCTAAATTAGCCCAGCTTTGAGTAGGGATTAGATCAGGTAACCTCCAGAGGTTCCTTCCAATGTAAATTATTCTGTGTTTCTAGAATTTTATTACTTTGATTTAGAGAAATAACAGAGATTATCAAAAGATAATTCCTTGAACTTCCATTTCCTATGAACTGCTCCTGAAGAGAGATAATGTTATAGAAATAAAAGGTAACTTCTTTTGTGTGAGGTACAAAGATTTTAGTTTGCTTTAGCCATAGAGAATAGAATAATGTAACAGTGACTTATATGCATACTCTCGTAAATAAAAGCAGGTGCAGTACTTGCATGTGAAATAAACGATGAAAACTGTAATAATGAAAGAAAGGAAATCTCCAGCCAAAAGGAGACTTGTACTCTATGTTAATAAATAAGCCCAGCCTGGTTATTTATTATGGGTCAAACTTCCAAACCATTATTCACCTTCTGATTTGGCTGAGAGTATTTGTCAGATTTGGCTGAATCATCCCTTGGTTCAGTTTTCAGAGCCAGCCCCTTGTTTAGCAATTGCTAATTGTGTTTACTAAACAGCGTCCAAGGAAAAGGCATTTCCACTCCGTGGGAAGATGCATTTCCACAGAATTACACCCTTCCTCACCACCAAAGGCTGGCCCCCAAGTGACTTTCCAAGGTCCAGCCTCATTGGGATTCATGAACATGCACCAAATAACTGGCGGTGTATGTCTGACTTTGTCTGCCTCCCCTCCTATTTCAAGTCCAACAATGAATACAGTCGATAATTGTTGGGTTTCCCTGTCTGCAAGCCTTGCTTGACCTTGCGAAAGAAAAAATAACTCTTATTTCCTTTTCCTTTCCACTCCCTCTTCCTTCAGTATGAATACAACAAACTAATAAACAGAAAGAAAATCAATTGTCCAATTTTCACCCGGCACTCCTAGATCTCTTGTGTCAGTCCCATAACATCATCTAGGCTGCTATCTGTCACTTTTATTGTTTTCTCCACAACAGACTGAGTTCTATATTTTATATTGCTGCTTGGCTATTATTGCTGAACTAACAGTTGTTGTGTATGAATTGTTCAGGACTACATAAAGGGAATTTAATAAGTATGAGATCAAACTTGTGTTTTTAAATAAAACCAGCAATGGGACCAATATATATTCAAGTCTCTTTCTTGGATTTTTATGTTGTGTTTGTTCTTTGGGTTTTGTTGGTTTGGTTTGATTTTTTTATTTAGATAGCTGAATTAATTAGATTATCTTTTAGTCTAGACTGTTTGTGTACTGTATTTATGATTTATACAAGCAGAAACATTATGGAATACCAACAGTGTATAACTGACTGCAACAATGAATTTCAATTTGTTTATTGAAACAGATTGGGGACTTTAGCAGTAACCTAGGACTTCAAAACAGAGCTTAACTAGTTATTGGAAAGTTGAATTTATCTCAAAGGGAGTAACAGGGCTAGAAAAGGCAAAATTCATTGATCTAGCACACTTCCTATGCTTTAACTCATTATCATAGAATGATAGGTTCACAGAATCATAGGATGGTTTGGGTTGGAAAGACCTTAAAGATATATCTAGCTCCAACCCCTGTGCCATGAACGGGGACAGCTTACATTAGCCCACATTGCGCCAAGCCCCATCCAATTTGGTCTTGACACTTCCAGGGATGATGCACCTGTTAACTCCTTTGGGCAACCTGTTCCAGTGCTTCATGACCCTCACAGTGAGGAAATTCTTCCTAATTTTCATACTGTTTCCAGTCACCTGGAAGTATTCAAGGAAGTCACAAGGAAAGACTGGATGTGGCACTCGGTGCCGTGGTCTGGCAGACACGGTGGTGTTGGGTCACAGGTCAGACTAGACGATCTCAGAGGTCTTTTCCAACTAAACTGATTCAGTGGTTCAGACTGGCTGCAGTCACGGCAGAGCAGCTCCAGCTCCAAGGGTGTTTGGGATGCTGTTTGCCAGGGGGGATTAGGAAGAGCGGCTGCCTGCTGGCAGACAAGCCTGAGTCACACAACACGCTGCATGTTCCACATGCAAAACATGTGGCTGTGCAAAACAGACACAACCGCTGAGTGCCAACATACTAATTAACCACCACATCCTTCCTTTCATGTCTCCCCGCTGATGCTTCGGAAGCATTATGATAATTATCCGCAGCTCAGAGCCTCGGGGTTTGCAGAACAGCTATTCAGACACGCGGTTCCCTCAGCGGGAACAGACTCTGAGGCCGGATCCCGCGGCCCGACGGCGTCCGACTGAACTCGGCAGGGCTCGGTCGTGGCGTGCCCGGCACAGGCCGCGTCTCCACGGCAACCGCGGGGGGCCGGGCGGTGCCGCGGGCGCATGCGCAGCCCTCCCTCCTCCCCGTCCTCTTTCCCCCCGCGGTATCTGGGGGAACGCGGGGACGCTCGCGGCGCGCGCATGCGCCCTTCGCCCCGTGTGCCGCGGTCCCGCGTGGGCGTCGCGGCGGACGGACACGGGAACCGGAACCGGAAGCGCGGCCGCGCGAGAGAGAAGCCGCTCCTCGCCCCGGCGGGACCGCCCGCGCTGCCTCGTGCCCGGCCCGGCCCCGCCCCGCGCTGCCCGCGCGCCTTCCCGCGCTGCCCCGTGCCCGGCCCCGCCCCGCCCCGCCCGGCAGCCGGGGAGGGGCTCCCGCCGCCCGCGCCGCCGCCCGCGCTCCCGGGAGCTGCCGCCGGCCTCTCGCCGCCTCGCCCGTCCGCGTCTCCCTGCCCGGCGGCCGCGATGTCCGACAAGGAGTTCATGTGGGCCCTCAAAAACGGAGACTTGGATGAGGTGAAGGACTACGTGGCCAAGGTAGGAGGAGGAGGCGGCGGTGCGGACGGAGGAGGGCGGGATGTGTGCGCAGCCCCCGGGATGGGGCCGGGGCGGCGGGAGTCGCGGCCTGAACGGGCACGGGCGCTCGCCGAGCTCTGTGCGGAGCTGGGGGCCCCCCTCCCCCTCCTCGGGGCCTCTCGGTTCCTGGGCTTCCTCCTTCTCTCCTGCCCCCAGCCGCCCTTCGCGCCTGCCGGTGGAGTTATTCTGTGTCAGTACGTGAAACTTAAATGGATTGACAGCCAAGATCCCTGTCCTGCCTCGCTGATCTCGTGTGGATTTGTGGCCTCGGTTTGGTTATCCTTCCCCTCTGTGCCTCAGGGCTCATCCTTAATAGGGTGATGCTAAGCTACCGGGTGTGCTGAGGCTTAATTCATTAACCTTCTGGGGAGTGTGTTGATACCTAGTTAGGGCGAGTGCTGCAGGAACAGCAGACACCTGTGTGATGGTTGAGCAGTCCTCAGGTACATGGCAGTATTTGAAAGCTGCATTCTGTCCTCATTTGCCTTCTCCTGTCACTGAGGTTTGTGGGAAAAGTACATAAAAGGGCAACGTTCTGCTTCGGTGAATCTTTACTGTTCAGGAATATTGTCTGGGAACTGTTACACCAGAGCAGAGGTGTACATATAATTTACCTGTAATTATTTAGATCTTCGATCAAGTTAATGATTGTCTTTGGGAGCTTGACACATGCTGACACAACTTGCCGTGGTGATTTAAGTCCTTTCTACGCCAGTTGTCAACTCACAAACTTGTAGTGCTCCTGGCAAAAAGAAAAGTGTGCAAGTACTTCCAGCTGCCTTAGTACAAAGTCCAACAGCTTAGCCTGAATAGTCTTCTCTGACAGTTCCAGCTAAGCTTCTGGACTTTGCATCAAAGTGGCTGTGCACTCACATGTTCTGTCTATAAAGTTCTTGAGGAAATAGCTGGGAATAATGTAATTATCCCACTTCAGCTGTTTGCTAAAGGTTGTGTACCTGTGTCTGTGTAATAAAGTTGGGTAATCCATTGGTATGTCTAATATCGTCTCAGATTTGGGGACTTGCAGAGTATGTCATTATCATATTTGGATTCTTCCTACAGCTTTTAAAGGATTTCCATGTGTATCTAGAAAATTCACTACACACTAGTGATTACTGGATCCTTGTGTATCTTTTGCTGAGACAAAAGCTTTGGCAGTAACTGTCTTGGTTCAGTTTATATTTACAAGTTCACTGCAGTACTAATTAGAAAGCTTTTTTTTGTATTCCCACTCTTCCTGAGTGGCACTGCAACTCATGTAGCACATGGATTTATGTGATCACTCTTCATCTGCTTCAGTACAGAGTCAAATACTTGGTTCCATCTGCTACTGAAAGAGGCTTGAGCCAGCCTGGATGCTGCTGTAGTAAAGAGGCTGAAGGCTATCATCTGACTGCACTAATGAGGCAGAAATCCTTAAAAGAGAGATACTCACTGGGGTTAGATGATTAGAGTAAAAGAAGCCTGCAATCCTTGAGCAATCTTACATGGTAGAACTGCTTGTAATGTAGAAGGTGAATAAACTCTTGGAATTTTCTGTTGGTTTGTGATCTAATCGTATTCATACTTTTCTCCCACTTGGAAGTATGTGTTCTGTCTTCAGCTGTTAAACAACCTACAAGAAGTCAAATGTTTTCAGTCCTTTCTGTTTCTTTGACAGACTGTGGGCTAGTAAACTCTTAGCCTGGTTTCCTGTGGAAACAACACTTACATAAGCAAGTTTTGGTTGATCCTCATCCTTCCTAGTGGTTTGTTAATTTTTTTTGTCTAATTTTTTGTAAGTTTTACAGAGGTGCAGGTAGGTGAATCTTGGGAAGGTAAATGAAATAGAGGTGGATACCTTCAGGGAAGAAAAGAGTACAAGAATGAGTTTATGTTTTACTGTACAACAGGAAATGTACGTTGAAGGGGGGCAAGAGAACTCTGTAAGTCATCTGAATGTAGGAGAAGCCTCAGCTGGAACTTCACATTCTCAGTTCTGAGATTAATGAAATATGTGAAGGCAAATCATGCTTTGGTAGTTAGAGTTCTCAGGAAAGTATCTGTTCTGTGCTGTATGTTCTTTCTGACTTTCTTCCTTATCAGTTATATGGGTTCTGCTCCCTGCTGCTTTCCTGCTCTTACGTATGATTTAATGTTCAGGAATTTTACTTATATAAACTTTGCAGTGGCAGAAATTTCCTCTCCCTGTAATGGGGGAGGCAGTCATATATCTTACAGTCTGCATCTTCACAAAATTCTTCCTTGTCTGTCTTCCTGAAACTTTTGTTTCCCAACTTCTCGTTTGTTTGGTTTCTTGTTCTAGTCTTGTTTCCTCATTATTTGTTTGGAAACAATACAGCCTTTAACTATAATCTTGCAGTTTTGCCACCAATTACCATATGAAGAGTTTGACCTCTGGTTTTGTTTCATGTCTGAATGGCAGGGCTTGAAATGCTAACTAAATGAACCTGGGTGCTTTAAAAATAATAGTATAAATGGATGTTATCAGTGGGACTGTAGGAGTTGAACTCTTAATCAGCCATGACTTTTCTTCACTTGTATGTAATAAGCTGTGGAGGTTCTGTCTTTGGGGTCATAAGTATCTCTTTTTTTCTTTTACCTGAGGTTTGGTTAGTAAGTACCAGGAAGAAAGAGAATGTTTCTGCCACTTCAACAGTTCCTGGACAAAGAAAGGATATAACAACAGAAGCAAGAGTCTCCATTTGCATTTTATGTATTTCTACATAGGGATCTTGCATTCTCCTGAAGACACTTTTCTTCAGGAGAAAAACCTGTCATGGAAAGAGTAGTTCTGAGGGGTGGCAATGAAACAGGCAGTGCCAAATGATACTGCTTTGTTGCTTAGCAAAAGAGATCTTAGTGCTGCCAGTCTGCGTTTGGAAGATATTGTTGGCTTCTATTTGATAAAAATATGGGAGATTATTTTTATAGTTTGAATAGGCTTGTAAGACTTCTTTCTGCTTTTGTAAGAGACATCATATTAGCATCTACATTTCTCAACTTGCAACAGTGTCAACTTTTTCTTTATGGTAAATGTAAATTTCTCCTGAAATACTGTATCTAGTGTGTTATGCCAACAGTTAAGTACAGTGTCAGCTATTTTTATGATGACTAGATTAAAAAGTAGTTTTTACTGTTTGCTTTCTTTGATGTCTTCCTTTTGAATATAGCCAGCTTATGTTGGCTTCAGAGGTGCCTACAGGAATCTAAGGGATTGAAGGAATTCTGCACTCTTCCCACATACATCCACTCAAATTTTTAAAATTCCTCAAGAAAGCAGAAACTTCCGTGGGAAGAGATGAATCAAATGTGCAGTTTAATGGGTGAGGAGGACCCACGCAGCTGAGAGGAATTTACCTCCCTCAAGGTAGAGAGTGGGTTAAAAAGTACTAGTTAGAAGAAGAGCATGTTATATTAAGCCTACAGAATTTCTTAACATGAATGGTGTTAGCTCTTTTTCCTTTTCTTTAGCCTTCTTCCCCAGCAGAATTAGATAAACTATGCAGTTGCTTAGAAAGGACTTACTTCTCTGTCAGCATGTGCACATAGCAGTTCCAATCAGCAGTAGATTTCTGAGGCTAAGTACAATTTCTGTTATTCACTAGGCATAAAATTTGTGGCAAGATAAACTTAGATTTGTAGGAGAGGCTTCAATAAACGTTTGTTCTGAAGTAGTTTCATCTCCCGTAGCTTAACTGAGAATTCCCCACTTCATGAGCTGCTTTAATCCCTTACATCGTTTCCTAAACCTACCACTGCTTACAGTTAAGTTTGGTAAATCAACTAACCTAATACCAGAAGAAGATAGGACAGGCAACCAAACTGAAAGCACCAGATTTTTACTGCTCAGAGGACTGGGAGGTTGAAGTGATGGTAGGCTGTGAAATGGATGTTTGTAGAAAGTGGTCTAATAGGCATTTCTGGTGTGGGGTCTTGTTTTTTTTAAATAATGAAACAAACAAAACCAAATTCCTGGAGGATCTCCGGTAACTCATCTGGACAACAGCAACCACCTATGTGTTCTTGACAAAACTGCGATGCTGCAGTTCTTTGGGATATAATGAAGTTTGAATACATGTCTTGAGAAATGCATAAAACTTGACTACTGCTAAACTAACTGCAGAGGCTAAAATAAAAAAAAATGTTTAGAAGAACCTTTTTGAAATAGAAGCAGCAGTCAGGGGTATAGTTAAGTGTTGTGAAAAAGAGAAGAGACTTCAATATATATCTGCAAGAAGAAAGATTAGCATGTAGGAGTAAATAGCTTTTAATTCTTGAGGGGTAACCTCTATTCTTTTCAGTGTCCGTTCCAATGCCTTCTACACTTTGTTACAAACTAAATGAAAAGGACTACTTAAATGGTTGCTATATATGGGTGGATGAGTTGATTTACAGATAAAGCATACCACGGATACATTGAAATACACCTTGTCTCATCGTGCTGAATGCTGAAGTGCATATTATTGTTATGGCTACATTGATACCTGGATTGCCTCTGGTCGGGTAACAGGTTTCCTGCTCTTGAGTGACAGCCTCAAAGCCTGTCTGGATTACAGTGCAGGGTAGCTATACCTCACTAATTTGTCCAGGAGCATATCAGAGCTAGCCCTGACCTGGGAGCTGCTGGGCTGAGCTTATTCCCTGTGGGGCCTCTTGGATGTCTCTGTATTGTAACTCCCCAGTATTATGCCAATAGTTCTACTATGTGGGTTTGTCTTTATCTGGAGATTCTAGGACTTCTGTTATTTTCCACTTGATTACTGTTGAGTCTGCTGAAGTGTGATTGCTAGAGATAATTTTGTTTTACTGCTTAGTTCTAATTAAACTTGGTGTTCAATTTACATTTCGCAAATTTGAACATGATGACCTGAATCTATCTTTTATGGAACAAGAGAGTCGTTTGCTACTGTAAGCTGCTGTTAGCAGTTTCCATATTCATGGTGGAGTTTCTCTTAACTAAAATCCCAGGAATGTACTAGAAAAACTTTCACAAAAACCCAGCACGGCTGCCACTTCTTAGTAATGTGTGCAATAAAATGAATGAGGTTGTTGAAAACCACCTCTTCAGGATGGCTAATTAATTTCCCCAGTCTGATCCAAGAGAATCTGAGGACATGTGGCAAAGAATTATTCACAGATATTAATAGTTTGTGCATCAGTTCTTAAGTAGTTTATAAGAACAGCATGGAGTAACAAACTTGCCTGCAAACCTGGCATTGCGGTGGAATGTGTGACTCAGTGCCTGAATGAACGTCCCAGGATTCTCAAATCTGTCCTTTTTGTGAAGATACAGATAAGAACTGATTCTTCAGCCATTTCAATTTGAAATGTAAATGGAGCTCATTCCAGCTGTGATCATTTGAATGATCATGAATCTGGAACTGCTAAATGTAGTATTTTCTTTGAGGTGTTGATGTCAGGCTATGGTGATTTTGTTCATTGAGTTCACTTCTGTGCTCTGAAAATCTTGGTGGCTTTAACGTATTGCCTAAGTGATTCATAATTGACCTTCCTACGCTTAAAAACCCCAAGTTAAGTACTTCCTTACTTGATTCTGTCTGGGCTGTTCTTACCATGCTGACTTGTCCTGTGCCTAATGTGTGTTTGCTGCAAAAAGTAGAGAGAGTTATTAAGACCAGATTGTAATAAAACATTGAATTTAAACTTTTTTTTTTTTGCTGATGTGCTAATGTATTCCGTTTCCTAAATTGAAAGCAAATTTTATCTCTGAAATATATCCTGTTTTTCCAAGTTTGTGGTATACAGCATATGCATTCCTAAGTATGACAGTCGAAGTTGGGAATAGGTTATGAATAACAATCAGTGAATTCAGTGGTGTGAGGAAAATATTTACTTCTACTACTGCTTTTCTTCTTTCTGCCCTCCCTTGTTGTAACCACAGTTTTCTCTCTTATACCAGTTTTATCTTTAATGAATCCTTGTTTTTCAAGCCTAGCTTAGTTAGTTAATTTTGACTTCAGCAAGAAGGCTTACAGGAGATAAGCTGAGCTTTGTAAAAGTCCAAGAGAAGAAATTCTGCTGTGGTATGTATCTGTATCCATTTGGAATAGCATGTGGAAAGTTGTGTTAGATGTGAAGATCGTGCATTGAATGTTGGCTTGGGTACCATGGCATTGGTGACTCATGCAGGCCACGTAAGTAAAAAGTACTGAATGAATGGATCTTGCAGCAGTGTCCCAATGCATAAATAAGGATTCCTTTGGATAGGTCTCAATAGACCAAACAACTGCCATGTGCTTTTTCTGAAGGACCATAGGCTTAGCTGGTAAGATACCAGGACTTGAAGGTCAAATATTCTACTTAAGTTCAAGGAGAACATTGTGGACTCAGGGTTCTCATGTCCAAGAATTCTTATGTCTGATCAAAGGTCTGAAGAGAAAATTTAGGAAAGATACACTAAGGGAAGTATACAGCTGTATTGCTAAAGTCATGGATGCAGTTTTATGTACAGCATCAGTTGAGTTTAGCAGGGTTTTTTATGGCTTTATGTTTATGCTTGTTTGAACTTCTGAATGTGTCCATGCAAAAGCGTGAGCAAAGTTACTTCTTTCTACCTAATTTTCCCACTTCTCGAGTTGAAGGTTTGTGTTACGTTATTCCTAATTTTTCGTCCCCTCTGTATCAAAATGAATGTTGAATTTCCCAGTACAATTCTGTGGAAAGAAGCAGTTGTCATTTCCATAGACAGATCTATTGCTAGGACAAAAGCATGAGCTGGAATTAATAAGTGCCAATAACTGACCAGTTGGTTATACAACAGTTGTTTTTCTTACAAGTTGCAGTTTAAGCAGTTTTGAACAATTAGATGTTTTTCTGCTTTAGCTCATTATGAGGAGGCGCAGGTGCAAATCAGCAAAGCTCATATTAAAGTGAGTTTAAAACCTTTATTGGATGCTGGGTATGATATTGATTTCTTTTTATAGCATACTGGTGTTAAAGCCTATGTAGATTGGGACCAGTGATGGCAGATTCTACAATCACATGCTAGAGATGGGGAGGGAAACGATACTTTCATTTAAATGGTTAAGGAACTGGTGTCTGTAGTGTTGCTGTCTTGACTTGGAATTGAACAAGCTTCAGATCTCGTCTTGATTCTCTGTTGGATTGGAATGTACTCGTGTGTGTTTTGTGGGTTTTTTGGGTTGTGGATTTTTTTATTTGGACTTTCTCCCCCCTCTTTTTAATAAAGATGAGGATAGCAAATAATTTGTTTCCCCAAAAGCAACTGAAATCCTGATGAGGGAGAGTAGGAAAGGAAAGAAAAATATAGTCTTGAAAACTCGTAATGCACATGAACACGGCTTTGAAGTAGCTTGGGGGAGTTGGGGTTTGGTGCTTTTAGCACTTTGCCCATTTTTACAGTCTTTATTAGTATTTCTTATGCAGTGTAATTCTGTAGCTCATTTCAGATACATTGTCTGCCAAGGGCGTTGCATTTCTCCAAGGAAAGAATTTGTGTCTTTCTTGCTGCACCAAGGATTAGAATATGGTCTACAGTTTTGTCTTTGCTTATATACAGTGCTGCCTTCCTCGCTGATTACAGGCCAGAAGGGAAATGGTGAAATCATTTTACTTAGCCTTCAGCCACGCTTTGGTAATCAAAGACAGTAATTGCACGCGGTGGCTAATAAACTGAGCAGACCAAATCATCACTACATAGGTGTTCTGGAGACTGCCCTGTCACACTGTCAGCCAAAGTTCAAAGAATGTTCTGAGTCAGTTTATACAACAAAATTGTGTGCTCAAAGTTTCTGGTAAGCTAAGATCAAGTCTTGATAATTACTGTTGAACGACTGATACTGTTGTTTCCCAAACTCCCGTCATTTATGAACTTGCTTTTTAACACACGTGTGGCCTATAAATTAGTGATTAACTTCAAGCAGGAAAGATGAGCTGTTAGGCCATTTGAGACAATAGATAGAGAGCTGTCCATAGAACAGTTACCATCAGCATCTCTCATTTAAACTGATTTGTTAATGACACTATGAAAGCAAATACCATAGGCGATAAATGTTTAAAAAGTATTTTTCTGTTTGTTCGAAAATACTTCCAGTGCTTGATTCAGGCATTGCAATTAAAAGTAGAAGATTTCAAGTCCTTAAATAAAAAAGAGGTTAGGAGAGTTCCTGAGAGGTGAGAACTGCATTTCTGTGTATGCCCTGTATTAAAAAAAACCAAACAAATCCACAACAAAAACAACAGAATCCTTTGTATTCAAGTGAGGCATTTGTGAGAATCTTTATTTCTTGGATTGCTGACTTCTCAATAACTTCAATAATACTATTGACTGTTTCTTGGCTGAAGTAGTGGATATTTAGCAAGGTTTAAAAAACTTGAATTTGGGTTGTGATAAAAACAGTAATTGTCTGTTATTTAAATTTATCTTGGGCATAATGACAGTAAATATAATTACTTTCAAAATAGATTCCTCTAATTAGAGTATACTATGAAATACAGTCTTTAGTTCCTGTCCTGTGACAAGTTAGTAGACTGTATTTACTAAAGCATTTTCAACAGTAATTCCTGGAAATCTGGAGAAAATACCTTAACTTTTGTAGGTGGATTATTTCAAACTTAAAAGTGCAATAGCAGTATTTGGAAGTTTTAATGAAAGTATTACAGTGAAGCTGAATATTCTAAGTGTGTCTAATTGGTTTAGGGAGCCATTCTGTAGTTGTTAATGCATATGTTTTTAAGTATATACTGCTTAGAAAGCAGCATTTATTTTATGGATGTAAAAATAGCTTTTCTGATCAAGTTTTTTTGCTTCCGTGTTTTGTTTTTGCATTATTCCAATCACCAACTGTTTCATCATGTCAACAAAACTCTGCGTTAAGGCACAAAACTTCTAGAACTCATTAATGCTGCTTTTGACATTTCATATCTTTTTATGCATTGCTGAATGAAGAAAATGTAAATTCAATGTGCACAGGAAAATAATGCATGTTAATCTTAAAGGAAAACCTATTTAGAAGCTACGCTTCATTGCTTTGGATTTAATAGAACACTTAATTTTGCCTTGGACGTACCTTTTTTTCATTTTCTGGAGAAGTAGTTCCTGCTTATGGTGCTGAGCCCCAATTAAAGCACTTGAATTCAGGTTTTTTTTAACCACAGCAATAATCTTTGGTGGATACACTCATCTTCCTGTTTATTCTGTCATATCTTCCTGATACAGTACAACCTGAGCTTTGAGAATTCATATTTATTATTGTTGTGGGTTTTTTTTAATTATTGTGTCTTTAGATCATGCAGAGAATTCAAAATATCAAGCTGGTATCTATTGAAACTGAAACTCAGTAGCTGGCGCCGAGTGTTTGCCTCAAACAAAAACATCCACTTCCTGTTCATTCCTTGGACAAACATGTCCTGAGCAGTTTCATACAGAACTTGATGTGGGTTCTTCCAGAAACTGAAAGTGTTTTAATTGAGAGTTAACAACTCAGTGCAGACTGTGTGGTAATGGCTGGGATCCTTTGCTCAGCTACTTAACTTTTGGAGCAATTTCTGACATGTTAAGCTTGATTTTGTGTGAAACTGTAGGAACAGGTGTTTCATAGATTTTTCTGTTTTCATAGTGTTGTCTGTTGTCAGTTTGCTTATGGTATAGTACTGAATTACTGAGACAATTACTGCTCTGATTCTTAGTTTAAGTGTGGTTGATGGCTCCTGTTTAGCAATCATCTTGCACCCATGTGAGCTGGAATATCTTCTCCTTAGTATACCCTTAGAGTAGGTATCATCCAAATCACATCGTCCAAAATGCAGTGGTAAAACACAGAGTCTGGGCAATCACTTCTGGAATGAAAAATCCAAGCTTTTTAGGCCAGCCCAGTGTTGCCTATGAAAATGGACGTTGCACTGTGTTCAGTAGATGCAGTACTTAACACACCTCTCTAAAGTGTACTTTAGAGTACACGAGTGTAAAGGTTTATGTCAACTTAAGGTATAAAGTTGTTAGATTGATCTGCAGTTCTTTCAGAATTAATGGTTAAAGGCTTTTATTGATGTTTGTGCACCCTGTATCATGTCTGACAGGCGAGTCCTAATGCTTTAACTAAAGCATTTTAACTTTAATTCCAAATTCTAACAATCTTTCTAAGCAGAGACAGTTTGGAAAGTGTTTGATCATTGGCTGTTTCAGTTTGTGATCTAGAGTATTTCATGCATTAATATTCATCAATTAAAGAGGTAATCTGAACAGAGACTTACAATACCTTTGTCTGCAACAGCTTATGGTGTCAGAACTAGTTGCTGCCATTACTCTGAGCTGTTGCCTAACTAAGAAACAAGTGCTTTTGGACCAAACTTAAAAATCGAAATTCATAGGAGCTGAGAGAAGCTGCACAACTGGGCCCTTCATTCCTGTTTCATCCCTTGCTAGTGCAAGTAGTGAGTGGGTTATGTTATTTCTCACTCAAGTCTTGCACAGATTAAGGATTTCGGGGAGGGGGGAACAACTGTTTTCAATAAAACGTGTGTTTGGCACATCTTTGAAGCTGGGATTGTAGCACAAGCTTCTAGAAGCTGTAGCTAGGAAACAGTTGGTTCATTACTGTTCTAACAGAACAACTCATGTATCAGGTTTGTTTGTCTCCCAAAATGCTGATACAACTGAAGCACAGATGGCTCAGTAGTTCAGTTTATTTAGCAGTTGTTTCTGGAATTGTATTCATTTGACTGAGACAAAGGACTTCAGATTGCGTTTGATTATGGTGGGTAAGCTAGATACTTGTTTACTACCAACAAAACCTGAAAAGTAAGCCTTGTTAAGCACCTTTTTATTGGCTTAAGCCAGAATAAGTGTAGCAGTGCTTTAAAAGCTTTTCAGAGTACTTTAGATACCATATCAAGACAGGCAAAATTCATCATCAGGTTCATAATTCATTTTCTTAACTTTTATAGACCAAGTTTTGGTGTTATCATTAGCAATTAAGGCTTCTCCTAGAGTAGAGAATTGCAAAGTAGATATCCATTTTTACATGTACATTACATCTGTCTGCTCTGGTTGTAGAACTTGCTGCAAAATGCCAACTGGAGAGACACACACTATCCTCAGAACAGAACCCCCTTTTTGATAAACTGATGAGGGTCTTTTAGGGGAAACGTGCTGAAATTCTTTGAGTAGCCTTTTTTTCATCTTTTTAAAAACGGAAACTCAGTTGGATATTGCAGGCAAAACTAATAGCAAATACTAGAAGTGAATCCAGAAAAATAATGAAAATTTGATACTTGTGTCTGCAGCCTCTTCCGTAGGGATTTAACTTTCTGTATTCAAGTTTCCTTCTCAACATCTGTTAACTTGGATTTGGTTTTTGATCACTATCTACAGGATTTCTTGTGGATGTTTCTGGTATTTCTGTTTGTTTCAGTAAGATGTGATAAGGGGGAGGTGTAAAGACAGCTTGTCCCATATATTCCCCAAAGCATGCGGGGTAGAAAGACATCTGGGAGAAAATTCCTTTTTGCTTGAAGTTAGAAAATTTAGAGGACAGGGAATAAAACACCCAGAAGTGTTGAAAAGATATTTTTTAATATCTCTGTGGGTAAACACAAAAATAATCAGTAGGACAGCTTAACTAATGCAGTCACTCTCAGCTGTTAAACAAAAACCGAAGAACTTCTAGGTTTTCGGAAATTCTCCAAGTGGAAAGTGGTAATCCCATACAATAAATCTAGGTCATTTGCTTCAGTTCAGTAGTCCACTCAGGCTGCCGTTGGAAAACTACTGGAATGGTCGGAATATGCTCAACCACTGAGCAGCAACAGCAGTTGTCTCTCTGTGCAGGCTGAATGAGGCCAGGTTACATTTGCTTTTTTGGGTGGACTGTAAGTATGTAATTTTTTAAAATGTAGGGGATTCACATGAAAATTTGGATCCGGCACAAAATTTTTGCAGTTGCCATTGGAAACTGCCTACTTACAGTTACAGTGAGTTGATTTCCTCGGCTCTGGCAGGATCTTACGGCAAGTTTTTAACTGAAGAAATCGGCTTCAAAATCATAAACGATTCACAACTTACAACATTAATCTTTTTGCTTCCCTTTCTGCTCTTTGGACTTAACCCAGACTTTGAGTTATTTCACCAGGTTCCGCTCTTGCTCTTGGTTTGAATATTAGTGACAAGTAGTGAAACAGGGTCATTTTTCTTGTGAATCGGAAGATAGAGACAAGAAAACTTGAGACTCAATAAACTTGCTGAGCAGAAATGATAAAATACTGTTGCTTCTTCTTAGGCCTCCTGCATTGTTTCAGTAGTTTTTTCAATACAACGGGTTGAGTGGAAATGTGAAATTTATCTTTTCCATCTGCTCTGCCCAGTTCTTAGGTCTGCAGTACCTGAGGCATCATATGTCAAGAGGTTTCCCTCTTATAGGAAAAAAAATGTACAGGAGTTTAAATTATATGCTGCACTGACTTGTTTTGAGCTGGTCATTTGAATTGTTTTTGCTCTTAGTTAATAAAAACAGATAGGAATGTGAAAACACTTAAGACTAGTGTTATGTTGAAATACACAAAAGCTTACAAAAATGGTTTCCTTGTCTAAAATACTGAATTGGTGGTTCAGTTACCTTCAGGTTTGTATTAAGGCAGATGATGTGAGGGTCTGTCTACTGGATCAATGTAAAGCTATGTCAGTTCCTGTCATAGATGCAAATATTTAACCTCTCTACCCAACAAAAAATGTCAGGCTGGTGCTCATTTCAGTTAGCATAAGAAAATACTTAAAGGAAATTGTATAACCAGCTTGGAAGAAGAAATTAATTTATTTTCTCTTCTACTCAAAGGTGTTTAGAGTAGTGTTAATTTTACACTTGAAAACAATAAATAAGTTTTTTAGAAACATCGTAAAATGGATTCAGTAATTCAGACCTAATGTCTTTTCCTATAGCTAATCTCCAAGGACCTGTGGAAGTGCTAGTGTGGATTGTGGTTGGCTAAATCAGTTTGTCTTGGCAAGAATGAAAACTACTTCATCAAAGTCAGTGCTGCTTTTTAGCCTTGGAGACTGTTCTTTGGGGTGGGGGCAAAAGTTGAACAACAACACTGCTCAAAAGACTGGGTGGAATGTTGTGGGATCACTGAAGTGAAGGCCTAAGGGGCGGACTGGGTGACTATTTTTGTGTAGTGAGCTGTATTAAGACCTGGTATTCTGCAATGCTGTCAGATTTCTTCAACATATTTTATAAAAATACATCTCTTGGGTTTGTAAGTGCCTTTCGTTCCAGTTTGCAGTTAAGGTTGGCAGTGTGTGAATCAGTGCTTTAGGAGAGAACAGGTTTACAGAATGGAATCCATACAGAAACACTCCAGAGGCAGACTGAGGAGTAGGAAAGCATTCTCCTTCAGGTCATATGAGAAATCTAGTCCTTCTGCACATAAACCCAAGGGTTGTTTCAGTAGCAGTAAAATTCCAATAGTAAGGAAACTGAGGTAGTAGCAGTTGAGTTTTCATTGATATAACTCATCTTACTGTGTTGGATTTTTGTGTTTGAACTCATAATATTCAGTGTTAGTTCTTCTCAAGTCTTCAAAGTTAATTGAAAAACAGTATTTGTGGTTCCAGTTCTGTGCTTGAACAACTGATTTGTGGAAGAATTCAGGGGAGGAAACCTATAAAATTTGTTGCTGTGATGAATGATCAGACTGCTGGTTTTTTGTGTTATTTCATGGAATCATAGAATGGTTTGGGTTGGAAAGGACTTAAACATCCTCTAGCTCCAACCTCCCTGACACAGACACAGACACCTTCCACTAGACCAGGTTGCTCAGATCTCCATCCAACCTGGCCTTGAACACTTCCAGGGATGGACCATCCACACCTTCTCTGAGCAACCTGTGCCAGTGCCTCACCACCCTTACAGTAAAGAATTTCTTCCTAATATCTAATCCAAGTCTTTCCCAGAGCTGAATGCAGCACTCCAGGTGAGCGAAGAGGGGAAGAATTGACCTGCTGGCCCCATAGCTTTGGGTCCAGTCCATGATACATTTGGCTCTCAGGGCTGCAAGGGCACCCTTTGCCAAGCCATCTCAAGCTTCTCATCCACCAACAACCCCAAGTCCTTCTCCCCAGGGCAGCTGTCGATCCAGTCTCTGCCCAGATTGTACCTGTGCTTAGCTGTACGTGTGCTATTTGAATACAGATGAGATGTTACTGCAGCCTTTCTAAGGTAAAGAAGCTCAAGAACCTTCAGGGGCTTTTCTATAGAGCCCGGAATTCTCTTACATGAGAGCATGAGAAATGCTGAGTGTTTTTCAATGCTGCAGCTTGCGTCCTGGGTCATGTATTTTGAAGAATCTATAACCAATACACAGAGCTACTCAGAAGGGGAAAGCAAAATGGTCCAGTGGAAGGAATCTAGAAACATTGTACAAACATGCCGAGATGGAGGTATGACAGCTGAAGTTCAGTTGAAGTTAGTAAGGAACCTGGAAGGCACAGGAAGATCTGTACCTACTGCTTTATGGAGCAGAGGACCTATTGATAAAATTATAAAAGCTTTTTACCTCTGTTTTTATTGGTAGGTGAAGGATGTACAAGCTGATGCTGTTAGAATTGTGGTAGTTTGTTTTCTGGGGTTTTGTTGTTAAGTTTGTTTTGTTATTTTATTTTCCCTGAAGAAGATAAAGGGAAGATTTTATAATTATCTTTCTGTACAAAGGGTAGGATATAGAGAAGTTTGCTTAGTTGTGCACAGCGAAAGTGTAAGAGACAACAGTTCAATTTGAAATGTGAGAAACTCCAGTTAGGTCTAAGAGAAAAAATACTTCCCTGTGAGGATGACCGAACCCTGGGAAGGGCTTATGCCTGGAGAGCTTGTGTAATCCTCAGTCCTCGGAGGTCTGCGGAACTCAGCTGAGCAGCCTGATCTGATTGGACCTACTCTGAGCGAATGCTGGAATACATTACCTCCAGAGGTCCCTTTCAGCCTTAAATAGTCTGTAATGGCATGAGTCACTAGACTGACAAGCTTGTAGAATTAAACTGTCCTTATATTTTTAGATTATTAGTCAGATTTCAGGAAGTGTGGTATTTGAGTTTTCCCTCATTACCACCAGTGTTTATGACCCATGGATTAGCTATGTAGAAACATCATCTTGTTTTTACTGTTTGAGTGAGGACTGAAGTTTTTGCTTGGCTTACAATATTTTTAAGCTCACAGTTATTTTAGAAATTGCAGAATGATTGACCTTGTGTGTAGAAGATGAGTTTTTCAGTTGTTTCTGCTGTATTGTTTTTAAGGATTCTCATGGTGTTTACATCTTTAGTCCTAGAGAGGTAACTTTTGGTTAGATGAGCCCCAGAGCTGATGTGGCGGCAGTAATCACTTGAAAACTCTATGAACATACAACTGAAACAAGCACAGGTTAAGCAGTAAAGTACATTGTCTTAAGTACTTAAAATACAAGCATTCTGAGAATTTAAGTGGAATGGCAAAAATAACAATGTATTTTCATCTTCAGAGTACTTACCTTGTGTTTGTGGATTTTTGGCAGGCTGGGGGAGTGGGGTCATGGGCTTTTTTAAAGTCTTTCCAGTGATTAATGAATCTGGAGAATGATTGAAGGGGTGTGAGTGGACTCAAACTCTGAGAAAATGAAATAAAGTGTTCGAGGAAGATTAAGACATAATCAGTTCCACTGTGGAAGTACGAGATTGTTTTCTAAACTGTTTGAGTATGTGGCTAATAATTTTTTCTAAGGTGTGATTTATCCAACCTTGCTCTCCCTTCAGAAGACTAAGGAATACATTGTTCTTAAGTGATTTCAGACCTCAGTTTATATATGTTCCACTTCAAAACATAGAACTTAACATTTCAGGCACTTAGTTTGATTTAAAAACTAAAAATTAGTTACATTGGAGGGAAAGATTTCATTCTCTGGATACCAATATGACTTCTGTTACAGCAAAACATGTCTTGAGATTGTATCCAACACCATAAATTAGAGTTTACTTCTGCCATCTCACTTAATCTCTTTGAATTTTTAAAAACAAATAATACAACCAGCATGAACAAAGGCCTGTGGGGAAGATAGTAAATATGAAGTTTTTGGGAGTATTATTTTCAATATGCAGCAAGATAGGCAAAATACCTCATCCATAGGGCTTAAACTTTTCTTTATACAAAGAGGACTTTTTCCTCTGCCTCCTTCCCACTAAGACAGCAATGATAAAGTTGTTGCTTTATTTAAAACGTCAAAGTTATCTAGTACACTGTAAGGATGGTCATCCGTTGTATGCAGAGAGGTGGAAGTAATGCAACAGACTGTACAGTGAGTTATTTTCTTTCCTAGAATAATGAAGGCAGGAATTACACAGTAGCTCCTACAAGACGCTTCCCTGCACTCTAAGGACATCTGACTGCATGGAATCTGATTTCCTTCATTAAAACTGAAATGAAAGGAATGCATGAAATGGGGAGATGCAGTTATTTTTGCATGACAGGATAAGTACAGATGGGGATATGGAGTTGTTTCTAAATCTGAAAGAGCATTTTAATGCCACCAGTATTACAGGCACTGCTCTACTAATACAGTTAACCTATGCAATAGGATTTAATGAGGCCACAATTTTCAGTTTCTATTCCTGTGGTAGAACTGCAGTGTAAATCTCAGCTACTGATTTCTGGTGTGTTCAGGTGCCAAGTCGTGGAACAGATGAAGGAACAGATTCATCAGGGAAGAAGACAACTATCAAATAAATTCTTGCATTGGTTAGTTCCCTCATTGGATTCATCATTCAGCCAGTAATTCTGGTGTGGGGGTTGGAAGGGTCAAACTGTGGCTGGGAGTAGTGAAGCTGTTGCTGCCACACGAGAGGAAAATTGGTGCTAAAGCGAAGGGTGAGCTGAGACATTCGTAGCCTGGCGTTGATGTTCTAGAACAACACTTCTGACAAACCACAGTGCTCACGTGAACACCTGGCTCAGATTTGGTTTCAGTTCCTGTGCCACTGCAAAATAAGCCTGTGCTTGAAGCACCTGGAGTGTGCTGTAGGCGTGCTAGAATGGTGCTAGATGAGGTTGAACTTGAGTTTAGCTCCTTTGGCTTTAGTGTTGATGCTTCTGCAACTGGCAGGAGCTGGGAAAACAGGGAGTTAGCAGATAAAGGGAGACAAAGGGAGGCATGGAATACAGCCTTGTGTAATAAAGTCTACAGAAAGGCATGGGCTGTTGAAGGATGGAGTCAGTTTGGTGTGGTTAAATAATCTCCCTGGAAAATAATGAGCTTTAGAACTTATACTTTATGACTAAACTTGTTCATTCAACATTTTCATGGAGCTGATGTCATAACGTGCATTAGGGACAAAGTCAGCAAACTCTGGTTCATTCCTTTAGTAAGGGCTGCAAAAGTAAAAGATACTGAACTTGGCACAGCTTACTTAGGGGAACTGTTAAGGTGCAGATCCTTCCAGATTACTCTGGGACATCCATCAGGTGTGCAGGAGGGCAGCTTGGCTGTCAGGAACTCCTCTCTAAGCTCAGGTGGGAAGAGGGGAAGCATAAAAATTGGAATTGAGGGTGGATACCCAAGAAGAACATAGGCGCTTTCCCAGGGTGTGCAGGGATGGAACTAAAAAATCCAAAGCCTTGACTAGAGCTAAACTGGAAAAGGACATGAGATATAAAGAGGGATTTTGTGTAGGTATATTGGCAAGAGAAGATAAAGCAAGGAAAATGTGAGAGAGAGGGTAATGGAAGAATTAAGTTCAAGAGTAACTAATTTTGACAGTATGCACTTAAGAAATTAGTTAGAACAGATCTTTTTATGGATTAAATTGCTCCATTACAGAAAGTGGGTGATAGTTGCATTCCAAGGAAGCTATAATGAATCCTGCTCTTAAAAAGCAAAATTCTTTAAAGTATTTGGAAGTGAGCTTCCAGTTTTTATTTTCCTGTCCTTTAGTGAAAAGTTGATAGCCGTGTTTCAACTGACATTGATACTTAAAGACCTTCTAATTGAATATTCTTCTGTTATCCATTTTATGTGACTTTTTGAAATAGGGCATAAAAGTCTTCTTTCATGTCTTCTTGTTTAGTAATTGGAGATTCACAGAGGCTTTTCTTTACCCATAATCAGATTTTAATAGAGGGGATTAAAGCAAATACCTGGGAACTGCTGTTTCTGATGTTTCATGTGTTGAACCGGTTTTTAATGTTACTGCATAGCTGGTGCCCTGGGTCTTTGATCTGAAAAGAAAAATGCTACTGATGTGGTTTATGCCAGACTTAGCCTTAAATGGCTGACTAAGTAAACTCAATGTATTCTGGAAGGTCATTGGAGAGGTGATCATGTCTTTTCTTTTGCGTGGGAAAATTACTTTTTGAAGCTGTGCACAAATATTTGCGCAATTGTTAGTGAATTTGTGAGTCTACTCTAGAAAGTGAAAATAAATAATCTTCTTTCAGAAGTAGTGTGACCTTTGACAGACGCTATGTTTTATTTTGAGGGTGATACCATTCCTTGATCCTGGCTTAATTGTATCTTCTTCAAAGTACTCTCCTAACTATTAACCTCGTTGCTGCCCTGTTAGACTCTAGAAGATGGCAGAAGTCCCATAAAACTTCCTTGAAGAATCATTCTTGTCACTTTTGGTCTAGTGCACGGAGGATTTTGCACCTGTGGGTGTAAAGGAAGAATTATGCTCCTTTTTGTCAGTTCATGTGGATTCTGACCATATGCCTCTGCGGGATATGGTAATTTTTCATGTAAACATTCAGCAGCTTAGTTTCAGCCCGCCAATATATTGGTAACACTTTGCTGTCTCAGAGTTCAGTATTGAGAATCATCACATCATAAGATTGCTGATACCCAAGTTCCTAACATTCAGTATGACATGTTTGGCTAGTATTATTCAAAACCACAGTAATTTTGGAAAACTTTACATAGAGAGAACTTTTTTCTTTGAATCCTTACCTCGGTGCTGTTTCCTGCACCAGCCTATGACAGGGCTTGAGAGACCACTTTGTCTCATTGTGTTGACATGATTAGTCACACCTTCACCAGAGCTTTACTGTTTATGAGGGGGGGCTCAAGTCTTTATCTTATGCTTAAAGATTGAGTTACAACCCCCCTTCCACTAGACCAGGTTGCTCAAAGTCCCATCCCACTTGGCCCTGAGCAGGGGGATTGGAACTTGATATTTAAGACAACTTCAATATGTACTCCTGTACTCTGTAATGTGCACATGACAAAACATACCCCAATGGAAATTATGGAAAAATGGAAATTAAAGGTGCGCTAAAGATGAAATAAACACTATTTTTACGTTTTATTAATAGTTCAAAATACATTTTCTTTTCACACCCCGGTGGATTGTCTTGCACACCTGTATAGGTTTTCACACCTCACTTTGGAAACCACTGCTTGTCCTATGGAGAGATGCCCTGGGCAACATAAATAGGAGATGTAAAGCCCAGAGAGAAATTATCTGTGAAGAGTCTTGCAAGTTTTTTGATGTACATGTGTTAGTGACCGCATTTGAAACAAGTGGTTTTGCCGGAGTTTGATCCCTGTGTCTTAAATACATTGGTTTATGTTCCCTTTGTACTTCTATATTTCTTGGACTGGCAGTAGGAAAGGCCAAGTAAAGCTTTATAACATTCAGTGGTCTGTTTTACAGTGGCTTTTCACACCTTTGAAACAACTGGATATTTGACTTGGTTTATCGCAAAATATAGGAGTACTTGTTTTTTTTTTAAATTTTTGTAACTTACATAATGTCTTTGTTCTGTTAATTCAGCGTAAAGTGTTCTGATGTTTAACTTTGAATGTTGATGATATGTGTTCTCAGTGCCAGTATTCAATACCATGTAATCTACATTTGGGACATCTCTATTTGAAGACTTTTTGCTAGGTACTCCCCTATAAATAAGTTTTCATTGTCTTTACAGGGATCTTAAAAAACTAGGAGTTTGGGTGGTTTTTTTTTTTCCCTCTGAAAGTTCATTGTCCAGCAGGAATTTATTCCACAGCTAGCTTAGGAGAGAACAGAGGATCTTTGTTTTATTCTTTAAAAACAAAGAAAAATTACTATAGTATAAGCCAGTGAGCCAAATAATACTTGTAAGCTTAAGGAAGTGAGAGCTTTGCTGGACTATCTTAATCTTAAGATGTGATGATTCTAACTTTCCTTTGGAATGTGAACTTTATGTGCTGTCCCAGGACTTAGCTTGCCTGCCCTTCTCCCATGCTCCTTTACTTACCATGTCTCGGCATGTGTCAGACTTTACAAGGGCTGTTGGCGACTTTTTGGGTTAGTTATTATATGGCTTTCATGGGGTTGGCTCCTCAGACTTGTGCACCCAATCCCTAATGTATCAGCAAGCATGATGGGTTATTTAAATGCCAGTTGTTTTAAAACTGATGGGAAGTGTCCATGAGCAAATAAAAGTATGGGTAGAGTTTAATGTTCAGCATAAGTACATGCTGCTTCCTTATATGCTTTTTCAGACTATTTATGTTCTATTAGCTTACTTTGATCTGGATGATTTTTTTTTATTGGAACTTAATTCTCAATGAAATTCAGCAGATGAGAAGCTACATCACAATGCTATCTGCTACAAGGGTATATTATGAATAATTGAATTGAGAGCAGAATAACGAGGTCATCTTGTCATTTGACTAGTAGTGTAAAACTGATTATATAGAACATCAAAAGCAGAATAAGATTTCCTTCTGGCAATCTTTTCTTCCATTCTTAGAAGGAAAGTAATGTCTGGAAGATGTATGTCAATCCCTCTATTCTGTGCACTTTCTAGAAATTTGGGACAGGAGTGAGGGAGCTGCAGGGGCTCTATAGAGAAGTATGGATTGGTGCTGCAGCTGAAATTCTTCTGATTGTTTTTCTGTGGAGGTGCAGGGCTTTGAGGTATGATGCTAAATTTAGCCACTTCCTAAAATACTAAGATTCCTTGCACATAGGAACAAGAAACCACTTACCACACAGCTTGTCTGTAGCTGGTTTCCAGTAACTTCTTGCCACTAATGAAGGGCAGTAAATCAGTTTATCCTTAGTTGCACAACCCAAGGTGAGGAAACAAAGCTGATTAGGCACTCAGTAAATTAAATTTTGTTTACGCCTTAAGAGATGTCTCAATCCACTCGTATCGGAGGCATTAGAATACAACTTCCTGTGGCCTGATTTGGGTGTCTCTTCAGACTTGTTTGTATCACATAGAATTGGCAAGTGCTATTTATAAAACAGAGTGGACAGTTTCATAATTGGGTTTTAAATTATGGATGGCCTGGACTCACTTGCTGGTAGTTATGATGCTGACTTACTTCTGTGCAGCTGGTTTCTCACTGTGCAAAACTTCAATATTCATAGAAGCAGATAAAGGAACATAGAAGCAGATAAAGGAACTTCGATAAAGTCACTTAGCCACGTTGCTATGATTCCAGTTGTGGGGCAGGAGAAGCAAAATGAGCCACAGGGAGCATTTTGTACAAGCTCTAACGATTTTTTGTATTGGTTTGGGTTATTTTAAATCATGAGTTACCTAGTGCACTTGGTACTTGTTACACCTGAGATGCACTATGGAAGAAGGGATCAAGGTTGTCTTACAGTCATAAATGCGGATGTGAGGGAATAGAAATGGAGCGACTTAATTTTCATTTTTCTTGGGCAGTGACTGAAATATTTGGGTGGAACATTCTTCAGCACGTTTGAAGGTGTTGGATTTCTTTCAGGCTCTTCTTCATGTGTTAGCTCTAAAATCTTGCTGATTAGATTATGTTTATATTGAAGGGTGAAGATGTCAACCGGACACTTGAAGGTGGGAGGAAGCCTCTTCACTATGCAGCAGACTGTGGACAGCTTGAGATTCTGGAATTTCTGCTCTTGAAAGGAGCTGACATTAATGTATGTATTAATGGATTTGCAAACAGGTCTTAGGGTCATCCCACATACACAGAAGGGATTGGTGTAAGTGCCTAAATGGTTGCTGAAAGATATAAATCAAACTAAACAATTTGATGCGTTTAAAAGTATTTGAGAGGTGGGATTCTAGAGATTAGAAGCTTAAAATTATGTTTATTAAATGTTTTAATTCTGTTTGGACACTCTGAAAAAAGTTGTTTGTAGCTGTAAAAAGTTAAAATTTAATTTGAGCACAGTTAGAAAAATTAATCCAGTTATCACATCAGAATAACGTTTACAATGCATATTGACATTTGTTGGAAGGGATTTCAGAAGATATCCTTGGCCAGGGCAGGATCAGCTGTTTAAATTAGTGTGCTTTTTTTTCTTGTTTGGAGACATTCTTTCCTGCATAAGTCGTTTTGCTGTAGCTTGACATGCATGGCTTCTTGTTTCGAAAAGACTGGACTAAGCTATAGCAGCTCTCCAGAAGTTCCTAAATACTTTAACCATGCACCCCAAATGTTGTGCCTTGGAATGCTTGTCCAAAAGTTAACATGTAAGATATCTTTGCTTTAGTTCATTACAAAAATGCTTAGATTTTTCTCAGAGATGTCTGGAAAGATTATCTCTTCCTTGGGAATTTTCCTAACTGGGGAAAAGTTAAAAATAGCATTTCAGTTCCTCCATTTCTTATTCTTTCCAGGACTACAGTTTAGAGAGAAGACAGCAAAAACAAAGTTTCCGCCAAAACTGTTTTGTGAAGTGATGCTGGCTGTGAAAGGGGAGAATTAGGAGTAGTGTTTTTAAATTGGGCAAAATTTGTCAGCTGAAACTCCACGATTTCCATCATTGGCCTAAAATTATAGACAAGCTTTGGGATACGTAGAAGTCTTGTGGAAGAAATGTGTTGCTCTTAACCTCTTTTTTAAACAATAACCTTTCTTTTTTAAAAGGAGAGGAAAAAAATCCAGTGGAATGCATTTCTGGCTAATATTCTTAAATTTTTACTTCCTCTACTGTTGACTAAAAAAAAATTAAAAAGTTACATGAAACCTTATAATGCTGTGTGAAATTGTCCTTCAAGTAACTGTATCTCAATTTACAGGCTCCAGACAAACACAATATCACACCACTCCTATCAGCAGTCTATGAGGGCCACGTCTCCTGTGTGAAATTGCTTCTGTCAAAGGTGAGATACAAATGTTTAGAACAAGTTATCCATTAGCAAAGCATATTGCTCTGATTTTATTTTTTTTTCAATAAGATTATGATACTCCAGATGGTATGTCCAGAACATCAAACAAATGCCATTTGTCATGCTAAACTCTGATCATGGAAAAAGATAGCTGAAGGACAAAGTTGCAGGACTTCTGTGGTGTAGTAAAAGTAACAGTGACCATAAGAATATTGTGGGCTCCAGCTAGAGAGCAGAACTGCAAATCAGTATGGGAAAAAAATGCATTCCTTTAGTGGATTTGGCTTTGGCAGCTGTTTAAGTGTTTCATGTGAAGGAATCTCTGCTGTGACGTTGCTCAGAGGTGTGGTTTCCCTCAACTTTTGCCAGATGACTGAGAACCCATCTGGGTTGGCAGAGGGAGGGGAAATAAAAGTAGGAAGCCAAGCTTTCTCTGTCGTACAGCTTGTAAATTTAGTCCTGGGGAGAATAAGCTTAATCTGTCTCTGTTTGCACTTTTATTTATATTACAAAGGTGATCAATTTTACAAAGCCAGTAGTTAATTCAAGCAATGTTTTGTCTCTGTTCATATGCACTCCTTCTTGATTACACTTACATCATTTGGCCAAAGGATTTCTTGATATGTAATCTTTTCATATGCCACTTCCAGGGTAAAGTTTTCCTTAACTGCCTTAATGTTGCATGAATTTCATTTAACTTCTTTGATCTTGTCTGATATTACTTATGCTTTTTTGTAAACAAATGCGGTGACTCTTAAGTTTAGGATTCAAATGGTGCATCCAACTTGTTTAAATTTATTGTGAGGACTGATCCTTCATTTAGGATCATCAAAAAAAGTATCCTTTCTCCCATGTTGATTTATTTCCATTTCTGTTTTGAAAGGTTTTCCATTCTGGATAAGTTGCTCAAATAATAAATTACTTTGAGATTTCTTCATGCAGGGTTAAATGTTGATTGTTTCCATTCACATGGGCTAGCTGATGAAATATTTATAAACTGGAAGTTTGTTTATCAGCTCAGTCTGTTTGAGGCAGGGCTTATATGTAGAGGTTGTTCTGTCTGTTAACACGGTTATTTTATGACCCTTATTTAAACATTTGTTTAAACATGTCACGCCTTGTTTGTACCATAGTCATATGTTCTTTGGTAGCAGATACGTGGGAATCAGGATTCAGCCCTTACTGAAAGATCTAAAAATTACTGACTGTTTAATGTTCTTTCCAGTTGCTAAGCCACCATTCCCCATTGCTTTCTATGGTGTATGGACTGTTTGTAAACCTTTCATGTGAGACTCTCAAGCTGCTCAGAGGGAGGAGAAGGAGGAGTATTTAAAGAAATGTTTCAAGCACTGATCTGTGTTTTTCTTTAATAATCTGATATTTGATTTGTAATGGAAAAAGTTGTGGGTTTTTAGTGTAGGAGAAACCAATATGTTAAAACAGACAGTTAACAGTTTGAAAGCTTCTAATGGAGGATCAGGTTTGTTGCATAAGATGCAACAAAGTTCACCCATTTGTTCATCTTCCAAAATAGTTCTGCCTTTGTAAAATATCTAATGCGATTCGATCTCTGCTTTCTACTAAAAAACGTGTTACAAGAACTAGCCTGTTGAGTTGGGCAGTTTAGCACCTTTTTTCTTCTCTGACAGTGGCAAAAGGAAGGGTTGTGAGTATGACGATGTCTGCTCACTCATTCCCCTTGTTCATGGTTGCTGTACTGGGGATTTCGGAGGTGCACACATCTGTCCCCTGTTCAGAAGTGTTGACGGATTTGTTGTCCATGAATTCGTCCACATGCCTTTTGAGCAAGAAGACATCTGCCTCCGTTGTGTCATCTGGCAACTCTTTCTAGCAGTTTGCTGCTTGCTGTGTAAACCACTCTTCTCCCAGCTTTGTTAAGTGCCCCCCGTGCTGGTTGCACAGTTTGGTGGGAGCTCAGCTCCCGTCGTGGGTTCTGTGTTTGTTGCTCTGGGTTTTTTCCGGAACTGCATCTGGAGCCAAGGAGCTCCTGTGTGGCTCTCAAGAGCTTGTTTAACATTTGTGCTTTGCCTGGCGGCTTAAGTGGGCAAACATTCTTGTTTGCTATTACCCTGCCAAGGAGAGGGGGTTTATATTTATTTGTGTATGTGTATTTTCAGAGTAGAACATAACGCAAATATTAGTAACTTTTTACTTTGGGGAAGTAGAGAGTACTGTGGAATCATTGTACTTTTATGAGTTTCTTATTAAAGTTGCTTCCAGGCAGTGTTGTACTTCTGCAAATTAAAGTCCTCTTGACCTGACCTTTATTGTTTCCGTCTCTTTTTATTGAATGTAGGAATCTTTCTGTCTAGCTAATGGGCCATTTTCTTAATTTATTAGCACTGAGTTTAATAAACGGTGTCCTCCTTAGGTATTCATGACCCTCTTATCCTACATTCAGTGAAGCTGTTTTAGAAACTCAGGTCTTGCATGTCAATAACTTTTCTGAAGTATTTTCCTCAGGAGGGGGACCAGTCCTATGTTAAAATTAAAAGCTCTCTTTATACTTCAAAGTTACCTTAGTTAACAGTTATCTTTTGTATCCTAAATGCTGGTACATTGGTGGAGAGTTTTATAATTAAAGTTCTTCAAACTCTGTCAGGTCAGTTACTGCATAGTTCCATTTTTCTTCAAGTCAAGATTTTCTGAGCTTAACATCAGGGAATAGCTTTGAAGCCTTGATTTCCACACAGATTCTAATCCGAGTGCTATCTAAGCAGTAGAAATAATCAACATCTGCAAAAGAAGCCATTTGTACTCTTAGTTGCTTTTCTTTTCCCTGGACAACTCAGATTATAGGTGTTGAGTACCTGTTAAATCTCTCAGGGGTTATTTTAGGGGAAAAATAAATGTTTCACAAGCAGCGTTCCCATGGTTTCAGCCCAAGCGTGTGTTTGCAGTTACCAAATTGTCACTTGTTGGGAACAGGCTGATTCAGCTCACGTTCATATCCCAAAGAACTGCAACATCCTTGTACATTGAGCCAAGTGATAGAGAGGTGATCCTACAACTGCTCCTGTCACTGGCATGAACTCAATGCATATCTTGCACTGAGTGTCTCTAGGGGCCACAAGGAAGGTAGAACAGCTCCAAGAAGATCAGTTTGGCCAGTGGACCACAAGACTGCCAATGCTGCCTTAAAAACCATTGCAAAACCATCTTCTTCAAATGACAGGTTGAGTATATGCAAGCAAAGAGTGTACAAGTTTCAGAGAGGGAGATATCCTACGCTGTGAAGAGCAGTATTGGTAGAACATCACAGTGGTATCAGATCCAGTTTATTAGACTGTTAGAAAAGTTTAGGAAAGTGAGAGTCATCTTGGGAACAGGCATGGTATGTATGGAAGTTCAGTGGGGCTTTGTGTGTTTAATTGGTAAAGAAGCTATGGAAATTCTAGGTTCATTATGTTCTTAAACTATTGGGTGTCCTTAATACTGACAATCTTCCTTGTAATTGAGAAGGGATTTGTACTTACTCTACGGAGAGCTTATGCATAAACTGAAGACAGCCCTCTGCTGTACACACTTTTGACAAAGAGTGTTTGTACCCACAGTGTTTTTCCTGTCATTTGATAGAGCAGCCGCACATATTTTCAAGTGAGATTTGCATATCGTCTTGCAGAGTTGTTCTGAAATCAGTCCTGTGAGCTCTAATAACTTTTGTCCCCTTATTTAGCTACCCTGTGTACAGTTTACTCTGTGTTTTCCCTTTTATAAATATGATTACACAGTGCTCAAAGCAAATGTGACTAGGTAATCACTCTGTTTCCCTTCTTTTGTTCTCTTCCCATAATTCTGGCACTGTGCTTGTGCTTACTTTCAGCAGCTTATTCTAATTCTTCAATTTATCCACTTGGTTCATTGTCTTCCATTCTGCCTCCCTGTTCTATTTTGTTGCCTTTTAGGTGTACACATAACTCTTTCAAAACAAACCTGAGCAGTTTCGGACTTGGAATGATTTTGTGGTGTTGTTTTTCTGATGTATCAATAGGGACTTTTTTTTCAGAATGAAAGAGAAGCACAATCCTTGATGACTGTGGCTGTTGTATGATCTAGAATGAATATAGTATGATTTGTTAGTAAATCAGCTCTCCCAGGTGTTAGCTGTCTAATTTAGCACGAGAGCTTCTTGCACCATAGCTTTTGTAGAAGGATGTAACACTGAATTTTTGCTTTTGTAAGAGTAGTTGCTGGAAATGAAAAATCCATCTGTTTCTAAGATGAACTGATAATTTGTTGAACTTGCAACTTGCTGTGTAACAAAAGTTATGTGGCTTTTCCCCTCATTTTAAATGACGAAGTTGGAAACGCAGATTAGCTGCATGCTGAATAGTTCTGTACATCAATCTTGTCTGGTTGGTTTCTGAATGAAAACAAGGCAGTGCAGTAAAAAGCTGTATGTAATCAATAAAATTATGTAAGATATGTAACTTTTGACACGCTTTGTACTGATGCAGCCTGGCTTTATGAATTGACAGTCCTTCTCCTTGTCTTTGCAGGGTGCTGATAAGACTGTGAAAGGCCCAGATGGACTAACTGCCTTTGAAGCCACTGACAACCAGGCAATCAAGACTCTTCTTCAGTGACGGATGGACTGATATCTTAAATGTCTCTCCTGTGGCCTCACACTGCTGCCTGTCTGTCACTCTTTGCATCTTCCAGCTTCTTCAGCTAAATACTTTGGGGGGAGGGAAATTCTTTATGAATCAGACTAGTTAGGGGCTTGTATCAAAGATAATCTGGTCGGAGAGGGTTGAAAACTATAATGAACAGTGTCCTTCTAGGACTTCTTTCCAGTGCACAATCTCTTCCCGTTTCTAGTGAAAATGGAAGAAGGAAGACAGACCTTGCTCCTGAATTTTTGGCTTGTAAGCCTCCTAGATTAGTACTAAGATTTTCTAGATGGATGGAAGTACTTCCTTTAGATGGAAGTACTGTGCTATGTACCTGAAACTAATTGTGAAGGAGACAATAGTCCCATGCTCTTAGTGTCTGCCATAATCTGAAGTGTAGTAATGTAGGTGGCTGGGTTGCTCTTCTCTCTTCTCTCTCAGTGGGTAGCTTTGTTCTTCTTCTGCCTAAAGCTTCTGTTGCGGTTTTGAGGACTTTTGATACTAGTTATTGGAGCTGTTCTTTATATTGACTAATTGGATGTCACACTAATGTTTTCTGACTCTTGAGCAAACCAAGAAAGACCAGTTGAGGCGTGATGGTGTTACACTCCGTAATATCTGCCAAGGTACTTTTGGATGCTTGAAGTCTTTGTATCCCGTATTTGTTCTAGTCCAGGACAGACATTTTAAGTAACTGCTTTTGAGAGAGAGGTCAAAATTTCACTGTAGTTTTTTTTTTTTTCCAAAAGGAATATAAGATGAAATTTCTTTACTCACCACATCAGCATAAAATTCCTAGACACGTGTGAAAGCTCCAGGCTATTTGGTATGCAAGAATAATCAAGTCATATGTGGAAAATAAACAGTAATTATTTAGACATTTGTATCAGGTGAATATTGATGCTAAGCTTTTCTGGTAAACATGGAACCTTTCTAAGTTCAAATGTAGAAGCAGGAAGATGTACAAGCAGAAGTCTTAACTTGCTCTAACTACTACAGAATTTTTTTAATTGTGCATATCTTCAAATCAGTGTTTCATTGTTGAATGGATGGACCTCTTAAATTCCATTAAGGCATGAGGCTCCTTCTGGAAGTTCCCAGTGTGACCATACCACATTAACCATTGACTTTTAGATAAGATTTACTATGCCAGTAAGTATGACAGTCTCGATCATTCACAGGAAGGTGTTTAATGATGTTGTAGGCACTCCTGTCACATCTTGTGGTCCTCGGGAATGTCTGAGCTGCTGGCTCTCATCCTGAAAGTTTTCATTAGACTGCTGGCTCACCTAAAACTGAGAAGCAGGTTCTGTACCACAAACTATACTTCTTCCGTTTTTTTGGAATACAGATTTCAAACTTTCTGGTAACAAACACAATACAGAAAAACAAATGTATATAACGTCTCATGCTGAATTCTTAAACAAAAGTAGCTGATACTGTTTTGATATCACTGTTGAAATCGAGAGGATATATAGAAGTAGGCTGGTGACTACCACTCTTATTTAATGGAGACTTAGTCTTACTTGAATAATGTTGCAAATTAGGACTGAATGTCTCAGCTATGAAAAGCATTGCATTTAGAGTGTAAAATGAGAGCAGGAACTGATTTACATCTACACATACTGTAAGAAAAGCAATGGAGAAAACAATCAACTCTGGCCATAAACTGTACAGTGCAATTACTTTTTCTTGGAGATGGGTGGCAAGGAAGAACAGAAGGGCTGGAAATCAGTGATAGATCAATTGGTGAACTGCTGATAAAAGAACAAGAATATTTGATGAACAGTGCTTTTAATAACTATTTATAAGAGGACTCTTTAATCTTATCTCTGATCAGTGCTGGATTGTCATGTCATTGTAATAGTGTGAACACAGACTATAGGTTTAACTCTTTATTCAGCTATGAAAGTAACAATCTTTGGCATCAACTTGCCTCCATAGTATGCTATTAAATACTTAGCTATTCAAATACTAGTCTAGAGAACTGCAATCTGTTTTTATGTGGAGAACTTGATTATTCAAGTTTTTTGTGTTGATTAGTGTCAAGTTGTCTGGCCATAGTGGGTTTGTATTTTTGTTGGGTTTTTTTTTTTCTTCTGTATTCTTTCCCGCCCTTCCCTTTAACTCTCATTGAAGTGAGCAAAGAAACATCATCTTTGTACTAACTCTTCTGGTGATTCACTGAGGCGATTTTGCCTCCCTTTTTCTACAATTTTGGGGACACCTTATTTTTTCTTACTTCACCCTGGGGGGAAAAAAGAAGCAAACAGACTTCAGTGAGTCAAGTGTTAATTTGGCTGTAATATATACCCAAGCTGCCTTTTGAGATAGTTAAAAAGATGGCATTTAATGTTTGGCTTATAAAGAAGAAATACTTTTCTGCTTTTTGCACTACATAACAGGTGTTTAATAATTTTGCCCAGGATTTAAAAGAAAAAAAAAGTAGAAATAAAAGCTTATGCATTTGTAATTGTCTAGAGACTGGGCTTGTTCATTTGTTTCTTTCTTGTTAGCTATTTTGTGGAAAAAATAATGGGTGGCTTCCTCTATCTTTGAGTAGGTCCTAACTAGATAAAAATACCAAACTGTAAATTATTTTTCATTCTATAAACAGAATTTAAATACTTTGTCAGACTGGAATTGCATATACTTGGAAATCCACTCTGTTCTTAAACCTTTTCCTTTGAAATTTGTGCTGAATAAGTTATAAACTTAACTATATTTTGGATTTTGTACCCTCTGCTCCGTTTTTCTTACAGGGAGCAAATGAGAAAAGGAGTACAATAGTTAAATAGAACATTGATTATTTGTAGAAGAGGCTGGTAAGAATAGAGTGTCCTAGGTCAAGCAATTGCAGTGTTGCATGCAAAATTTCAAAATGAACTTGTCTTAATTATATTTTGTAAATGGACAAACAATCATCTTTCTACGCAGTGACAGAAGAAAATCTAGTGCTCTGTGCATTTTGATATTTGACTTTCTCTTTTCACCATTGTTAACTGTTTTGACACAGTTGGGTTCATCATTATCATGGTTCATAGACATCAGAATGCTAAATGATACTGTATTTTTAAGTTTGTGTTGCAAGAATGAATGGAATAAACTTGAATTGTGCGATATGAGAATGTAGTTTGATTTCCCTCTCTGCTCCTGTGTTTTATTAACCTCGGGCTACAACTTTTTATTTGCCTGGAAGGAATCTAAGTTCCAGCTCACATGTACAGTGATTAAACTATTCAGCTGCTTATAAGACTGAAATGTGGAATGGAATCTGCTTTGAAAACTAAATGTATAATGTTCTTTGTGGTTGCTTTAGGGGGTTTTAGATTACATCCATTTAAAAGGGGTTTTGATTATTTTTGTGGTCTTGTAGTCTGCTTCTCCTGCTTAAATGGTAACGCATAATGTTGAAGATCTTCTATTCATGTTAAATTCTAAGAGACAATCTGTAGAGAGAGGAATGTTTCTCCTATTACCCGTGAAGACTGAAGCAATTTGCTTTCTCCTTCATCAAAGAAATTGAAAACAGTTATTAACAGAAATCACAGCTGAAGTATAAATAAAATTGTATAGAAATGTTTATTCATTATTCTCGTGACATCTTTACAGTGACTTTGTCAGAACTTCCTTTTATAACTTTGCTTGTCAGTAGAGATTTGGATCTAATTGCCTGAAGTGTTTGATATGATTTATTTTAAAATAGACTGTTATAAAGAAAAGTACAGGAACATGTGTCAAAGTAGCAGAACTATAAATATCAAAAAATATTTCAAAATAAAGTAAATTTTCCTGTTTTTCGCTGCTAAACTTTGAAAAGTTTGCAGAACTTCTGTTGCTATATGCACAACCTTTCAGGCAAATATTGGAGAGAACGAGTGTGTGTTCACTGTAGATGCCAAAGCCATTCAAATGGGGTAATGGCCACTGATGTGTGTGGGCTTCAGTTCCTGTGTTCGTATTACTGATTCTTCATTTTGTGGAGGTTTTTGTTGTGGCTTTTGGGGTTGTTTTAATGGACGGTTTTTCTATTGGAGGAAGTATTCTCAGTTGAAAATGCAGATTTCTTTCACTCACATTCCTCAGTGACTGGCAAACCAAATTCATCTGTGCATGTAAAGACTCTTTCTCTATGGCTGATCTTTTGAAAGAAAATGGTTTCCCAGCTCCCTTCCAAAAGCATGTTGGCCCAAGAAAAAGAATTTTTCAGTTGCACTGCTTGATTGTTTCTCTCAGTTTGGAGAAAACTATACTCTCAGAGCTCTCCTCAAAATATTTTTGTTGTATTCGTGATCTGACATCTGGCAACAGCTTTCAACTAAGCTGTGCCATAAACTTACTAGATGAGTGTTTGAAAAGCACTTGGTTTAATGTAGTGCCTTCAGAATCTTCAAACCCATGTAATTTTTGTCTGCTTGGGAAGTGAAGGAGCATTTTTTCCTAGGAGCAGTTCCTCTCTCCCCACCATAGCAGTCAGAGCAGTGTTTCTAATAATTTTAAACTTGGAAGTGTTGCATTTAAATACCCTTGCTTGCTATTGTGACCTAATGTTGCTTTGGAGAACCTTCTTTTAAATGGAAGTCCTGGAGTCTCGAGTCTTCACTCTTCAGGGGGCGTTCAGAAAACACCTGAGTGCTCCTCTGTGTTCTCCCATGTCCTGAATGTCTCTGAGTTGAGTGCACTGCAGGCTGCCACAGAATACAGGATTCTTTGTACTTTTTGGTCAGTCCTTGTTTACTACATCATTTTGCAACATTTGGAAATTACGAATAGAGGCTTTCATGCACTGAGGTTCATCTTGTGGCCATTAAAGTTAAGAGACAGGACAGTGTGCCAAACCCACAACAGACTGCATGTCTCAATCCATTTATCAAAGTTAAAATTCATGAAAGGAAAATTTATTTCAGTTGTCTCAAGCTGAGCATAAATTTGAAGGGTCCAAAACTCCATCTCAAAAATAGTTTCTTGGCCAATGAGCTCAATTTTGGTGCATATATTAAATAATTTACCTCTGAAACATCTCTTTCTATGTGTTTCTTATTATTTTTCCTTTAAATCAAAGTAATTCCTCATTACATTTGGAAGAACATTCAGTTTGTTCAACTAAAGCTTTTGTCTCAAAGTAAAAGAAACGAGATCTAGTTTGGATCAATGGTTTTAACTATTTTGTCTGAAAAGTATTTGGAGCTGGGAAGTCTTGAAAAGTATGTAACTCTTCATGGAAGTGAAATTATGCTTCCTTTTTCCTTTTGAAATACACTTTTAATTAAGATTTGTAGCCTTTTATCTAAGAGTGGCAGCATCTTGTGACAATGTCCAGCCACCTTTTTCTTTTTTTTTTTATTATTTATTGTAGTGGAAAACCGACAAAATATCTTGTTGGTTGGTTGGTTATTGCCAAGTTCTCAGTTCAGCCACCAAAATGGATCTGTGGCAAATAAATTCCAATGTTAAGCTCCAGAAGTCTTTCCCAAAGTTTATTCTTCTTATTTGTATATATTTTGGTGGGCTTTGTCTTGTATGTGCTTTAGGAAGCTTCCTAAAGCAACATTACTTTTGAAGGCTTTTTTTTTTCCTTGCTCTTTTGCATAAAGCATTCATTTTACCTTTTACAACAGAAATTTATCTTGTACATTATTTTGACAAAAAAAACCTCAGCCTGTATTTGTGTGTATCTGTTGTATAAGAGCAGTTGTGCTGATGGATACCTCACACTGTCACTTCTGAGAAATCGCTATGAAAAGCTAGTGCTGCACCTCGTACCCACATGTAGATAAATCTGGAAGAGTTTTTGAGATCCTGGTGAGATGCCACTAGAACTGGGGTCGATAAAACAGCAGCAGATTTGTTTTGTGTCTATGCAGAAACTTCTCTGCACTTCACTTATCAACAGGAAAACTTCTTTTCCTTCTCTTTTGTGCACTTGGGCTGTAAGCTGATGGAAGGATGACCTCTCAGGTCTTGATACACCTTAAAGTGTTTCTTAGTGCAATTTTCAGTCGATGTCAATGATGTTCTCAGAAGCACTGAAGAGCTTGTTTAGAGAGAGATGACACAGATGGAGGAAGCACGTGCCGATTTCTAGTGTCAGAGGCTTCAAACATAAGAACAAGACCTAAAATTATAAATTAATGAAATTGCTGAAGGTAGCTATACATTTAAATATTTACAAAGCCACATTAAACAGTAACTTGAAAGAAAATAGACTCAGCCTTCCACAATGCGGCTGCATAACCTGTACACTTAATGAGGTGTGTTGTCACTATAAAAAGCTGAATATTTATTGGCCATTCTTTCTTTAGGCTTTAAAAAAAGAAAGTAACTGGCAGTTACTTAACAGATAGTTGCTTTGGGGAGAAAAGAATTCCCTTGTTCCGCATTTACAAAGATCAGAGGTTGAGATTGAATTTTTTTTACTGGTAGAGGTGAGGTTTAGAGAGATGTACAGAGTGAAATGTGCTATAAATTACCACCCAAACGTCCCTGAGTGCTTTCGAAAGATCACATTCTGTCAAAAGCATTTGTTCTCAGTGTGCCAGAGCTGGCCTGTGACACCTGTTCCCGTTCTCTCATCTTTACCTGCCCCTCCTGAATGCACAGCTGCCAAAAGCTGTGCTTTACCCCCACCACAGTTCTCCTTTTTTAATGGGTGCCTTTAAAGCAGGCAGAGAACTTTTAGTGGATGTTACTAGGAAAAACTCCATCTAAGGCTGTCTGTCATCTATAACAGGAAAGGGAGAATTAAAACCACAGGAGGAAGGACTGAGGAGAAATTAAGTAAATGAGAGGATTTTTTCTGTCATATCTCCTTTCTACTACAGGCATATTCTTCACTTTAAACATGATAGTAGTTTGTACCTTTTTTTTTAAAGAGATCAGATGCTTTATCTCCTTACTGCTTTTCTTCACATCGGGGGTACTCAGAGTAGTTGCAGGTTTGGAACACTATGATTTACTTTTTCCTTGTTTATGCGGGGGGGGGGGGGTGGTGTTTGGTTTTGTTTTAGTTTTTTTCCAAAGCTCCTAGGAGATAAAGTGTTTGCAAAATACAGTAATGTCAGTGGTGCCACAGAGATCCTTGGTGCTACCCTGAAGTAATGTGGATGTGACAGAAGTGGCTTAACTTGCCTGTTGTTCGGGTTCTTGAGGCCCTTTTGACTGCCTCTCTCCTAGTTTCTAGTGAAAGGTGTCCCTGCCCTTGGCAGGGGGTTGGAACTAGAAGATCTTTAAGGTCCCTTCCAACCCAAGGTGTTCTGTGGTAATGATACAGGCTGGTAGGAGTGATGTAAATGACTGTATTTTGTTTCAACCTTTGCAGCAAGATAGTTTTCTGAAACCTGCAAGGTACTGAGTTTATCATACTGAACTGTTGGTGGTTAATACATCATACTGCTGGCAGAAATAGAAGACATCACATGTTACTATCCTGCAGCTCTTTATGCTGTAGTTGGCTTTGTGATTCCTAATGTTTGTGTTAGTTGTGATACAGCATAATTCAGAATACACCTGGGCAAGTGCAGCCCTCAAAGATTGGATATTTTTGATGGAAGGATGACTCAGAAACAGACATTTTTGATTAAAGATCAGGATTTAAAAGACCAGCCACAAGGCAGAAGGGTAAAAAGACAAACATAGGAGCCCAAGAGGAGCTGGAGTTGCACTTTGCAGGATTTTAAAATACTGCACCAATGAACAAGGCAGGCAAGTGAAGGATAAAAAGTAAAATCCCATAGCGACTGAGTAGTTTTTCATAGACCCGTTTCTATTTCAGCCTGATTTCTTCACAGTTTCTATTGCAGACAAATCGCTTTTCAATAACAATTATAAGCCAAGTTCATAAACATCTCAGCTTCACACTGAGGGGTTGGAGGGCAGTACTTGTTGAGGTAAGGTAAAGAAAGGTGTATTGCATTCAGGTTCTATGTTCAACAGATCAGCCTGTTTCCCTGAGCTCTTGGTAATTTAATGAATAAGATTTTTGTGTGCATCTGAGAGATATAATCTAATTAATGAAAATTGTTGTGTTTTGTTATAAATATTTTGAGTAAAAATGTTTGGTAATACTTGTGTGTGTTCATGCTGAACATGTTTTTATTGCCTTGCTGCTCCAAGTTGATAGATGAAACATGTTCTCTGTGAATTGGGTTTTATTATTATTTAAGGGGGATTTTTTTCAGAAGATCTTAGGTGTCCTTTGCTCCTCAGCTGTTTGGACTGAAAAAGGCTGTTTTATTGCACTGGAGTTTTGCTGTGAAGCAGAGGCACATGTCAGTGCAGAGCTGCCTGCTGCACGCGCAAGCCTTTTCACTCCGGAGAGCAGCTGCGACACGTTGTGGACCTCCAAATGCACTGGTGAGTGGGAAAACCCATCAATAATTTCATGGCCATCTAAGCAGAAAGCTGTCACCTTTTAGAAAAGGTTTCAACCAGATTGCTGTTCTTTTTGTGTAGTGACAACATACCAAAGTGAGGAAACGCTGATTTGAAAGAGCTTACGTGTCTGGTGAAAACTTCCTGCAGATAAAAAAGCCTATCCTACTGGATCCTCTCCTAAGGAAGTGTTCAAACCATTGCCAGGTCGTAGGTACGTGTGCTAGGATGCACCTATGGCTGGGTCACGTCTCAGTCCTTTTCTGAGCATTTGGAATGTTTGTTCAAATGTTCTGTGTCCCACTGTTGAAAAGCCCATGGCCAAAACCCCCAGTGTAAAGCTGCCTTTGTCACTCTTGCCCAGTAAGAAATCACTGTGGATACACACTGAGAGGGTAGCAAGTTTCTTTTTAAGTTTTATTTAGTGTAAGTGCAGCAGTGCTAAAGGCTAATATCTAGTAAGGGATTCAACTTTGTAAAGTATTTGACTAAGAGGAAATATAAAACTTGTCTTGCAGAGGCTTTGAAATTATACTGTATCTATTTTTTGACAGCTTAATAGTAAGAAATGGCACTTTTTTGTATGTTATCAGCAGTTGGGATTATTTTTCAGGGTTTCTTTTGCCATAATGAGGAATTCAGTCAGCTTTTTTCCTTGTGTTCACAAATTCATCTACCTATAATGGTAGATGAGTTCATTATTCTGTGTCTGTTCTCTGTTTTAAAGATGAGAGTTGTGTATGTTCTTTGATTAAAATAGAATAATCCCTTGTTGCCTGGGGGGAAATTCTGTATATCTAAACAGGCAGAGTAACATCTAGCACAGAAGTAGATTTTTTTTCCCTTTAATTACTGTTCTTTCATTTTAGGAAGAAAGAGAGAGGGTCATTTATCTTACTCATGGACTATTGATCACCAGCTAATAAGAGGTAGGACTTTCCCTGATTCCTGGACTTTGATCAAAATTTGTGCTTAAAAATTGTTATTTTAGATCTTTGGCAGAGTTAGTATAAGAATAAGAACTGATGAAACTTTTCTAACAGCTGGATGCTACATAAATGGATCACATCAGACATCATTGTTATCACAATTGGTACCTAACATATAAGAATTTCCCCTTGAGAATTGAAGAATTCAGGGCTATTTAATCCAAACACTTTCTTTGTAATGAGGAATCAAATGATTGTACTTGGGTTTGAGAGGCAGCTGGTAAGAAATATGAAAAGCTGGTATGAAAATAACCTTGGTATTCTGCCACTTCCTTTCCAAATGCAAAACAAACAAACAACCTCCTACCCGCCCCTCTCAAAAAAAAAATAGTGCAAAAAAAATAGTAAGCAACCAACGAACAAAAACAACAGAAAAAATGACTTTGTGTTCCTGCCTGAGATAGTTGGGAGACCGGTGTGGTGTCCACCAAACTGAAAGTTGCCACTTATTGAAGTTCTTATTGGTGTTTAGATACCTATGCCAGTACTGGTAGCATCTTATAACTGGTTTCCCCAAGGTTATGTGACCACATCAGAGAAATATGAGACACTCAGCCTCGAAGGTTTGTGTTTTGGCAATCTGCTCTGTTTTCCACCATGTCAGGAGGGAAATGTTTCTGTGTGGCATTGTGTTAACTGATATCCATGCCAAGTGTCTACAGGAGGCCAGCTCTTCTCAAAAACTTTGATCTTTTCTACTTCTGGGAGATGTAGTGCCTCCCTTGAGAAATACTAGGGGAAGACATTAGGGAGGGTGTTAGTTTCAGTGTTTTAATCAGCGGCCTTTAGCTCTTGCAAAGATAAAGCTGAACTTTGAGTGTTATTCCTGCAACAAGTTATTTTTGCAGCAAAGGAATTCAGACTCATACAAGAAGTATGTAGAGAGGGGAAAAAAGAGAATTTTGTTGATTTCTGGTTCTCCAACATACAAATAAACTAAGGCCCCAGAAAATCTGTGCCTCTCTCAGTTTCATGGTTATTTAGCAAGTCCCTCCTTGGAAAGATTTGCTTTGACCTTGCCAGTTATGATTTCCCTGTGGAAAGATATGATCAAAAGGAGGAAATACTCATGAGTTTAAGCACAGTTAACCTGTGCAGCGCAGCTTCCCAGGGTATTCCTGACAAGTTGAAGAACTCTGAGTTTGTCCTGCTTCCATGTCAAGAAATGATGCTTGGCTGGAAAATAAAATGTGGTTAAACAGTGGAGCCAGTAGTGGGGAAGACTTTTTAATAAACACAAAACAAGGAGCTGAAGTGTGCAGGGTCACGTACAATTGATGTGGCTGTGCTGTCAAAGCAGCTGGGTTGATGAGTTTTGGAGGAAATCATGTTGGAAGGTGATGCTGCAGAAAACATCTCTAGAAATAATACATAAGAGGGGCAAAGCAGGAGGTTTTTAGTGTTATTAGGGAAACCAGGAAATTAACAGGTAACATAATAAAGAATAAAATAATGCAAAGTGTGCCTTGCAAAAACCTGATAAAAAAATACAAATGGCAAAGTATGGTCAGCACTCATCTGCATGATTCTTGCAGCAAAGCTGTCTTTGTGGCCAGGGCAAGAGAAAGAGTTTTGAGTCTACAGGAAAGGCAAGCAATGAGTGTCTGTTGCAATGCATTCACCAACAAACACTGGTTTACACAGTCCAGTAGTTTCTGCTGCACAGGGCTTTGACTCAGTATAGCAAGACAAAAGTTGATGGATTTTAGGGGATTTTTTGTGCTGTAATTTTGGAGAGAGCAAAAGAAGTAAGTCCAAACTTGAGGTATTAATTATAGTATTTTCAAATGAATTAATTGTGCTCTTTAGTTTATCTTTTTTCCTTTTATTGTAGTTACAATTTTAAATACATGGAAGCTGAATAAGTGAATGTTGCAGCTTTGAAGTTCTTTAACTCAATATTTGCTTTGTAAATGGTGCTATTAATTAATCTTGAACTGTAAAACCACTATATTCTGCTGAGTTGAAAGGGCATTGTGAAATATAGTATTGCAAAATGCATAGGAAAGCAGTTGTAATGTTTCTTCCTGAAATAGGCAAGCACAGCAGCCCTTCTAAAATGCAAAAGCTATTTAAAATTTGCAGTATAGAAGCGAACAATAATTACCAAGTGCTACTTTCCACAGGTTTTCTACACTTTCAGATTCTGTCTTCTCTTTGGGAATGACCACGTTCTATTTATTTATATACAGCTGGCTTGAAGTTGTGAAACTTTCCTCTGGTTTGATTGTACAGAAAAGTTTGAGAGCCACTCACCCAAGCCAGTAATCCTTGATACACAAATAACAAAGATAAATGTGTATTTCAGCGAAATAAACAAGCGCTAAACTCTTTCTGCTCTGTAGTAAGCAATCCCGGTGGAGGCTGGGAAGTACAGACCTGTTTGGCTGAAGGTGAGCTGATCCCCTGGGACAAAGCTGCGGGTGCTCCTGCCAGTGTCCTGTCCTTGAGGCAGCTCCCTGTCTCCTGCCTCGCAGTGGCAGGACTGCCTGTCTAGGGTGGCTGCAAATGACTTCATTTTTCACAGCTGTCACCTCTAGGACACCTCTTGCTTTGAGCTCTCCTAACCACCTTTTCAGTCTTGCAGGCCTTGGTTGATGAGCTTCCACGAGCCACAGCGGAGGGTGAGGAAAAGCTATTTAAAGGGTAACATATTTGGGTCTGATGTAAAGGATCCTTATGCAACTGGTGTGAGGTACAGTGACGTGAGCTGTCCTCGCTTCTACAAATGTGCTGCTGTCATTGCAGCAGAGGTGAGAGAATTACAGATATCCACAGAAAGACACAGTGGACAGAAAGACACAGTGGGCAGCCAGCAGATCACTGCTGTTCAGTGCTTTCCCCTGCTGAGAAGAATGATGTTCCAAATGATTAAGTGGCTGCCTCTAGATTCAGGAGAGCTGATTTCCTTGTTGTTTGATCTTCAGACAAATCATTTGTGCTGCAGTTTGGTGAAACAGTTAAAATAACAAATGCTGCTGAAAAAGCAGATTTCCCCCTGCTCCTCATCGTGGGTTGAGCCCCAACCTCTTTTCCTGCGTTAGCACTACTTCTCACCTGGTCCTGAAGAGAGCTGAAACAGCAGAAAATGCAGCCTAACAGCAATGACAAAACTATGATAACCCTGAGACAATATTTTAACTGCTAGTAGGGGGAAGAAGTAAATTTTTCTTTCTTAATTTACAGTACTGACAAAAATTGTACGTAGTTATCAAGTACTTAATAAGGAGGTGGATTCATCACATCTGGCATGTTCTCCAGGTCTTTGCTAGGTCTTTCCAAAGCTTCTTGTAATCCTTAGTGGCTACGAGAATCTAGAATAATCAAGGGGACATAGTCACCTTGCTGTTCACCTTCCCTTTCAATTCATTAATTCGTGGATTGAATGTCCTCAGTCCAGTCCTGAGGCTGGTCCCTAGGTCACTCCAGTATTAACCTCTGTCAGCAGTGAGAAATGGCTACTGATGTCCAATTCTCTCTGTCTCCAGTTTTAAACTGTGCCGCGACTTTATCCATGCTGACTGCCAGGTTTCTTCAATAACTTCTTGTGAAGGGAGATTTTTTTGTAAAATGTCTTTGGAAAACTTAAACATGTTCTATCTAGAAGTTTCTCTATTTAAAATCAATTGGCTACCAGGGGTCAGGGGCAATAGAGAAGAAACGATGTGGACAATTATTTTACAAAGCATAGTTCCTTAACAATCAGTAATTCTCCTGTGATTTTACAGTCCTTGGGGGCTCTGGACTCTGACTTCAAAGGAAGCAAGAGAATGCGAGCATCCCAAACACGTAAATGGTCAGGCAATTAAAAGTTCTCATTTTCCCCAAAGTTCTTGTGAAGCATCCCACCCTATAAACTGCTCTTTACAAGGGTAAACATGCTTAGGGGAGCAATCGATTCCTTTCCTGAATGAATTAATTGATTCCCTGCCCCTGCCTCTTGTAGCAAACAACAAATTACCAGTGGCTGTTAAGGCAACTTCAATGCACGACTTCATCTCCATCTAAACTAAGTTTGGACAGATCATTAATTTTGCAGGCCCTGGAATGGAGTGAACTTGTATCTCTGCAATGTGTTCCAGAATTGCATTGCAACTGAAAATCCCAGGTTTCCAGCAGGCTGACACTTCAAACAGCCTGTGACAAGCCATCAGACTGCCTTGTGTTTCAATTACTTATCATCAGTCTATGGATACAGTAGACAGTCCTTTAGAATTTGAAGAAATACTTGGAATGTAAATGTATAAACTTTGCTAGAGTTCCCCACTACAATGACAGCATGGGCAAGCAGCTGAAAAATAAAATTAGTAATGCCTGGTTCTCACGCACCATTTGCATGTGGGAGGTTTGACAGAGGAAGCAGATACTTGGAGATAAAAGCACCGTGGTCAAGGACAGAAATAGAAGGAAAATTCACAGTCTCCAAATTCTTAGTCAAGTTCCTCTGGGGCTTGCAGCTACCAAATCTATTTAGGGCCTTATAGTGGTATCCAGAAGTCCTGGCCGAATACTGGTGTCTGTTCTGTGGTACGATGCAAACAGGTAAACAGCTTATAGCAAGCTAATGTTTGACATCAGCTGCCACTTCAAATAGTTCCGAGAGATCAAAAGTCCTCAGTTTCAGCAGGATAAACTCTGAACGCTCTTCACGCAGAGGAAAGCAGCAAGAATGATCAAAGGTCCTGAAAACATGCAGTAACAGACCTTCTGATATGTAAAGCGCTCTTCCAAAGAGGAAGGGAAGCTGTCTTTCTCCATGACTGTGGCAGATGAGATAAAAATGGGTATAAACTATACTGAGAAATCTGGTATCGAAAAATAGTGAACTTCTGAAACTGGTTTCTGAGAAAGTCTATGGAGTCTCCATCACTAAATGCTTTTAAAAACAGAGATGAGGGATTTTTGGGGGGTTTGTTTGTTTGTTTGTTTGTTTTTTAAGAAGTTACTCCTGTAAACCTTTGCAACAATGTGCTTTTTCCGAACTCCTAGGCCTGCAATTTTGTGAAGTTTTGTCTTCTTGAGGGGCGTATGTATATTTAATGCAGCCAAATACACTTTTTAAAAAAGCATTAAAATACATGCCTGACAAAAAATGCATATAAGGGATAAATATTTATGCAATTTGTATTGACTGTCACATTTTCAATTCATATTGAGAATGATTAGTTCAGCTGTCTTTCTGGGCATTCTAAAGGTTGTCTTTGGATTTGGTATCCTCTGAAACTGAGTAATTCAGTGTACTTTATAGATGCTTTCAGATGTTTTCAGATACTGTGCTTGTTGAAGGCAACCTCTCTGTACACCTTATGGAAAAAGAAAAGTGACAAAGGCTTGGAATTTTAAAAAGAAAATTATAAATCTTGAAGGTGGGGTTGTTTTTTTTCTTCTTTCTTCCAAGGATACATCACCTGCAGCTGTTTGTATTGATTCTAACACTGACTACTCTGCAGAATCCTACTGAGTCACTGTGACAGCTCAGTCTATGAAAAACAGATTGCAAACCACCTGAAAAATATCTCAAAAATGGCTCTGGGAGCCATGTTGGATGTTGAACAGTGTTAAAAACACAAAGCTGTTCAATCGATCACAGTTCGGTTCTGATGCCTTACATCGGCACAGGCTATGTGCTGGTGTAATTCATTAATTTCACTGTGAAATACTTTATTTGTGTGTGTGTGTGTGTTCACACTGGCTGTATTAGTGCTCTGGTGTGAAAACAGCTTCTAGCAGTCAAGTTTATTTCCATTCCCATTTAGAGATGATGTCTGGCATCACTAGCCCCTCTTCACTACTGCCATACTTAACTATATCCACAGTGCTAGGTTGTGCTTCTCTAGCGGTACAGGTCTAGACAGCATTTTATTTTTTTTTAATAGGTTTTAGTTTCCTTCATGATGTAGCATTGCTGATTAATGGATCCTTATTCCCAGGAAAATGGGATTTATAAAAAACAAACCATTTGCCAACGTGCTTTGGAGATTTCCCCCATTCATTTTAGTTAATTGAAATTATGAAAATTCTGCAGTTTCTTCAGCAGAGATTTCTCTGCAGAGTACCACTTCTGGCCACAGCTTTATATTACTTCAGCAGATACAAATAAGATATATCAAGAAATGTGTGTTTACAGGCCCCATTAATTTGAAATAATATGGCCTGGGGTATTGTTTTACCCCTTAATAAACACATTTGGGGTTGTAAAAGACTTTTTCTTTTCTGCTATGAGGCTACTATTCCCTGACTTTCTAAAAATATTTCAGGATAATTTATCCTCTATTATTCATTTGTGCTTAAGGTATAAATCCAATGTTATTATTGTCTTTTTATTAGTAGCAAATGATGTGTAAATGAAAAGAAAGCACCATGGTCTGCATGCAAACTTTGAGCTTTCTAAATGCGAAATCATATGGTAATTTTAGCTGTAGGCCATGTCTACATTACCAGCACCACTAATGTGCTATGCTAGAAGAATGCTGCAGGAGTGAACACAGCTACAGTAGGAAAACCATGCTTTCCATCAGTCCAGCCCTGAGCAAAATCACCACACAAATCCAGCAAAAGGTGTGGTATGGCACGATCTGCTTCATCAGCTTCAGTGGCCAAATACGTCCACAGATGTCACATCCTCCTGATTACAAAGCTGCAGGATGGGTTGTAGTTTAAAATTACTCATGGAGGTTGGACTAGATCTCCTGAAGTTCATTAGAACTATGCAATATTCAGATTTTATGTTGCCTTTTGCATGAGTGTTACTATTTCATTCAGTTATAGTTTGAATTCATGCACACGGAAAAGAAATATTTCGTAAGATTCTTCCTCATTTTCCTTGTTTTTCTTCTGAAGTTGTAGGATGGTGTACTTTCAGGTTTTCAAGTCAAATGCAGGCTAAAATCAGATATTTAGAGAACAATCTTGCTAGAGCTGACAAGCAATCCTTTGTAAATGGGCTGGCATGTTGCAAGTCTCAGTGAGTCAGTCAAACATATGCCTCCAGTTTTGATCTAGGTTGTCCACTTTACAGGTGAAACAACCCCAACAATGACTTTAAACAGCACTTTGCAACTGCAAGTGGCCAGGGCCCCTCCTGCAGCCTGTTTTTGTAGCTCAGCCATTGCACAGGGCTTTGGCAAACCACAGAGGCCTGACTGGCAGCAGCGCCCTGCCTCATCCTGCAGAGACCAGAGATTGGTCTGAGGGGTTGTACAACTGCTTCCCAAAGGTCTTGTCCCAGGTCAGCACTGGGGGTCAACATGGGCAGTGTCGTGGTGGGCATCTGTCTGACCAGGCAGAAGTGGGTGAGGCCTTCTTCAGGTAACTGGGAGAAGCCTCATGATGGAGACCCCGGTCCTCATGGCAGACTTCAACAATCCCAGGGTCTACAGAAAACATAATACTGTGAGGTACAGGCATTACAGGAGGTTTGAGGCAATATAAAAACCTGAAAAGCAACCCTGCTTACAAATAAATATCATAACCTCAAAGGACTCCAAGACACATAAGCATATCAACCATAAAAGTGGCTTCCTTGAGCTATTCCTACGTTATTAGGGAGAAAACTATGAGCTGTAAGTAATCAGAAAAATGATTTCAACAGTACATGCATCAAAATATCAGTTAATTCTGAACTTTATTCCTCTGCAAACAAATCCACACTTTTTTCTTCTCTGCGTACGAGGTTTTATAAAGTTACAAGGGAGAAATACAAATAATTACAGCTCTAACAATATCTGTAAGTGGGATAAAGCTTTGACTCTGCAGGCCTGTTAACTGTACCTAATTTTAAGGATCTTCTCACCTTGCTTGTCAGCTGATAACGCATAAAACACTTGTTTCAACACCTTACAGCATCACTGCTATAACATATTCCTTCCTAGAAAAATGATCTCCCGTGCTGTACTTACCTGTGACAACTGTAATCTCTCGATGTGATAAAATGCAGGTTTTTAGTGTACACGTTCCATGCCACACAGGGTTTGATCTGAATCATCAGTGAACAATCTCAATCATCTGGCTCTCAGTGTCATTTTTAGTACAGATTTTTTCATTCGGAGGCTGACAAGGGAGATGAGGATCAATCATCAGAGACAGGGCCAAAAAAAGGAATTAAAAAGAGAAAAAATGGGAAACCCGTTTCCCATAACCTGGGAAAAATGGTTGTGAGACCCTGGATATACACATACAGCCTTCAGTGAGCTAAGAGCATTTTGGTCTTCAACAGAAAATGTGTAAGTCTGTGGTTGATCTGGGTAAGAGAATGTTTCTTTCCAGTATGCTTGGTTTGGCTTCTCGAGAACTTATTTCATCATTTATTGAACCGATCCATATATCCTCATAATGAATAGTTAATGCTGAGATATTGAATGTCTTAAGGCTCTGAAGCTCTGTTTCAGCTATTATGAGATTTGCCATTTTCATTTTTAGAGAGCTCTCTTGAAAACACACAGAGAAAAGTTCAAAGGTACTGCAGGCACCTTTTTTATACCAGGTTTTTTGCTTCCTGTTGGCTTGGATACATTTAGTTTGCCTTTCCAGAAGGCGTCTGTGGGGGCACTAGAAGACATCAGAAACTGAAATACTGAAATACTGAAACTGAAGAAGGGATCTCCTATACCTCAAGGATAAAAGGCTCACTTGGTTAATAGGCTTTAGGGAAAGGTAAACTTTCCTGCCTACTGAAATGGACATTTTTGATATAACTAAGATAAAAGGAACAAGTGGGGAGGAGGGGAAGACTAGAGGAAACCTTAGAAAACCTCACAGCTTTAGGATTTCTTGCTTTTAGAAAGGTGCAATATTGAAAAAGATGTTAGTATTGTTATTTATTTATTTCCCTAACTATCAGGGAATTAATTATTAATTGTTTTTAAAAAACATTTCTGTAGATGAAAGAGGTCTTGGTTACTCCCCAAAATGAGTTAGTGTTCTCATACCCAACATTAGCAAAATAAGGAAAACAAAAGCTGGCTTCAAGATTTTGCTTTATTTCTACAAGTCTGTTACATAAGTGAAAAATACATCTGGGCTCTGTTAATAACTTTCAGAATTACAGAATCACAGAATATTCTGAGTTGGAAGGGACACACAAGGATCATCGAAGCCCAACTCTGGCCCTGCATGGGACAGCTCAAAGAGTTACTCCATGTGATGTCACATTTAAAGCAACTCATGTTTTGATCTGGAGAGGAATTGGTATTATTTGCAGTGCTGACACTTTACCGTGCCTTAATTGAGCCTCCCCTGATGGGGGAGGATTCCCCGAGCCCTTACCCGGGCTCTGCAGACGAACGGGACTTTTCCACGCTTTTGCTCTCGGATAGTTGTTTATTAAGTCTTATCAGAAAAGGGAGCCAAGGCACAAGATGACCCCTTAGAAAGCGCAAAGGAGAAGCCGAGTTATCAAGATAACACCGTTCTTTTAAAGGTAAATTACCCAATGAAATCCCAAAACGAAAGATATTTTTACTTTTCTACCAATGTTCAATAAATTGTTCTGTCACATGAAAGGAACTGCGGCATTTTTCACCCAATCATCTCAATCCACTTTTGCCGCAGAAAATGGAGCAGAGAAAGAAGAAAGAAGAAGGCCTAAAACAACAACAATCCTCCATTTTGAAGGTTTTGCTTCTTATCTATTTTGCTATATTAACAAACCCAACACCTCTAAATTTTCACCCTGTGACAATCTTATATAATGTTCTATCACCTAATTCACACCAATGTAGATTCTGCTTCTTCCCAGAGGGTAGGTAATTTTCTCCATGGATGAAGGTCAAAGACAGGGTTGTCCAGGGGGGTAGAACCCCCCAAAACAGGCAGAGAAATATTCCCTGCACTTTGGACTCCAACACAGTGCCTATGCAAGGTGAATCCTGGGTTACCTTTCCATGAAGTTTCACCACTGCCATGGTTTGAGTAGAATATCTGAAAATCAGCAAACCTTATTAAGTTTAGAAGTTTCATTTGGGAACCAGTAAGGGTTCCCAAAAGCTGAATCTGATTTTAATCTTCATCTGAACTTAGTGAGAACAGAGTTGCATTCTAAGCTTTGGTTTCCAAGTATTTTTGGTGTGGCTAGAAGTAGTGGAGCTTATTTTGTATGTATTCCAGCACTACTTATTTTAGCCAATTCTAGCAACAAGCAGCAGTGGAGCAAACAGCTATGGCAAGAAAAAATTTTAAAGTAACCAGTTTCGTTTTGCTGTCTCCTCGCTTTGCATTTTGGATTAGTGGATCAAGGTCCCTTGGAGGGTAGCCATTGTCATCAGTTGCAATACTAAATATTTGAGAATGACTTAAAAGCCAGTTTCAAACCATTCTGCGTAACCTTATCTGTGTCCTTGACCTTATTCTGGTCCTTATCTGTGAGTCACACCTAGGATCTTTGGGATACATCATGAAAGACTGAAATGGAAAGAGACAGAGATTTTGATTATGAAAACAGTCTTCTTTAGGGGCTCCAATAATTCTGCTTCTTCTCCTGCCCTGGGTTGTCTGGTCCTACTCCCTTCTTTGGAGCTTGCATGACAAATTGAGAAGACTGTAAAGCTGCTGAGCATCTGAGCCTGTGAAAACTTCTGACTTTCTGAGGATGATGCCAAGCAACACTCCTGGCTCCTGATGCCCAGCACCAGGGTTGTTGCAAAGGAGTGGGTTGGACCATGTGGCTCTGGGTGACACCTCCGAAGCAGATCACGTGAAACCTCTGTGCAGGTGCCCAATGAATTATTCACGTGCTGTTGTCAAAGTGGTGGCAAGCTAAGTATGGGTTAGAAACAGTACTTGGATTCATCAAACAGGCATCACATTTAGATACTCAATCAGAGGCCCTAAACACAGCGTTAAGGAGCATTGTCAAATCGCTCAAAAATTAGGAAAAAGAAAGTGCAACTTGGATTAAGCTTCCTATTGCATTAATTTGAAGTGTTGCCTAAAATTCTGCATCTGGAGCACTGGAAAAAATAACAGTTCTCTAACACGAAGTTCTATACAAGGTCATACAACCACAGACACATGATCTAGTTCAGGGTTGGGGTTTTTTGCCCTTTTTTTTTTTTTTTTACTCATTTTATTTTGTAACAAACTCTTATTTGCAAAGGAGAAAGGCCTTGTCTTAGGAAAGGCCTTCCCTTGGGCAGTATTTTGAGTAGCACCATTTATTTCTCTTTTAGGGGAAGCTCCAGGTGAACGAGGCACTTTTCAAAGACAGACCCTCAGGCAGCAGCTCCTTTTGGTCAGGCACCAGTGTCACACTTTCCTTGGCTCTGTGGCTGACAGGAGGTGCGATATCCCGGGTGAACATGTGATGATAAGGGACAGCAAGAGGGTGCTTTGCCTTGCACTTTGTATTTGATGTTTGGAAGGTCCATGGCCGGGGCTAATACACTGCCTGCTGGAGAGCTCGAGTCACTTCATTGTGACTCAGAGGCCAGGGAAGTGAATCTCATTATAGACCTAACCTGCAGATGAATACAAATCTTATCTTTCATTATAAATGACGTCTGTGAAATGCAGCTTGGCTTCCTAACAGAAAGAACACTCCAGCTCAATACTAATACAGCAGCTCCATCCTGTCCTGTGACACAGTGATCAATTGCTTGTTCTTCTTCTGCTGTGGCTGTAACACATCTTCCTCGAGCAGGGAAGCACTTTAGTCTAATGTGTGGATTTAATTTTCCCATCATTCTTCCTGCTCAGTAGAATATGTGTCTGAGCTATGGGAAAGAAATGTAAATTTTTCCAGGAGGCTGTGGCTGGGAGGAGTGATTGAGAAGCAGAGGGCTGTGAAGAGCTCGTAGCAGTAATTGCTTCATGTCCTGTTCAAGCTATTCTTTATGATCTTCTGTGACATGTAGGAATTATTTCCATGCTATGAAGACAGGGGCTGGGTACAACATGTAAACCCCTCTTTCTCCTGATTCAGAGTCTACCTCTGGTGGTGCTGGAAGATTTTATGCACTGTCTGGCATTAGTGGGGATTAGATCAACCTGTGACTGCCCGTTTTCCTGCAGGATAGGTGGTTTCTCCCTAACATAGGTTTGGAAGATTATGAGTCACATTCGCTTGTTACTTTTTCTGCAGAAAATTTTTTTTTTTTTTTTTTAAGAGATTGCCAAGAAAGAATTTCTTTTCCATGTAAATAAAAAACTCCGTGATCCTGCTAGATATGACCATTTAAAGGAAAGAGGAAAAATATAGGTCAGTTAAAAAGCATAGAAAAGCACAATTCTACAGGTTCTTTTATAAAGACCAGGGAGAGCTGCTTCTAAACTTGTTTCAGTATTACTCACTAGAGTTTGCACAGGCTTGCAGAGGGCAGCTTGACTTTCTGAAAGCCTGTCAAAATTGCCTTACATAGGGTGGTGGTGCCCTTTAAGAGGAAAAAAAGTGTCCTCAGACTTAGAATCGTAGCGTGCAGGTGGGGTTTCCTTTGTGGCCGCATATCTCGTTTTCTTGATCTAAAAATAACAAGTGACAGCAGATATTTTGTTGTAGTTGCCAGCTTATTCTCAAGTCCAGGTAATTTGCTTCTGCTTCAGAAGTGGTGGGACACCTTGAACTGGATCACCTGGCAGCTGTCTTGGAAACACATTCTCCCTGAGGGCTGCAAAGCTAGGCAGAAACTGAAAACAAGGGTTAATTAGGAAAGAAAGGATAATTATCTGGTTTTCTTTTTTTTTTTCTTTTTTTTATGTTGCAACCTTCACTGACCTATAGCTGCTGTTAGTTCATTTCCCATTCCGTACTGGTACCTCTGTGCATTTCAAATGGCTTTGCCCACTGCTTCTCTGCTCAAATAAAACCCTGGGGATTCTTCAGCCTTTAATGAAAATTACAAAAGCCTTTGCATATTGTGCAATTACCTCTCCCTTTGTTTTCCTACAAAACGGATTCAGCAGCTCCCCGGTGGGACACCAGAATTAGCATGTCAATATCACAACATCTCTCTGCGGAGTCATGGGGGGTTTGTAGCATTCTGATTCAAGGTTATATGTTTTTAGGTGCAAACCACTTTGAAATGAGCTGTTTGCGCTGGCACCTTCCGGGGATGTGAACAGTGAGTAGGTTGTTCATTCCTGTCCTGGCTGCAGGGACTGTCATAGGCATTAAAACAATTGCAGTTTAGGATGAGAGGTTTTAGAAGAGTTTGCCTCTCCAGCACCCTGCCCACTGCTGCTGCTTCCCAGAGTCCTTTCACATAAGACTCCCTCTGCTGCACCAGTAGCTTTACATGGAAACAAATTTTATTTCTCTTCCATCTTGGCTTTAAGCAGTGGAGCCCTAGCAGTGACATTCCTATTTTCAACTAATTTTCAGCATATGCATCTTCACTATGCTTTTCCTGACATATATACGGTGTGTAGGTAGTGAACCTCTTCTAAGAAAAGAAAAAGTACATCTATACAGATATGTGTATATATATATAGCTTCAGAAACACAAGCCATTCTGAAAAATTTCCTAGGGCAACGATATAACATTGATATAATGGTGTTTTGAAGGTTAAATGTTCTAATTAAAGTCTGTCTCCAGTTATGAATCATCTGACTTGCACTAGAAGTCAGAAATGTTGTCTGTATTTTTCAGCTTGCATACGAGAAAAAGAAAATCAAAAATCCTATTTTTGAAAGCTCTGATCCTGTTTATGCAATCTGCCTAAGTAGATTGTGCTCTTCTGATAAGAGGCAGGTAAAACCAAACAACCAGTACAACAGAGAGCAGCAACACCCAGCATCTGGTGCAAGCACAGTTTGCACAAAGCAGTGCTTCATCTCTCAAACCCCCATCGCTAAGCCACAACTCTGCAGGGAGATCAGGACAAGCTTGGGAATTGCCACGTCCATAGCATTGCTGCAGAAGAAAACCACAGACTAAGTGAAAAAACATTACCTCCCATTTCTCTTTGAAATTGTTAAACTAAATATCATAACAAGACTTTCTGTTAGCAGAATGGTACTCCACCCTGTTCTTAGCAGGATTGTGCTCCACCCCTTCTCAGCTCATATAGAAACATTAGCTCTGTCTCTGACCTGAAATTTGTATGTAGCAGGTCTTATTTTTTTTCCCCTTTCTTAGTGCACTCAGTTGATTTCGGAAAGCATTTTACCCATCCCTTCAAACCATAACTTTCAGAAAAGATTAGCAGTATCTGATGACATTGCAGAGTTTGTTGCTGATGAACCAAGTGAATGAAGTTTGGGTGGTGTGTACTCCTGGACAGCCTGAAGCTCTCTTTTTTTGCATGAGAGAATAAAAGCCGCTTGAAAGTGCTTGTAGCTGGATCAGGCTGCATATTTGGCTCATTCACCTCTCCTCCTTCTGCCTCACTTTCCTCACTGTAAACTGGGAGTAATGATGATGACCTCCTCATTACAGTGCCTTAAAGAACAGAATTCCAGAGAGCTGCTGAGCTCACCAAGGCTGATACAAGAAGCGTGGGCACCTACTTCAGAAGTCTGTTCTGGGAGCAGCAAAAAGTTGACTTTTTGTACTCCAAACAGTTTTCTAGGCCTAGATCTGCATGTCCTCAGAAGATCATTGTACCTTGTTCACTTCAGTTGCTGCTGATCTGCTTGTCCATTCTTCTTCCTCCTTTCCCTGCTAAGAACTTGTGAAGATGAAAGTTCACTTATTCCTAAATATGTTTTCTCTTCTGCTTTGATATAAACAGCTTCAGAGGATCCTCAGCCTCAGCAACATCCCACTGGATGCTGCTGGGCTTGCTGCAGCTAAAGGGCACCAGAACATTCAATGCAACACGTGCACTGACATGTTTCAGCAGCTCCTGGGGGTCACCTGGAGGCAGAGGGACCACGACTGTTGCCAGAAATGGTGCATGAGCAAAATGACAGCCTAATCAGGCAAACAAAGGCCCATGATGAAAGAACAGCCAGCAGACATCTCCAGCTAGCAGACAACACACAGCAAAATAAAGTGATTTGCCAAGGACGGGGCTGGGCCTTATCTTGCTGTACCTCTGGGGTGAGAGCTGGGTGTATACAGACAGAGGGCAACGTACCCTTATTCTGGATGAACAGATGCTTTGGATTTTGAAGTGGTTTTATTCCTTCTCCCACCCCTCCCTTTTGGTGTCTTTGCCTCCTTCATTTTTTCTCTTTATTTTTTTCAGGCCTGCTCCACACCATCCCTGGCATTCTCTGTCCGTCTCTCCAGCCAGGTGGCCAGGTGAAGTCTGTCATCAGCCAGCCCTCAGCTCGCTCATTGAAGTGCTTGCAGGCAGCTGGTGCCAATTCCTCTTCTCTCCAGTAATAATGGATTCCCTGGGACACCCTCTGCCTTAGCTGTAACTTTGGTCTTGAACAGAATAACTTGACCGTGCTAGGAGCTGGAAACAATAGCTACTAGCTCAGGTCTTTCTGCCTTCTCCCTGTGCCTGTTTACAATTCCACCTGCTCTGCCTGGCCTCCCAGTAATCTGATCGTTCCCTCAGCTTCCTGCCCTGTGTCCCAGGAGCTGCACAATTACGGGGAGAGAAACAGCCGTAGACTGGGGAGATAGAGTGTAGGGGTTTGGACAGTGATATTGAGTAATTCATCAACAGCAGCATCCCTGTGGAAAACAAGTTATCAGCAATATGAAAGGTGTGTGACCTTCCCCTCTGAACACCAGAGCAGCAGTAGGGCCCAGCTCAGAATGCTAATGGCTTCGTGTAGGGCTCCTTGTCCTCCATCTGTGCTCTGAAGTACAAGAAGAAATCTGCTTCCACGGGAAAACACTTCCAGCAAGGTCCATGGGGGTGTTTGTACAGCCCCACAAAGTGTCTGTGTAACTCCTTCAGCAGTTTAGAGCTCCTGAAGGTTTCCACCAGAAGGACTCCTTTTGTGTGCACAGAGCAGCAGTCTCGTGGTGCTGTGCAGTGTTATTGCCTGCTCTTGCTGTGGCCAGACGCTCTGTGCTGCTGCAGCATGGGGGACCACAGCACTCATGGCTGTGAACCACATCTCCGAGCCAGCAGCTGAATTACAGCTGTCCAGGTTTCCATTTTAGTCACAAAAGAAAAAGAGAATTTTGTCAGAATTTTGCTCCTGCGAAGGGTGTGGGGGGAAGAGCTTGGTCCTGTGCTTTTTCTAGAAGTGCATTTCTGCAGGATATTGCTGCTGATAAACTCCCACCACTGTTCTCTTACCCCATGCATCTCCTCTCCCATAAATCCCACACTTTTGTGTCAGTCCCCCAGTCCAATGAAACATAGGGCATGTGTGGCACAGATGTCCAGTGACCTTTCCTGTAACATCTGAGTCCTGTGCTTTAAAGGATACATTGGCTTTCCATTCCATACCACTTGATATTAAAAGTATCTCAATTGATAAAATCAACTTAACTAGATTTGTGCTGTCTCATAGATTTGCACGGCTTCAATGACCCAAAACAGCCTTGTTAACTAGAAGAAAGAACTTTGGTTTTTTGTCCTTCAGTTTTCAAAGAGAGAATTCTGTGGGCCAGCAAGTCTTCAAAGTCTGTGTTCTGTGGTCCAAGAGCTAAAAACAGTCACAAACTTCACGACCAGATGGATGAAAACTTAAGGCTCGTCTTGCTCTTCTTTCTCCTTCAGCAGTAAAAAAAAAAAGAGTCACTTTTAAAAGGGTTTATTGGTTGGAATTTTTCTCTGCCTGTAACTGGGAAGAAACTAAGAAACCACGGCAAGATCACAGATTTAGACTAGCTATAGGGCTTACAGTCCTGAGAAATGTTCGCAAAACCGAGTGATGTATCACTCAAATATGTAAATAAGTTTCTCATGGGGAGCTCTCAGGCTCTGCCTCAGAGGAAGTGTTTTGCTTAAATAAGCACAGAACAGCTTTGTTGTTGCAACTTTGTGGAGCCTGTCCCTTCAGGCTGCTAGTCCCAAAAGCTGTGCAAGTCCTCACCAGGCTGGCTGAAGAGCAGGCAAATGTGTTCAGCTACAGGCACTGCCTCTCCAGTCCTGCCAGTGCTCCTCTCCCAGCTCTGGTGCAGGCTGCTGCTGCTGCCCTTCACTAATAATAGACCACTTGTGTTTTCTTCAGGGAAGGAACACAGTCCATGTGGGTTGTGCACCGTGAGGGTGATTCTGAAGTGCATTTTTTGTGGGACTAAATTAAAGTGATTCAGCTTTTGGCTTGCTTTGAAATTAGTGCAGTTGTGCTATGACAGTTGTGGATCCTTTTCTTACCAGAAATACAAATGTGAGTTGTCCCTTAAAATGATGGCTATTCCTGCTTCTCTGCAGCAGCCTCCTTCCTGACAAAGAACACTAGAATTGTTTCGCCATTATTTTTGACAACTCTTCCACCTATCCCCATGTCTTTAAAACAGGGATTTGGAGATCTTCTGTGCCACCATGAAGAACTAATTTAAAGCATAGAACTTAAAGTTTTAAATAAATTATTCTCAGAATAAATTATTTTCAGAATATTTTAGAAGAAGATATAGTTCAAGAGATCCAGAGAAAATAGTCACGAAATGGAATGAAAAGGAGGAGGAGGTGTAGGCATAAGAACAGCAGAAAAGACAGAACCAGGAGAGAGGGAACAGAAACTCGATGAAATCAGGATATAAAAGCTTATAAATCTCTTTATTTTAAGGTACAAAAAATACCAAGTCCTAAAATATGATCTTTTCCTGGCAATGACCACACTGTGAAGAAGTTTGCCTTTTGGAATAAAAAGGGTGGGTGTGCTCAGGGGCAGCATTCCAGCCTTGTGCTTGAGGCCTCTTTTCTTCTGTGCCCATTTCAAGCAAATGCTATTACAAGCCACACATGGGCACACACACAAAAAACACTTAAGAAAATAGAAGTAGGCTTTATTTGAGTCAACAAAAACAGAGCAAGTTTTGCATGCAGACGGCCTTCTCTGGAATCTGACTGGCTTTCAACACGTCAGCGTGGCTGTGTATCTCTCTGAGTTACTGTGACAAGAGCTGAGAATGGGCGGCTGGCTGTTTTCCTGCAGTTTTTGAAAGCAGTTTTCAGAGATTAGGACTATTTTGGAAAACCAGGTTTTAGAGTCTACTTTCAGAAGGTGCTTGAGATTAGCAAGTGACTTTTGCTACTCCGGTATCTCCTTCAAAGATGACAGAGGTTAGAGGAGAATCAGTCATAAAGGAGAACTGAATTTGATTTCTTGTCACATTGTGCTTGTCTAGGGAAGTGTTTTTCAGAGGTTTGTCAGACCCAGCTTCATAGCACGCATTCCAGCAGTGAGAAAGGGCTGTGATCAAGGGAATAAACATACTCCAGAGTACAATACATCTACACTGGCTTGGCATGTGGCCTCTTGCATTGGTCGGAAAGAAGTGGCATCAGCAGGCAATAAAACAGGCAAATTGATTTTGCTTGTGTTTTTACTAATTATTTACTTTTTTACTTTTTATTTTCCTTCAAATTTTTTGTTCCCCTTGTTGACTTTCTAGTGTCCCGGGTTTACTTCCTGGTCTCAGAAATTAGGCTCCCTCCCCCAGTGGGAAATCATTCAGCCAGCATGGTAAATGTTGTGTGGCTGCTTTCAGAGAACAATTAAAATGACTGCTGCTAGTATTAATCACAGTATTCCTGAATCAGTTTTATAAGGTAATGTCTGGAGAAACGAGAAGAATCCTATTTGCACGACAAACTGCATTAACTCCACTGACACCCAAAAAGAGCAGCAACTTCACTTAGCACGGACTGGGGTCTCTCCTTTCATTTAAGAATGCCTTCCTTCTGACATTTATATCTGCTTTCTACTAAGCAAAACTACTCTTTCTGTATAACTTGGGTCACATCCACTGAATCCAGCGACAGATGAGGGACCAAAACTCTAAAAGATGTGTCCCTTAAACACTGCTGAGAAGCGAAAAGTTAATGTGTCCATCAGCACTTATTCTCTTTCCTTTGTTCTATTCAATAGTGGTACAGGAACTTCCCCAGACCTCACTTTTTGTACAATTTAATTGTGTTGTAACTTGTTATAGTAAAAAACTATAGAACAATATTTTCAGAAAAGCAAGATCAGTAGGGAGACACAACATCTTTTACTAGCCTTGCTGATATATTTGGAAAAATCAGATATCTTGTCAGGTTCTGAGACTCTGCAGGTGACTCCGTGCTTTGAAAATATTTTATATCTGCTCTGATGAATGAAATGTTTTATATCTGCTCCAAGCTTCACTTTCTCTGGCCACCAAAGCTACAAAAATGCTGCTATCAAAAACCACGCAGAGGATCATTCTTTCACCCCATAGGCCATTAAAAAATGTTATTAGTGTATGTCCCTGAAGATTTTGGGACTGAAGAAGAAATGCTTTTTATATCAATGGGCAGCAATTTCTCTCCAGCTCTTGTCTGGTGTTGGCCTTTGATCACTCCTGCTTCACATCAGTTTTGATTATCTCAGTGCTGAAGCCAGGCTGAATCCTCCTACTCGCTTCTGGATATTCCCCCTGCTCCCCACTCAACCTACCATCAGGCCAACAGCTTGTACTCTGTTTAGAAACATATTTCATAACTGTCAGCTTCTGGTATCAGCTTTTATAGACATGCAAAATAGCTTTCCTTCCCCCTGCATCCATATGCTGAACTACCAGATTACAAAGATGCCCTTTTTTAAAGTTCTAATTTGTGAAGTCTCATTAAATTGAGAATTAACTGCAAAGTGAGATTTAAAACAGTTGCCTCTCTTAAGTAGTGCTACATGGCTATGAAAACTGTTTTCTTTGACTACCCTAGGTAGTGCCTGGTTGTGAATCTTAGACCTAAAATTTACTTTTTAGTTACATTTAGTTCAGTTCCCAAATGGACATCCAGGGAAATCTTTCAGCCTAACTTCTGCGCCTTGGATCATATGCCTGACATACTGAAGGGAAACAGAAATCAGGAGAGAAAACAGAGGCTGGAGAAAGGCAGCATTTTGGCCAAGGTCAAAGGGAAGGTGGGAGCCAAGGGAGAGCTGCACCATCTCAGCTCCAGGATGTGCACCAGGTGCTGTTCCTGAGCTCCCTCTCTCCCTCCCTCATATTTTCTAGCAGCCATTTGTCATGGCTTCACAAGCAGGCTGCCTGGGCTCCTGCAGGCTGAGGATATTTGAAAAGCAGAATACAAGATCATGTGTTTTTCTCACTACAAACTAGATGAATAAAATTTGTGCTTGGGTTTGTATTTATGCATGGCCATTTTTCCAGGATGAAGTAATATATTAAATGCAAATGTTTATTAATGCACCTCCATAGTTCCACTTAGGCCAGGAAGGTGAAGCATGTTTAACCAATCTGTTAGCTGCCTTTGGCTATTTTCCTAAGGGTTACCACAGTGGGTTGTAATGCTCATTTAAATTCCAGCATCTTCCCATCTAAGACATGCTGGCATTCCAGCTTCATTGGCCTCCTGTTCACACAAAATCCAAGCAGTGTATATCGGCCTGGCTATATTTGCACTTAACCTGGATACAGACCTGCCGCTGGAAGAGAGGTGTGGCACAATTTAGGATGGTTTGGGCCAGTTCTATGCCAGGCTATACCAGCAAGGATATGCATAAAGCTAGGTGTTTTGATCAGTATGGTTATAGCAATTCCAGAGCAAAAAAAAGGGTACCAAAAAAATCCCATACAAGCACAAAGTTACCAAAGCCAATATTTGTATTGTGGGCTAAACTTGATTGTCTTTCAAATGTGTTGATTAGCAACTGACGAGCTAACACATCTGCTAAATGTTTCATTTTTATTTAGAGAGCAAGCACTCCAAAGTCTTGGTGTTGGATATGGTCACTTTTCTTGTGCTTCATTAGCTTCGTGCCTGGACCCCCTGAGTTTTACTATCTACCACAGTAACAGTAGTGCAAGATGCCTTATTCTTAGAAAAATGAACAGACACTCTTTATTTCTTGGGCTTTCTTCAGTTTAAACATTCAAATTTGTGCAGTTTTTTGCTGTATTTGTATGTTCTGAAGAAAGAGCAGGTAGAATCTGTGAATGACATATTCTTTTGCTGACCTTGTCTTCATCCCAAGTTGTGGATCTTTTTGACCGATGGACCCCCATACTGTCACATTTGGATTTGGTACATCAGCTTAGGGCAGAGACATGGCCCACATGAAGGCTGTCTCCAGGTAGAGTAATTTGTTTTCAGTCTGTAAGATTTCAAAACTTAGAATGGTTTATCCCTGAGTGCTCCTTGGATGCCATTTCGTGGTAGCTTTATAAAAGTGTGACTCAGAGCCTGTAATTAATCCCTAAAGCATTTCATTCTTTGACAAGTTTTGAAACACATGGGACTTCACAATAATGGTGAAATAGTTTCCAAAATGTCTGTATGAGTTCAGCTACAACATTTCTGCTGGGAATATAGCAACATGTTTATTTCTGTGCTCAGAAGAAGAAAAATCCAATAAAGATGGATGTATTCCACCTTAAAGCACGGAACAAATAGTGAGATTCAAAAATACCTGTGTATATATATAAACTTTATAATAGACTTCTGTAGTTAAATTTCCTCTTGATTTGTTAAACAGGGAGAAGAGCTGGGAGAACTTAATGATGACTTAATGGGAGAAGGCTATCAAATTTTTGGGACATTGTTCACAGAATTATCTACACTGTTTGAAGGTAACTATCCATATTGCTTTCCAAGACTGATTCATTGAGTGTAATTATTTCGGTGTAGGATTAGAATAAAGATTAATTTAGGTAATTTGCTGTCCAGGGCCAGTAGCAGATGCTTAGAAATGAGCACCAGCTTATGATTTCATAATACAGCTTAAGCCAAGATAAAAGCTTGCTGCTGCCAAGAGGGAAAGGTCCTGCCCTTCTTTTCAGCTTCTGCAGCCCCAGCTCCTGGCTTCATAAACCCCAGATTGCCTGTGCATTGCTGGTGCTCCTCCAGACACACAGTAAGCCAATTTACTGAAATGGCAGAAAGGTCACTTAAATAATAACAAAAAGAAGTGCTTTTGTCTTTGGTGAGTTGAGCTGGCTTGCCTCATGATCCGTCAGGTCGCAGCGCCAGACGGAGGGGTCACGCACTTGGGATCAGTGGATGTGGGAGGAAAGAGCAGGGAAGGCTGGATAGGAATGGAAGCAAGAACTAAGAAGGGGGGAGTAAGGGGGAGGAAGGCTTCCAAGCTGTGTCAGCAATGAGACATTTATTTGGCTAAACCGTCTATTTTTGCCTGTTTGACACCTACTGGAAAATCCAGCTGGTCTTCCCAGAGCAGCATGTACAGTGGGTGGAAGAGCTCTGTCCTGAATGGAAATATCTCATTTACAATTTATGAAAAAGTCTGTATGGGGGCTCTGGAGGGTTGTTTTAATTTTTTGCACACGTGCATTACTTTACGGTCATTGTTGTTGAGTTTTATTGTCCATTTTATTGCTTGCTCAGTCAACATCATGCAATCCTTCTGCAGCTGTTCACAGTAGCCAGAGCTGGAGGCCACACATGATCCCAGTATCCAGAAATCAATTTATAACCTGGAGACTCCATTATGTCACTTTTAGCCTGTTTCATGTCATTTATTGATATGTTAAAGAATAAAGATCCCAGCACTGAACCTGGGAGGATGATGATAACTGCCTTTCTTTCCAGCGGGAAAACTGTGTTTACTTCAGTGTTCTCTTTCCTGCTTCTTAAACCATTATCAGTCCTTGAGGGAATCTTTCCTTCCAAACTCAGAGGGCTGTAGAGCTTTGAGTAAGGAGTGCTGTTGCCACCATTTTTGGAAGATGGCAAACTTATCACTTGAGCATTGATTGTGTCCATGTGATGGATGACATGGACATCTTCCCTGGACAAAATGAATGGGGATACATAGATCATACAGATCATATTTACTATTTGTTCTCTTCTTGGGTGGGGAATTTCTTCTGTGATTTCCACCAGTGGCAGGGAGCTCTTGTTTAAGGTTTGTGCCATACTGCCACCTTTCATTCCTCTAGCACTTTGTCAATGCTAAACTATAGATCACGAGTCATGGCAGCTCCACAGCTGAAGTGCTTTAAGCTCTTGAATAAATATCATCTGATCTGGGTAGTTTTGCACTAGTTCAGTTTCTCAAGTTGCTCCAAGTCATCCACTATCGATTTATTAAGCTGAGGCAGTTCTTCCTGGTGAAGAATGCCCCCATTGCAGGAAATTCATGGACACTTTTAGGGCCATTAGATGCTTCTGAAAATCTCTGAGGTTCTTTTGTAGCTCAGCAATATGTCCAATCACAAACGTTAAATACGTAGTCATTGTGGTAAGCAACAAAAAAAAAAAAATCCCTGTGAATTTTTTTTATTGTGTGTGTGTGTGAAGGAAGAACTTGGAAATAGTGGAGCTCAGTAGAGACGTGCTAGGCATGCCCAGGAACCTGGGCTGGTAACACTGCAGCCTGACATCTGCCAGCAGCTGAGCAGCAGGAACCAGCCTGACTTGCAGCCTGACCTTCCCAGGCCACGGGGCACCTCCCATCTGGGGAGGGAAGTCAAGAAGACAGTACAAGGTGGGACAGTGGTGGGACATGAAACAATAAGTTGGTTCTTAAAGAGAAGCCAGGCTGCAGACCCACTCTGGGGTGCTGTTTGCTCTGTCCCACCCCTGACAGGCATAAGTCAGGTCACTGCGTCTTTTCTCTTTTTTTTCACGCATTCTGTAACAAGAAGTTGAGGACTCATTTTGCCCTCTGAGTCTTGACATACACTTTGATCATGTTTTCAGCTGTTGTTTTTCACAGAATCATCATAGAATCACAGAATGGTGTAGGTTGGAAGGCATCTTAAAGATCATCTAGTTCCAAACTCTCACCATGGGTTTTTTTTTCTCCTGAACTGCAAAATCTAACACAATATAGACAGAAGTTTAATATAATGGCCTGGGTTTTTTTATTACGATTTCCCATTATGGAATGGTTATGAGACAGTTCACAATATGACCGTTAGATTACCTACCTAGTAATTTATTTGTTTTTTAAAATTCATCTGAAATGTGGACCCTAAATGCTTATTTGGATTTATAACAAGGCTACATGACATGAAAAGTGATGCACATATACCAGCTTCTGTTGCCTTTCAGCCTTTTTGCTGTAACTCAAAGCCTTTTTCTTGTACTTTAACAGGCAGATGCTCTTTTGTTTTACCCATTTCTGAAAGCAGAACAGGAACTATTTCATTACTCCCTCTAGCCCAGGTCAGGTGCTGTGAGTGATCAGCTATCCAGACATTCAGCATGCCAAGGAAGGTAGGACACATTCCCCGGACAGACAATTTCAGGGCCAGGAGACTTGTACCCCTTGGCTTTGAGCTGCTGCTCCTGAGGCTGGCAGGAACCTTTCTTCTGAGATTGATGGTGGGTACCCAGAGTCACAGGCAGCCTCTCAGCATCAGTTATTTTGTTCTGATAAAGCTAAACAGGAATGTCACTTTGATTTGTTAGTTAATCATCAGCATTTCACTTTTTTTTTTTTTTCCTTGGAGCTTTTTTGAGCCTTGGTTCCTACTGACTTACAGAAACTGCTTACTCACTTGTTTCTCTCCTAGATGTCTTCCAGTCAGGAACATAATGAATATCAGCCAACGTCACTGTGACAGTATTGCAGATACCTCCAAATATTGCCAGACTGCCACACCATACATTAAGGTTTCATTGTGGAAACCAGAATTTGATGAGAATAGCACTCTAAGAGTGGGACTGTTTGGTCATTGGAATGATTTATCTGCCCTTTGGAGTGGATACCCTGTAAACCAGAATTATTAAAATCAAGGGCACAGAGATTTTTGTTAGGATGTACGTGCTTCAGCCTCAACAAAAACTGTTACAGAAGAGAGTGATGGTAGGAATCAGATGATATTATGACAGTTTTCTCTTTTTTTTTTCTCTTAAAACTATATAAATTCTATCTGTTGCACTAGAAGTCTCTTTCTGAATTATTTACCAGTTTATATTTTTATCGTCTTTCTTCACTAGAATAGTAACAGAATAAATAAACAAAAGTTTGGGGCTTTTATTCCTGGAAGGCAGAAAAAATCCACGCTTCAAGTCACAGTCAGCATCCCCTCTTTTTTCCCCTCCTTTTGGTCACCACTGAGAACAGATCTATTCCTCCGCCTCTCCCTAGGTATGTGCTGAGCTCAGAAATTCCACATCTCATAGCTATGTCTAGAGAGAGTTGTCATATGCCAAAGTCCACAGTGGAAAGGACTGGGTCTTCACTGTGTTAGGTATTTTTAGTGTCTGGCAGGATTGGTAGAAAAGGTAGCAAAGCAAACGAAATTAGTATGAACCTCAAGGTGGAAATAACTCATCCAGCAGACTGAACATCTTTGCTATTAGAGTTTTCTTCCTCTTCAAGTCTATTTCAGTTGTAGCCAAAGATGCTCAAATCCAAATACTCAGACAATTTTACAAATGAATCTGTGGCTCATTCCGTGATGCACTGAAGGAAATGCTAGTTCCAGTTCAATTCCTAGCAAAAAGTACACACTGCCTCACACTCCTTGCTCTCACAACTGGTTGTCACCCTTACCTCTGATTTCTTCCAACCCACTCAACTCCTGCTGTTCCATGGAAAGCTTTGCTTTCATACTTTGCTTTCGTTTCATAAAGGTGATCTTTATAAGTGTTTACTTAAATGAACAAGATGCTGCTTTTGTACTTGTTCTGTGTTTCTCATACCATTAAGTAAGTCCTTTTCCATTAATTCTGTTATTTCAGTGATCAGCTCTTTGCCTTCCAGAGTAAGGCAGCTCCTGGAAGGCAGCACACAGCATGGCAAACACCACCTTCATGTATTAGCTTGATCCTAGCTCAAGCAAAGTTCTTACCAGGCTTTTGTAAAGAATTGTGGTTTTCATCGCTTGCCATCACTTGATTGCTGTAATTAAATTATATCCCTAAAACTTTACTTTTGTTTCAACCAAGTTTTCCTGCTCAGAATGCAAGATTTAATCGCCATGTTCAGTGTTAAAGAACATGTTGACTCCCTTACCCTTTTAGTCCAGGAAACTAATCATAGGATGTGTCAGCCTAAAGTTCTAGTGGCAATGAATGTTTTCTCACATGAATAAAAAATGAGGAAGTGTGTGCTTGCACGTTTTCAAGCAGGTGGTTTCCAACAGCCTCGGTCTCTAACCAGCTGTTTTCTCTGTTCCCTTCTCATGGCTTCTGCAGCAAACATGTTATTCGGAAGATTAAGATTTTGATGAGGGAAAGTGGAAAGTCCCCAAACCACTTTTTTCCTGCAGCCTGCATGGCTGGCTGGGAAACATAAGATATGCCTGCTCGACAGCTTAGTGGAAAGGGGTAGAGCCAGCCAATTTCTTTTCCTCTGACAGCTGAAAACCTCTAGTTTTTCTCCCTCTTGTGCCTTCCTTGTCTCTACTTCTGATTGCAGGGGTCACCACAAACTAGTTCCACCTGGTTGCAAACAGCTGTGCTGTTAATTACTTTATTGGCCATCAAAGATCCCAGCAGGTAACATTTTTGCTTGATTTCCCATCTCTTCTTTATGTTCCTCCTTATCTCTGCAGTGGGAATCAACAACTTTCCCAATGCAAGAGGTGGATGCTTAAAATAATAATGTATTTAATTGCAAAGGAATGTTTGAAGGGAAAGAAAGTGCACTGTTCTCAGACATGCTTTGGTACTTCTGTTTGAATTACAGCCTGCAGGAAGGCATTGCTTCATCTACTGCCTCTACAAAGCACCATAGTCACAGGGTGGGATCACTCTGTCCCCTGGAAATGTCTGTTTTGTGTTGGTTGTCTTCCAGCTCCTTTTATAAAGCCACATTTTATAGGGCTATACAGTTATAAAGTCAAATATTATAGGCTTGTTATAGGGAGAAGTCCATGAATTATAGAAGATATATGATATAAAAGCAGATATAAACCAAGATTATTACTTTGAGGCATTCATTCATTTGAATGGTTCTCATAAAGAACGGTAATGTCAGAGATTGCACTAAACACACCTTCATCATGTGGGTAATCCAAACACCACCTTAATTTTCTCCCCAGTTCTACTGTTTAGGTAGAAAAATCTTGTACCAATGAGCAAATACATCCTCTTCAGCAAAGCAGGGGGTGGCTACCCTTGGCCTCCTGGTGGAAGATATCCAGAAACCGTTTAGGAAACACCGACTTAATTCTCCAGTATTGTTCCTATGAATCCCCTGCATTTATCAGTAAATAACTGAGACTATTAACTTAGAGTGTCAGCCTACTTCTTCTGGTACTTTTTAAGGCAAATATCTTTCCAAACAAGACAACAAAAGGACCACTGAGGAACCCATCAGAACCTCCTGGTATCCCCATGGCCTGCTGAAATAGAGTTAACAATTTTCAGAAGTGATAAAAGGGAAATGAAATTATGTTTGCTGACAATGAGTTGGACTTCATAACAAGACTGTTTAAATTTAATTTTGATTGCCCTGAGAAAGATGATGATAAAGCTTCTGGCAAAATGCATTGGTAATAAATGTTGCTAAAAGTACAGCAAAACATAGGAATAAATTGTCTGGTGGTTGTGGTGTGCCTATTACCAATAGTTTTTAATAAGACATTAGAGCTAGATAAACATCTGTCATTTTTGGGGCAGGCCAGTAGATCTTGCCTTGGGGCAGATGAATAAACTGGTTATTAGCCTGAGGTCCCTCAGAGCCCTAATTTTCTGTAATTGCTCACCATCCCAAGGAAAAGGCTTCTGCTCTTGTCACCCAGGCTACGAATGATCAAGGTGCTTGGTGCTGTCCTAGGTGTCTGGAGCCTTGTTATGTGCCCATATAACAAGTGAGGCAGTGGGGAGGTGAATATTCCTTCTGCCTTGCTGGTCTAGCTGACACTATTTTCCCCAACAAAACCATTGCAATCCTGCCCACAGCAGTGGTCAGAGCCTGGGCTGTGGTGTGAAGTGTTTTCAGCAGGCAAGGGAGCTGGGAAGGCAGGAATTCTGTGGGACACCTGTAGAAGCAATTTCACAATGTTTGTTCTGTGGAAGAAAGCCACAAACTTGGGAGAATACATCTGCAGGTGTTGCATCCTGCTGCAATGCTTATTTATCTGGCTGGCAGCACAGAAGTGTTCAGAGATTTAAGTTGTGTTTTGAATTCACTTAGAGGGAGTTGCCAGAAAGTCCAAGAAAATCTGTTCCTTTCCTGTTTAAAAAACTCCATAGTCTGTGGAATGTAAAACCACTGGAATGGAAAAAAAATCCTTTAAACAGTTAAAATGTTAAGCAAGTTATGTTTTCATAGGATGTTATTTTTTCTTCTATTTTAAAATTACTGATTTTTTTATTCCCTACGCATGCTGGATAGGCCTACTAAAAGCTTCTTTAACACATGAAATGTTTTGCCTACATAATTTCTGAGATGAAAAATGGATAGATGCTGTTAGCAGCTGATAAAGAACATCTCACTTAAGGTTCATTTCTATTGTTTGTGTCATCCCAATAAATTGTTTGGCACTTGCTTTAAAGCTTGTTCTGGAAGTCAAACTAGATATAAGTGTAGCAGTAATGGAAAATTATGTTTACTCTTACCTAAAACTTTGCATGACAAGGAATCTACAGCTGGATGGGCTCAAACTAGAAACTTCTTCATTAGATTCTTTTAAACGGAACTTATTTGTGCAAGAAGTGGAATCAAATGAAAATTCATCTTTAAAGTGGTGGGTTTCTTTAGTCTTTAAAATAAAATTGTAGGGTCCAGGATGATTCACCACATAAATAAACTAGATTAGCAAATATTTTATATTAATTTCTTACATTTACATAGGGCTATTCATCTGGGAAAACAGCATCCTGTGTAGATTTACATCCTACTCTTTTTGCATATGTACCAAACTCCTAAAATAAGCAGCAGATCAAATGCTTTTTAGCACTACAGAAAAGGATTAGAAAGGCAAAGAACTACCAGGAAAAAATCGTAGTTACATGGAATTATCAATGGAAATGTTTTCTTAGGACTAACTGAGACCAGACCACGTCGGTTTTGGAGAGCTGAAAGTTATTTAAAATTACCTCTATCTTGACCAGCTCCCAGGTAAATAAGATTTGTCTATTTCTATACTTTTATTCACAGCTGGGCAGGCTTTGTCATAGTGGGGTAAATCATGAGTGTGAGGAGTTTGTGGAAGTATCTCCTAGGAGCAAATTCCAGGAGAGAGCACCTAAGGGTTACTAAAACCGCAGGTACAGCTTCCAGTCCCAGTGGGCCGATTTTGGAGAACAGGAAGATATTAGAGACAAAACATTCCTCAGCATTGGTTTTGGGTTTACTGTAGAAGAATGTTATCAAACTGTCAGAGAAAGGAGAGTAAGGTATGTTGGCTGATGTGTATTTCCTGCTGCTGTGGGTGAACCAAGCACAACCACAACCTTCTACGCCAGCTTCTTTTCTGCCTTACAGAAACTGCATCTGAAACCAGACATTTCTAGACTAGAAAAACAAGGAAATGGTTGAGGTTTGAAGTTTCTCTCTGCTCTGCTTCCCTTTCACTTTGCCATTCTGGTAACTGCCCATGTTGAAGAGACCATACAACCTGCCAAAGAAAGCAGGGAATTAGCTTGATAGCAGTGCTGAGATAGCATCTCTAGGGGCACCGGTAGAGGAGCAGAATCAACAAAAAATCATGACGGAGTGGATAGGCTTTCTCTCTTTAAACCTCATTTTACTAGCAAACATTGAACCTTAAATATGAAATATCTCCTTGAAACCAATGTGGAAGCCCAAAATGGGACCTTTGTCAACAGAGCTATCTAGGTAAGAAAGCTTTCTAGAGGGTGCAAGCCAGACACCTCATGCAGTGAAACACAGGAGCTGGTAGCTTCTGGCCCTCAGAGGGGAATAACTTACAATCCGTGCATGAGTCACGGAGACAGGCAGATACAAATACTCTTGTTAGCTCCCTGAGAGATCAGCATTCCCATCAGGCCACCACCCTGCTACGTCTTGTACGCATTCTTAGCTCAAAGCAGATAAATAGGTCATTTGGGAAAAATGGACTCCAAAGAATTACAAAACTTCAGTAAAGGAAATGCAGTGTCACACTCTTAATTTTCTGATTGCTTTCGAAGATGCTGCTCAAAAGTTTGGGTTTACCTTTAAATATGTTGTGTCTATTTCAAAGTAGAAATTCTAAGGTAATGTAATTGCAATCTTGTGAAGGGTTGCACATCCTTTCACAGAGAGCTGAGTGCAGAGAGCCATTCAGGACAAGAATTGCCTGCTCTTTTTCTGTTGTTCTCTGAAAGAAAGTCTTTTTGACTTCTCAGAGGGAAGCCCAATGTTCCTGCCAAGGTAGACAGCAGAGAGAAGGAATGGGGAAAGACTGATGGAGTATTCTTCTGTGAATTTGTCTCATTGTTTCTGCAATCTGCATGTACCTTTGACCTTGTGAGCTTCCAATGACAGAGATTTCTACAATGCAGTGTGAAGTTCTTTTTTTGTGTTGCCAAGAGTAAGAAATTCCTTTAAGGCTTTATGGTAATATTCATGCAGCTCTCTGTTCATAGCTGTTGTTTAATGACAGATGGAATCAGACATTTGAACATGGCCAATGGTGAACCGTGACTCATTCTACCTGGCTACCTGAGTTATGTGTCTGTGAACAACTGAATTATAATCCACACAGGGAAGAGAAACTGATGTAAAGTGAAACAGTACAGTCCCAGGCAGGGGAAAAGAGCAAGGAAATTGCTAAAACAAAAGGAATTGTTTCTCCAGAGTTTTAGCTCCCAGAATCTTTTGTCTGAGTCTGGTTTCCAAACTTCTCAGAGGCTGTTCTGTTATTCCTGCTTGGGTCCCAACACTTGTGCCTAGAGCTGGACAAACAGGCTTTGACTGTCAGCAGAAGCAGCTGGATGCTCCCACCTCTGCTCTGTTTGCAGGTTACAAGGAACACAGGGAAATGCTCCAAGCTAAAATCATGACAACACCAACAATAGTCCCAGCACATACCTTCCAGATGATTTTATGGGAACCAGCACTTCATGAATGTGAGTAGCACTCAATCTTTTTCCTTCCCTCACCACTGCTGCTTCTGCCTTAGGACACATGACTACTTTTTCCTGTCCCATGTAAGGGAACCACATCAGCAGCTCTTCTAAGATGAGAGATATGGTGGCTAAATTAGAGCAGCCACCATGGCGTCACCAGAGCTGTAGACTTGCTTGGAAGAAGTGTCTATTGCAGGTCAGTGAAATATCTACTTCACATTTAACTTTATATACACAGTATTCACTTGCACATGTATGGCTTGTGAGATATTGCAGCACTTCTAAGTCAGATTAAGAATTCCATAAGGAATACTTTGGGGTTTATCCTCTGGGATTTGTTCTCAGCACTTTACAGCTGCTGTAAGTAAAACTGTACAAATAACTAACAAGTTACGCATGGAAATTGAGCTAAGATGTTGTCTTGCTCTTTGCAGTTTTTTTCTTTTTTTGTTCATATTTCTAGAGCCTACAGACAGAAAATGAGATCTCTTTGAAGAAAAGCAGAATGCTGCCTCTCTTTCCCAATTTCTCTGTTCTTCGGGGGCAATGAACTGACACTGCAATCAGTCAATACTTAACAAAAGTAAGGTACAATAACATGACAGCAACAGTCTCTTGTGCTGTGCAATTTGCTATTAAATCCCTTGGGTATCAGGCAGATTATCTTAGATAGGCTGGCTTCCATTTCCACTCTTCCTGTATATCATATTTGCCCTAAAAATATTGTTCCAAAATTTACTCTTATACAACTAATCATGAGAAATGAGCTTGACTTTTGCAGGCTTAATATTACTGATATTTCCTCCTCCTTCTCCTTTATAAACTTTATTTCTTTAATGGATCTAGCTGACTTTTCACACTCCTCAAAAAATGTGTGGCTATTTCCTGAATGAAATAACCATGGTTTACCTCCCTGGTGACGGCAAAATCAAACTAAATTTAAAAAAGCCTGGACTTCCAGCTATCCTTAAAGAAGGCTTTCTCTGTACCACATTCATATGCTATTCATGGAGGGTAGTAGAGAGGTGGCAGTCAAAACCCACAGCATCCTTAAGAATCCTTGACTGCAGTTAAACTCCAGGAAAAGTTTCTCATTGACTTTCTCTGAACCAATAATCTTCCAGTCTCATCAATGTTCATTTGTCTTTGCTGAACTGTCTGTAAAGAGAGGTGAATTTTCCAGACTTACCTCAGCCTGAGCCATGTAGAAGTTACTGTCTCTTTGAAATATGTTCTGACAGACATGAATTCTAATCAGGCACAGATGATTTTTCATTCACTGAAGACTTGAACCAAAAAGCAAGAGGTGACAAAGCTCAATCCTGCTAATCTTCTTTCCTCACTTTGCTAAACTTAATCAGCAATTGCTGGCACTGACCTTTCTTTCCTTGACATCAAGAAAAGGATGCTCCTACTGAATTAATCACTTCCAGCTTGGTGAGGAGGCCTACACTTCTCGTCAAGTGTGGGATGCAGATAAGGACATGCATTCCCGCTAATGATCAAACACAGGTGACCCCATTGACACCATTTGTTAGGTGGACAAAACCCAGCAATTGAAATGCTGAAGTAGAAATAAAGGGGTTGTTACACTCGTGCAGATCTTTCCCTTCACCTCAGAGAAAGGGGAAAAAACTTTGCAGATGGATACAGAATGAAATTACATTCTGGACATTATGGGACTCCATTTTGTCAGACACTTTTTTAAGCTTAAATGGAATGGGTGCTTTTTTACAGGACTTGGCCCTGTCGTGTGTGATGTGAAGGATCCAGAAGAGCAGCGTACACTAACATGTCACCCACTGGCCACATAAAGCCCTTCTGATCTGCAACGGGGAACTGCTGGTGATGGAAAAAAACCACTTGTAATACACAGTTTGAAGATGTTTTAGTGTGAGCTTATAATCAGAGTTAGTATTACTTTTTGAAAAAGATATTTAGAACAACATATAGAGCCTGGAATTCTGACATCCTCCTTTACTCATAAGAGATTCATTCTCAAGTAAGCATGACGATATCTCATTACTCTTGCCCTGGATATCTGGCAGCTGCCTAAAAGACCACAAGACCTTGTGATTAGGGAAGTAACAAGGGCAGAAAGAGAGCTGAAACACCTCTGAAATACATTTTCAACCACAAGGGAGCAAAATGTCTCTCAAAGATGGAAATGAAGACACTGGGATAATATTTCTTTAAAGTGGTAACCTGGAGAAACAGTATTCTTTCATGAAGTTGTATGTGAGTCTCACACAGATGCTCTCTCCAAATTCGCCCTCCACAAAAGACATAAAACCAAGCTGAATCAGGAGATTTAACTGTATTCTGAGTGTTAGTGGGTTTGTTTTTCACCTTAAAATGTGTCTTCAGCTCTGTAAACAAAATGTTGACATTCTGACTTCATAGTGACAGAAGATCTAAATAAAGACTTCTAGCAGGAAGAAAAACAGAGAAGAGAGCAAGCCAAGGCACATTAGTATTAGTATTAGTATTAGTATCAGTATTAGTATTATTCTAGCAATTAGAAAGCATTGCCCATTAAACTCCTACTCTTTTTTTTTTTTTTTTTGGTAGGTATTGTTGCCATGATCCAGGAAAAGTCTTCCTGAGAAGTACTCCTTGTAACCATTCCACCTAGAAGCAAGGGAGACAAGGCTACCTCTGACTGCAGGAGAGATCCTTATGGATGTGTCATGGTTCTGTCGGGTCCAGACATCTTTTGTGGGATCTCATTTAAGCTGTTTACAGCATAGACACTTGCGTCTGGGCTCTTTATCTAACCACTCTGAGAGGTCAAGGGAGAGAAAAAGGCACTGACTAATTCACTTAAACTCAAGGGGACACTTAGGGTGATCAAGACTATCTGCTCACTAAAAATGTCAAATTCTGTCCAGCAAGCATGAAAAGAGTCCGGGGGGAATACCTGTCAGGCATTTAGACCTAAGCAAAATTAATCTCGCCCTTTTCTTCAGCAGGTGTTGCATAAATTAATAGATCACAGACACAGGAATAACCAGATCATGTCCCCCATATGCCTCCAAATATGCTTGTGTGGCAAAACAGTGGAAATATTATTCCATCACTCCAGTAGCTCTCTACAGTTACACCAAAAGCCCCCATCTGCTGATGCAGCCATAAAACAGCTTACTGCTGCTGCAGAGGGGAGGTCAACATTGCTGGGTGTTTGCTGGCTGCTGTATTCTTTGTTTGTGGCAACAAACCAAATGGAGCACAGAAACCCAACAGGCTTTTTTGGCTTGCAGTCAAACTGTGAAATGGTCCCATCAGCTGGGCTGTAGCCAACACTACTTCTCATGTCAGGTATCCAGGGAAGAAAGCAGTCAAGCCTGCAATTCCTGTCTTTCCCATTCCCCCCTTCTCAGACTAAGCCAGGCATTTTAAATTCATCACTCTCCTTCAGCCACCTTTCCTCCCCTGCTTGTGTTTTTTCCCCCCCATATAAATATATACTCATATGTCCTTTGTCAAACATAGCAATCTGAGTATTATTACCATAGAAATTATATCAAGAACTATATAAAAAAGCCATTTCCTTTACCCTCTCCTTGCAATTATGGTCCAACTGCTTTAATAAACAGAAAGATCATTCCTTCCACACATCATTACCGTTGAAAAGATTAAAATAGTCTGGCTATCAAAAAGAAAGAAAAATAGCAGCCCACACACAGAGGAGCAACTTCTGCATGTAGCCATCCAACCCAAATTCCAGGACATGGCCCCTCCTTGGTAAGAAATGTCTCAGGATGCTGCTTCCATCCCTCTGCCCAAGCAGCCCTGGAGGTGCTGAAGAAAGAGGAAGGAAAGGCAAAAAAGATGTAACTAAACACCAGCCAAACAAACAACAGTGGGGAAAGGTCTCTGCCTGCAACCTGTCTGTAGCCCAGGAAAATCAATCAGACTCTAAACTGATTTCCAAAACAAGAGAAGAGGCTGGGAAGGGCCAATACTTCAGTGTCTGAGCCATTTTTTGTTCAGCTTTGCCTGTGCTATTGCACATAAGAATGTGCTATGATTTGCACTGAGGAGTGCTAGTTTATTATCCCGAAAAATGTGTTGGACAGCTTCATCACACAGACAAGAGATCCATTTCACTGATGCCTACTTTTAGCAAGGCAAGTTTTAAGAGAAGCCTATTGCTTCCTGTACTTTTGATGAAAATACATTTAGGCAGTTTTCTCTTAACTTGGGTCTTATTTGATAGGTTTTGTGTCCTTATTGTAGTGTTTAACTGCCCATAAAATTGTACTCAGGGAAGAGCTGTTACAAACATTGCATCATAACCACCCCTGGATTGTTCAGCGCTCGGTACAGTGTGGTCGCTTTCCTGACTGAGGCCTCAGTGCTCTATTACTGTGCAAATTATGTTAGAATGAGAATAGGAAATGGGAAAAGTGCTTCTCATTGATTATGAAGTTGAAGCTGTTTTATAAGCAATACAGGATAGTTTACCTTGTGACTCATGCAGCTGTACAATTCAATAACACCTATCTTATCCATAGTGCTATAATCAAGTCATGCTGCTTTTCTTGAGGCTGCTGCGTCTTTGTGTGCATCCACATTGCAGTGGAAACACTCATTTGCTAAAATAACCCTAGGTGTGTCATCCAGAGCTATGTCCTTGGCAATCTCATGTTACTGTTGAAAGCTCTGAGTCTCTTCTGGCTGTCTTTGATTTCGCTCTGTGTGTCCCTCAGCTTCCAGGGAGGTTGCTGGGAGCTCCAGCTGCTCTATCCAGACACCCCAGGCTGCACACAGAGGGTTCTTCGGGTCTGCACATTGGACCTTTGCTGGCCCAAGTGAAAGCCACACAGGCTCCACTTGTTGGGAACTCTGTGTTGTCCTTTTTTCTCTTCTTCACTTCTTAAAAGCAGCAAGATAGTGTAAAGAGATGGAAATTTTCTTCTGACCTCATTTGGATATCAAGGCCAGCCCTCATATCCTCAGGGAACAGACAAGTATGTGGGCTGAACATGCTGCTCGACACAATTTGTCTTAACAAAAACACTTGACTTGTAAAAGTAAACACTTGCAAGAAACTGTGCCAGCTATAATTCCATCACTCCACTGGCCCTATTAAGCACTTTAATAAAAAAAAAAAAATTAAATTGTCTCCCATTACTGCATAGAGCTTTGTTTTTATAACTTATGCTACTGTCCCAGTGTAGTCACAAAACCTGCAGTATTAGGAAACCCAGCCCTCACTGCCTTGGGATAGGCTAGGCCAAGTTAGGCCAGGCTGGAAGGGAAGTCACAAGGCCACTTGATTGAGTTTGTAGCTTCTTTTGACTTGGAGCTTTTAGGGCTTCTATTTTCAGCATGTTGGTAACTTGACACCTTTTTCTGTATTTAGAATGGTTTTGGGAAATGAAGATGTGCCCCAAAGCTGAAGCTGGAGGCTTGGTTCCTCTGACTAACCATCAGATTTGTTTACTCCCTTTTGATTGCAGAGTCTCTTATTGTGGGTGAGGTTGTCTATGTCAGAAAGGATTTGATTTAAATTTCATTTCCCAGGGTAAATAGCAGTTACTTCAGAGACAATAACTACACAAAGCTGTGTTTTCATCACTCTGCAAGTGTAATTATGCCAGACTGATATGAGAAACAGGCACAAGAATTGGATCATTCAGAATTTAAGGTGATTGTTCATCCCCAAAATGGTGAAAACCACCACTGATATGATAAAAGATGTTCAATATTCATGCTTCCGGAGGAGGGAAAAATATTTCCCAAGGAGCTATTTCTGGGGCAATGGTAATTTTTCCATCAATAATGGTTTGAATAATACTTCTATACAGTTCTTTGTGTTAAAGTTGTTTAAACATCTTGCCTTATATTTTTATAAGAAAATTTGTTAACTTTTAAAATACATCTTACACGCTGAATTTCCTGGGCCTTAAGGAGAATGACAACAGTAATACAATAATTTATTTCTCAGCTCTTGGGTACCAGCCCACACATTCAGTTCTAAATGAAATGTTCTTCCTTTATTTTTTAAATATAAAATGTTCATATTTGAGCAACCAGAAAAACTCCATTATGTAAGACTACACTGAGTAAAGGAGGTCAAAAGAGTCCATATGCCAGAGAACTCTGTGCTTTAAAAACTTCACTGCTCCTACTGTAGTTCTACCTTACGCAACCAAACACCAGTTACATGAAAAATTGTGATAACGTTGCAAAAGCTGCCAGAGCTCTGAGATGAGCTTTTGTACCAGTAACAATGAACAACACTGACAATGAGCAACACTTTTTTTTTTTCTGTTGGGGAAAAAAGAGCAACTCAGCACAGCTAACTTTGGAAAGAACAAGCTGCCACTGTGCTCATCTTGGAGCAATTTAAACGTGCTTATGAGTTTGATGCCTGAAGTGGCCACCTAAAAACAGAGACTAGACAGGAGTAAGGGAATAAGGTAGGTATTTATTTGAAAGGCCTTCAAAGGTACACCCTGGGGAGCCAGAGGCTACTGCCAAGATGGACCCCAAGATGGACGACAGGTCACGAGTTCTTCACACTTTTATAGGTTTGATTCATTTGCATATCAGGGTTAATTCTCCAATTAAAGCTTCAGTTTAATGATGTAATTCCCCTCAGCTTGCCCCCCCTTTAGAGGCTTTTGGTTTTTTTTGGGCCTAGGACTGTCTGAGTGTCCTTGGAGAGCAGGCCTGGAGAGGCTTTGTTATGTCTACCTAGCACGAGAGAGCAGAAGTTAACAGGCTACAAGAAACTTCAGTTACACACTAAGCAGTACAGGATTTGAAAAATATGGAAGTTAAAACCTAAGGCATCAAGTTCACTCTGCTCTGGTCTAGGAGAAACACACAGGAAAGAAGTTTATGAGCCTTGTTTCTTAGGGTCTGCCTGAATTTGTTCCATCTAGAAGGCAGAGGGGAGGTGGGGTCTGAAAGGTCACCAATAGCAGAGTAATGACCTGTAGAGGGATGGTGAAGTTTTGTTATGGAGAAATCTCGGCATATCAGCAAATGATTCACTACTAAATTGATGTAGTCTTACCTTCAGCCTCTGCACGAACTGAGAACAGGGCAGAATGCACCTGGAAATGGTAACTCATCAGCGTGCCTAACATCTGGTATGGTTGCCTGTCACCTGGAAATTTTTCTGTTTAAATCTATGGACTTTGAGTGAAAACTTCCAAGTTACTTCCAAGACTCTCCCTCCAGATTTCGCTCCATCAATGTTGATAGGACAGGTTTTCCCTGCCTTTCTGCTGTCCTGCTGGTCTGACACGCATTTTGTTGGACCCTGAGCCCTGCTACAAACTTGAGGTGATAAGAAAAAAAAACAAACCCAAACAACAAAAGAAGCATTAAAACAACAGAGTTTTGAACTGCTTTTTAGAAGTCTTTGACATTGCTGGGCTGAACTGTGTGACTGAGATATGAATGAGCATCTCCTGACTACTCATCTGCAAGGAGCAGGTATCGTCACTAACAGTGAGATATCACTTTGGTCGTCATGGGCTTCACCCTTTGTACTAGAGGCAGTTTGCTTAGGCAGGCTTGGAAGTGGCAAGTGCAATAAGGACGTACTCTTTCCCCTCCCAAAAGCAAGAAAGAGAGAAAGAAAGGGTTGTGGTTGTGTATCCTTCCCTTTTAATTTAAGCCCATTTTGTGAAATTACCATAATGCCTTGGATATGCTGGGCTGCATGTGCTAATTGTTCTCAATTCTACTGCCTTTAAGCAGTTGTGCCTTGGTCTGTGGCTCATGTGTTGTACCTTTGTTAGCAGTCTTGCTGGATCTGTGTCACAATTCATACCTACATCAGCCTATTCACAATTTTCTCTGTGTTTCTCAGTGCTGCTACTTTCTTCTTTTGTTATATTGATGCAGTAATGATTGCTGCAGTTCCAAGTCCTCTGCACGCTTCTGTCAGTCAGACTACCATTCAAAGTCCTCTGCACGCTTCTGTCAGTCAGACTACCATTCAATTTTTAGGTAGGACAGTAGCAGAGATTAAAATCAAATTATTTTTAAAGCTCACTGATGGAGCCAAGCTGTACCCTGTCTCCTTTTGGAAGCAGAAGCATAAAGATTATACAATGAAATACTCCAGAAACACATAGAAAAAAAATCTTCCTTTGCTTTTGTACTCCTTTTGTGTGATTTCTTCTCTCTTTCCAACAGATTAACAACCAAAGTAGACACCCACAAAATCTCAGCTCCGTGACACGGGAAGCTCCTCATCTACACCGACTGAGACCTCACTGAAGCTATTCATTCTCACTTGTGGCTTTTTAGAGACACATCACTCTCAGAGTCAGAATCCTTGTCTTTGTGAACAGCAACATGTCAGGTAACTCACATTTGATTTTCCCACTGTTACTTTGCTGCAGGCCCTTAGCCCAGCTTCCTCCTCTGCTGGCACTTTCCTGGCAGTTCACAGGTTTGTCTCCATCAGCACAGAGCTGTACGTCACTGTCAGGCCAAGATGGACAGCTCTGAGTAATCATTTCACTGCACTCTTAAATAATTTCAAATCATGTGAAATGATGAAAAATAATTTCAAACCATGACAGACGTTTTTGGTTTTCTGCAAGTAGACTACCTAGCAAATTTTCCTGTAGGAGTGTTTCTAGTCTCAACAGAGGATATCTCCAGCACCCGAGAGCATCGAGAGCACCTGTCTGTTCTCAAGATCTGGATTTGAAAAAAGCTTTCTGGGAAGCAGGTCAGAAACCGCCAAAATAATCTGTGCTTTCCAAAATCATGCAGCAAGCTGTACATGCTAGAGAGCAATCAAGCCATCAGCTGCTGGTAGACGGCCTCCCAAATTCCTTAACCCACAGTGACTGCTATTTTATACAGTGCTCCCAGGCACTGTGCTTGCTTCCTGCTCTCTTCCCCTTGTTTTTGCTTCCCTGGAGGCTGCTGCTGACTCCAAAAGAGCAAATGTCTTGTGTGCAGAAACAATATGCTTGTTTCATGGAAACTGTGTCCATGCTGAAGATAATACTCCACTTAATGATTTTGCCAGATCAAGACCAAAATACTGAACACCTTCGAGATCGTCATTGTCCTTGTATAATCCATATGATTGCTGATTAAATCAAGGGTATGTTGCAATTATAACAAAGGTTAAAAGCTCTGATTTTGCACAAGGAAAGGTGGGAGCTGAACAAATACATAATAAGCAATGAGGAGTCAGGAATTTCCCTTGGGACTAAGTGCTCAGTTCTAAGAATATCCTTGAAAATTCTGACTTTCGGTTCCAGATTATACATCTCCAAGAAGTGTAAGTGCTGCCTTTCAACACCACAGAGCCAGGAGAAATCCTGTTTTCCCTCCTATCCTATTACTCAGCACAGGGTTAGTCATAACTGCCCAAAATAAATGTAACTTTATAACATAAGACCTTCACTATGCCTTGCTATCCATCTCTCTGGATTATTTAATTATTTCCTTTTCTACCTTACTTGTTCTTCTTTCAGTTTACTGATTTTGAGGGAGTGTCTAGGGCTACACGTTCATGTAAATTAAAAAAAAATAAAACACTTCAGGCTTTTCTATTATGTTTTTAATTGAATCAGGAAATGCACAGTTATCAAATCTAAAACAATTATCGGAAGCAAAAAATCCTTACCAAGACAAAAAGCCCCACCCAACTCAAACACTGCATATTATCTCTTGCTAACATCACCATTAATAATCTTTGACCGTATTGGCAGAGGAAAGTAAATAGTAAAAACTCTCATCAAAGGACCAGAAGATGAAAAATAAAATCCTGGAGGTTAAACCTTGACTTTTCAAGAAGGATGTCAAAGGCAAACTGCAGTAGCTGGTCTCTTTGCTCTGCTGTTTGCTCTGCAAGAGAGCACAATGCCTGACTTCAACTCCATTTCAAAACAAAAAAGACGTTATTTCTGTGGAATTTAAAAGACATTTCCTTTACCATAAGAAACATAAGGATGTATTTCTTTTTATATGCAGTTTTGTATGTTCAAAATTACCATGAAAGAGAAATATGTGGTTTTTTACCATTGTTAGTAAGGAAACTTAAAGGTGTTCATTGGACACAGAACTGACATGAGTTTCACAAATGAGAAATTTGCAGGCAGGACATTGACAGATTTTCATATCCCACCTTACAGCAGCAGAGAGAGACAAATTGCTGCATTATCCTGGATATTTCTAATACTTAAAAGCAGAAAGAGCAATAATTTCAAAGCCTGAAGCAACTTAGCCTTTTTCAGCACATGAGATGTTTTCCCTTTCATAAGATTTTCGCCATGGTTTCTGTAATATTGCTAAAGTTTCCCCACTGGGACAGTACCAGCCTGGATTAGCATTTGAGCTGAGGTCTAGATTACATCATTAGGGATGTTTCAGTGAAAAAGATTTCCTGCTACACCAACCCCTTTTTTTTTTCTTTCTTTTTGACTGGCTTGGTTGTAGAAAGTTAACTTGAAAAAAACCCAACCAAACAAAAACCAACAGCTGGAATATATTCTAGAATATGTAAATTTAATTTAGTTTCACTCCAATCCTAGTCAGAGCAGCTCTCAGAGTGAGCATCTGATGGGAACAACAAGAAGCTGTATGTTAATGCATATTCCTGAGTCTACAGAGGGACAGAGAAATCGGAAATGTGTACTCTTTAAAGGTAAAATCCACAGAGAGGAGCATTACCATTTACATTACTGAGGTGCCCTTTAGTTGAGATCCAAATTTATCTTGCTGAATTACCATCTTCAGGCAATCTATTCTCTCTGCAAGTTGGAAAGTGCTGTTTTGTATGCCCAATATAATGTTGTTTAGTTATTAATATTCATGACAATGTAAAAAGGGATGGCACTGTTATTTTTTGACACAATTTTAGTCTTCTTCCTGTCAAAGTTGGAGTCACACTGGAAAAATTGAGGTGGCACTTGGGTGTGGTTTGTTTTACTCAGTATCCAAATGCCAAACAATAAACTTTGTGTGGTATCAACTTTAGGCAGCTCAACTCAGCACAACTGGCTTTTGCAAAAGGTTTTTGAAGCTTCATATCAACACATTTTCCTTCCAGATAAACATAACATTAATAATAACTAGCAACTATCAGTGATACAGCATAGTGCTCTAAACGTGGATCAATACTTCAGTGCTGCAGCAACTTTGGATTTGCCTCTGAGGTGACATTGTGACAGTGTGGAACTAGAGCTCTTCCCAGAGTTCCTGTGCTGTCAAGTGGCCACCCATCCACTCCATCCATTCATCTTTTGCTACAGCATTGCCCAAGTGTGCCCACAAATGATTTGTCTGAGTGAATGGTGCCTGCTCTTGAAAAATCAGATAAAATGAGGTTATCCAGTGCGGTCTTCCCAGTTGCAAAATAAAGTCATTAATTTAGTCACCACATTAGATGATGTTTTGCACTCTCTGAAATCAAGTTTCTTACCATTTTCTGTCTCAAATGTGTTTAATTTAGTATTCTGAATGCTCTACCAAGTTGACAATGCCAATGCATCATTCATGCTCCATGAGCTTCACTAGGGACTGCTTTATTTCCCCAGCTTGGCAAAGTCTAGTTGTTTCACTAAGTGCCTTTCTAGTTGCTTCATTAAGTGACTTTCAGATCTCAGCATGGACCTAATTCTCCACCCTGCAAACTGGCCTGAGGTCAAGAATCTGATCACTCTTCTTTCATGTTTAAGCATTTTGTCTCTAAAGTTCTATCACAAAGAGGTTTCCTCATTCTGTTATTAAAAGCAGCAAGGTGACCTGGAGGTTGGCTCCCACCAGCTGCAGGGAAATTACCAGGTCCAAAGTCATAGACATAAGTGATGGCTGCAAGAACTGAAGCTCCTGTATCCAACTCCACAGTGTTGGATGAAACCCCACAAACCTCTGCTTGGCATCTCTGAGTTGATATCATATGGAGTTTTGTTATTTGGCATTTGGATACTGAGTAAAACAAGCAAAAAAAAATCTCGTTATCCTTCCCCACCCTGAAAATAATAACCTTGCTCAGGAGGAAGCTTGCTTGTGCTTGAGACACAGGAGACAAAATCTTGCAATCTCATTCATTCTTTTATCTCTCCATGACTTGAATACACTAAAATGTCAAGTGATTAGAATGAAGAAGAGCATGAAGGAAAGATTGTTTAAGGTGACTGAAAAATTATCAACCCCCAACAACTTCTCTTAAATTCTGTCTTAGAAATGGCATCTCATCCTCTCCACAGCCACTGTTCTTCTCCAGAGCTTGCTGGGAAAAATCATGTAGTAGCAAAAAGGTAACTAAAGCCTTGCAACAGAAGACTGAAACAAAGAAAGACACGTAATTACTCAGATAATTTAGCCATCCAAATACTTAAGACTAAAACACCAACAGGAAAATTCTATAAACCCCTGAGAAAATACAATTAGTGAGATAGAAGATGACAATTTAGCAAGATCAAGGATTTGAGTGGTCTGTGGAGCAATCGATGAAGGCCAGAACTTACCTGTTCCATTGGCTCCTGCCTTACCGGCAGACTTGTGAGGGTGAAGAAGGGATGTTGCATCACTCTTAGGCTGCTCAATGATTATCATTCACCTCAAAAAAATATTCAGGGGGTTGTACAGTGGTGGCATATAGGTGCCAGAGACTATGAAAACCTGAACTGCTCCCATCATCTTGTCATGTGGCATTGGGCACAATCAGTTGGTGCCTTGGGTGATGCCTTCCAAATTTGTCCTTCAGTAGTGAAGGGCTTGAACAGCAAAGCTCTTTAGCATTCCTTCTCTTGGTTTGGCTCAAAAAGTCCTTTTCTCTCTCATTCACACACTGCTTTCCGTTGCCTGTGGACAGGCTAGACTGGGAATCACACTTTCCATGCCAGAGGAACTGCTGGTATTTCATCGTTTTTTTGAAACAACGTCTTGGGAAGCTGACATATTTTGTTTTAACATTTTGACTGAAATGAACAATGTTGATGTTCCCAAATTAGAATGTTTGTCTTGCTGAACTCAGTTGGAGTTTTATTTGAAGTCAATTCAAAATGAACATACCTCTGCCAGTGGTGCGGCAGGCTCCTGGCTTGCCACTTCCTTTGGGATGAAGCTACAGTGACCTAGGGGAAGTTCAGGGTGGGATAAAGGAGCTTGGCCTGTAATGGAGCATGAGAAGTAAATCATGTGAATTTTGACATAATAGGATTTGAAGGGTTCAAGTAGAACTTACTTCTGAATAGATGATTATGTCCTGCAGTCATTCCATCTGGGAGAACGGATGTACTGGCATGACAGGGGCACAGGAATGGGACATTCCTACCCAGAGAGGAGCAGTGCTGAACCTCTAACACTGAAACTTGTTGCAGCAGGTCAGCATGAGTTTTATTTCAAAAATAATCCATAGCAAACTCTAAGGAAGAGAGGACAAGTTCATGGTGTGCAAGAAAAAAAGAAAAGCCCTGATCCTGAACCTGCTTTTCAGTGTCTGTTATTAGGTCTGAGGGCAAAAAATCAGCTTGCAGACAACAGGAGAGCAGCTGACTAGATGTCTGCTTCTCCCAGCTCCCGAACAAATTGACTCAGCATACTCAGGCACTGGGGAGGGTACTGAAATATTAACTCCCTTTTTCTCTCTCTCCTTCCCCTTATGATAATTCCTTCTCACTTGATGTAATTTTCTCTTTTTCCAGAGAAAATTATTCTTTATTGAGACTAAAGGAGGGGAAAAGTGGAATAAACTGTTAATGTGAGTAGAGGGGCTGGGGGATGTAACAACTCATTTTCTTGAATACTGATGCTATGGTGGGTTCTGTATTTTCTGTGACAGGGCTACTCAGCATGCATGACTTTGGTTAATAACTTGTCCAAATCAGTGTCAAAGACACAGTATCCTATGAAACACTCTATTTTTCTCCCATTCCAAATGGAAAAACAGTGCTGAGATTTCTTGTAGATATTTTCATGCCACTTGCATGACATTTTGAAAGCATAATTTTTGAAATTTTGAAAACCAGGTAGCCAGGGATTTCACGCTGTGAAATTTCTTCCTTGACCACAGCCCCTACGCCATCTAAGGTATTTAGCACCCAGTCCAAAAGTTTACCTATGATGATACATCACAAGTTTTGCTCATGGAGTGGTTCAGAGCATTGACCCAGAGAGAAACCACTCCTATTAGATGCTTCATAACAGAAACCAAAAGTAATTTAAATCTATTTCTGCTTGAAGTAGAGCATACCTCAGAAAAAGATTTCCAATTCTGTCACCAAACTGTGCATGGATGATTGTTAAAAACACTGGATTCCAGCACCTTCCTGTGCAGATTGTAACTACTTTGTCAGTAAGCCTGAAGTATGTCAAGTGCATTATCACAGATGGGAAATAAGGGATAACTGATGGCACAATTTGCTCCAAAAAAAAAAAAAATCCCACCCCACCCGCCCAAGAAAAAACCCCAAACCAACCAAAAAACCCTCCAAGAGCAACAACAAACACCAGAAAACCAACCCAACCAGAAAACATCTTCAAATTTTCTAAACATCTTTTGCTGAGAAGCACACTGGTCATTGCTCTCCCTATGCTCAGCACAGAGCTCAAAGCATTCACCTCATTGACCACCAGAAATGGTTTGTCCTTTACCTACAAGATGAAGTGGACATCAAGCTAAAAAAAGGGCAGTTCCCGAAATCAAGAATCACCCAGAGAAGTTCAAGCCTGTGGGAAGCCCACCTTGCCATGGCATGGACACAGGTCCTCTGAGAACTTGGAAAAGAAGCGATGAGAGGAGAACGAGAAGGTGAGAGAGAAGGCAAAATTCTGCAAGACAACTAGTCAGGGTAAATCAACTAATTCTGAGCAAAATAAAGCACCTGACTTCTACAGAGTATGTCAATTCATTGTATTACTGTCAGAGCAGAAAGCATTCGTATTTTAGCATGCACTGTTCATAAGAAAATTGTGCCATCTTGTGGGAAAATGTGGAAAATAGCAAACCATACCTTCACATACATTATGCAAAATAAAGGGCGGGTGCCTCCATGATCAGATATTTGAGGGAATATTCAAATATCACCATGCAAAGGTCACCACGCAAAGGGAATCCCCCAGCCTGAGCACTGAAGGACATAAACCTTCAAAAGACAAGTTCAACCTCCTGATCTAAAGACTTATGTGGGTTTTGTAGTTCTAAGACTAAGACAAATTCAACCAGGTAATTTATTACTGAAAAGTGCCAGTCTGGGAGATTTTTCCCAGCCAGCTGTGAATTTCCACGGCAGGCTAATTCTTACCCAAAATAAATCAGCATAGCCCAGCTAACTCATACCATCCTAATATGGAACCTTTTTAAGAAAAGAATATGCAGGGTGATCAGGAGAGACAACAATGAAAATTAAGGGAAAAGAAGAATATCAGAACTGGCAGAAGAAAAGTTGTATCATCACTGCATCGTTGTCTGTGATTCTTGGCGAAGAACAAGCCCACAAGACTTCATATCCCAGAGAATCCTGTTATATTAGCAGTAAAAAATGAAACCTAGATAATAGCAACAAATGTCTTGGTCGGAGTTCAAATGCTCTACGGCTAATCCTTGGATTATTTATACAGTTTGGAACAGTGATGCTTTTCAAATAGACATTTGGACATAAATATTACTGGGCTGCTGTTGCTCAGGAATCCTGCTGTGACAGGCATCTTGGGAGAAAAAAGAGGAGAGAAAAGGGACTTGAATCTGTGGGGCCAGGGCACAGCAGCAAAGAAAGGTGGGGGAAGCTCCCCACTGTCTTAGAAATGAACAGGTAGTACAAACCTGTGGCAGAAGAGGGCTGTGCTGTATCCTTTCCCTCTCCAGTGCTTGGAGTGCTTTCCCACTGTTCGAGCCTGCCCCTGGCCCTGGTGTTGTGGAGAGAGCTCAAAGCCTCCTCTTAGCCCCTCTACTCACAGCTGCTTCAATAATTGTAGGACACTGCTTCTAGAGGATGAGGTTAATGAGCTCTGTACAGCCCAATCTGCTCAAGCTTCACAGCTGGGCTTACCCTTTGACAGGAAAAAGTGCCAGATGTGTCTTATTAGCTGCACTGCTTTCCCACAGCCATTTCAATAAGGGAAGGGAAGGGAAGAAAAAAATAGGGAAGAAAATTCTTGAATGCAAAAGAAGAAAACAAACAAGAACACAGGTCAGGACAAGATGTATTGCCATAAAACCATATTTGGGACACACATGCTTTAAATCTAAAAGCAACTGAGAGATGCTAGACAGTGGAAGGAAAAAGGATATTAAAAAATAAAAAAAAGACTGTCGGAAGTCTTAATAAGCAACAAAAAAGGGAGTCCAAAAACTTATGATTTTTGCTGCTTGGAAAGCTTCCCTTTTTATTGACTGTCCCTTGAGATATAAGTGTTCAATGGCAGGGAGAAAATTTTTAGCCTGATTTGTTATTTTTACAGTAAGAATAAGGACAGTACAAAATAAGGTCAAGCATCAAAACAAACAGAAAGTTCATGTGATATGTCCAGACTGTTGACAGAAGCTATTTTGAGTGAGTGTAGGTCCATGGAGTAGGGCAAGACTCAATGCGCTGAACTTTAAGCTAAGATGCTGAAGTTTAAGCTTTAACCTAAGATGGAGATTGAGTGCATTCTGTTCCCTGGAAGTCAATATAGAGAGAGGGGCTCCAGAGAAAGAAGTTAAGGATCTCTCTTCAATGTTTGAATTTTGGCAGATTGAACCAGGACTCTGCTGTGGCCGTATTCATGTTGGGGAGGTTTGGTTCAGGATACCAGACTTGTATGTGCTGGATTTGGCTGGGATAAGAGTGTTCTTCACAGTAGCTGGTTTGGGGCTGTGTTTTGGATTTGTGCTGGAAACAGTGTCGATAACTCAGGGATGTTTTGGTTATTGCCGAGCAGAATTTGCACAGAATCAAGACCCTTCTGCCTCTCTCATCACCCCACCAGTGAGTGGGCTGGGGGAGCACAGGGAGTTGGGAGGGAACAGAGCTGGGACAGCTGGTCCCAACGGGCCAAAGGGACACCCCAGACCAAATGGTGTCATGAAGTGAGCCTGGACAGAGCACTGAGTAACCACAATAATATTGTGCCCAGGCTGGCTCAGGCAGAGATAGCTCTGATGGTTTTGGGTTTTTTTGCAGAGCATCTCCTTTGCCTGGGGTTTCTAGGAAGCACAGAGAATGACAAACATCAATCACACCATCCTCTCAATTTGACCAAAGCTGTTGTCCAACACCCTGCCTTGTGGCACACAGGATTACCCACTGGCATGCAGAAAAAGCAGAGCCAGCCTTGGCAACGAGGCTCTTGGCACCTGCAGCCTTCATACTCAGGGAAACCACAAAGGCTGCTGGTTTTGCTGGTGCAGGAGAATGTCAGCCTGTACCAGCACCAAGTCCTTCGCAGCAAAGTGCAGCAGGGATTTGTTAAAGCAGACAGAAGGAAAAATGAGCCACAAAGGTGGGATCTGATCCTGACACCAAGAAGAAAGAAAGAGAGAGAGAATTAGCAAGGAGCCAGCTCCAGCATCACGCTGCAGAAGGCTTTTTTGCATGTGAAGATGGATTATGTAAAGCTATCCCGAACACATCATGCATTGGTGAGCTTCACTTAGGAAGGCTCAGGCTTTTAGCTTTATTAATTGGGGCTTCCTCTGATGACAGCATCAACTCTGCTGAAGGAAATAGGAATGTATTTGAATAAAGACCTAATCAGGCCAGCAGCAACTACATATTCCCACTGCTGAATGGCCTCTTTGTCAATTCAGCACAGATGTTTGATTGTATCCTGGTTTCTTGGCTTCCTTTTTATGTACAGCCTAACTAGTGTGATTTTAAAAAATTGCAATAACATTCTTCCATATTTGCTTTAAATTCCTCCCTGTTGGTTTTGACTTTTCTAAAAATATAACTACATGTGAATTTTGACTAAGGAACATTTTTAATTCCTATAGTCTCTGACTAAAACAGGATATTGGGGTCATTCACTGTGCTTTGGGAGCCCATGACAAGTGCTGGGGAACAGACTGAAAAGTCTTTGGAGGAAAAAGAATATTTACAGGTTGAGAACCCACAGTTCATCCCTTAGCATAAGCTGTCATGGGACACTAGTTGATGTTCACTGACTACATCATGTACCTCTCGTTCTTTGTTTCTCCTGGCAATAGACATTCTACTGGCCCCTTTCCCAGTCCAAGCTATTCAACTTGAGACAGCGCCAAACCATCAAATTTGATCCAATTTTAAACTCCCAAAGCTTGGGATAGGGTTTTACTCTCATATCTTGTTATAAGGTTGCTTCTCATAACAAAATCACTCCTTTCAAATATTCAGAATATCAAAATTGTTGCTATCAAATCCACATATTACATTATTTCAATTATTTTCCGTTAGTTTTTCAGTCTAGCCCATGAAGAATTGACATATAAGTCCACTGATACTTACCTCTTCTGACTTTCAGCTGGATTTATTGCTTCATTTCCTTCAGAGTCTTGGAAACTTCCAGCCATATGATTAACAGGCTCACTTCTAAGGCAGACCATCTCTTCTCCCTGCCCCATCTCTCTAGGAAAACTACCCTCTACTCTTTCTAGTGACAAGTTCTGCTTGAATATCAGGTTGTTTAAAAACCAAACAAAAGAAAACAAACGAAAAAAACCCCAACTGCAGCTATTTTACATGGGATAGACTGTTCTCCCCCTTGGACAGCCATGCACTGAGGTGGAAGAGTGAGGATATAGCCTCATAGCCCATGGTGACAGTGTGAGGGAGCCAATGAAGGTCCCAGAAAGGTGGGTAAAGGTGTGTTACTATCCACCTTAGGCCAGTAACCACCAGCAGATGAAGGAAGAAGTTATCATATGGTTTAAAACCAGTCCATTGAGATTTTAAATCCAAACTCCAAAACCCTGGCTGGCAATTTTTCATAATTTTTACTATCTTCCAAAAGAGGAAAAGTACGTGACCTTATTGCAGCTCCTAGAAGTTTTCACCAGCCCCAGCACATTGTGTAAGAGAGCTTCTCCCTGTTCTGCACTGGTGATGGCATCTGTTTTCTGAAGCTGGATCTAGTTGGTGCTAGGTTGTGTTATGGATGAATTGCACAGGCACTTTTCAGTCTGTGTCCTTTAAACCACATCATTTTTCAGAAGTTGACCACAGTATTTTCTTTGGCTGAAGTTTCCCAGACTGTCTTGAGAATTTAGTCTTGCCAGATATTGTTATCCTGATCAGCGAAACTTTTCACTGCACTTATTTCCCTCTGCAAAGCAAGAAAGCTCAGGCTGGTGTATTTCCCAAGACTGGATGTTATGTAGGATTTGTGCTGAAAAATCTCTGCTGGATTTATCTGTCATATGAACACTTCCATGATTCCACATACCCACACTTAAACCTTTGTGCTATTTAGGGCCGTTCTGTGCTGCTACCCAGACATCTTGCAGACACCATAGATTACAGTATTTCCTTTATGTTCTCCTATCAAGAGATACCCTCCATACCGATTTTCTTGTTTGTTGATTAGACTTTTTAAAATCTGGATCCATGTTTCTTCCACATGCTGATTCTTTGAGCCAAATCCATCTACAGACAAGTAGAGGAAAGAAAAAAGAGTGCACAGCAGTGCTGCAGTTGTTCCCCTACAAGGCCCTAGGATGATTAAAGCTGATGGTACAGCACTCTCCCTCTTTGTCTCAGCACTCAGTGAAAGTTGAAGCTCTCAAGTTTCACTTTTCTCTTTCCATGGCCTTCATTCCCATCACAAGCCATGATAAAAAATTATTTTGTTTATACAGAGATGACATTATATCTTCTCACCCTAAAGCTGGTCTCCTGAACTTATGTTCCTTACTGTTTCCACACATGCAATCCCTCAATTCCGATGCCATACCAATGCACTGGGTGTTCAGTCCACGGGATCAAAGACTGAGACAGTCACGAGTTGTGTGATAAAAGAGAAGGAGTATCAAAACTGTTTACACTACTTCAGGCTGAACTTCTTGAGTTATTTAGACATGTAAACATGCAGAGGAAGACCAAAAATAGTTTTTGAAAGGCCTTCTCTTGGTTGGGAACAAAACCACAAGATTTTAAAGGTCCAAGACTGCAAAAGGACGTAGATGTGTAAAACGAAATTTAGGTAAGTACCAAATTTGTGGCCTGATAATCTGCTGCTGGTTTGAAGAAGCTCCAGCAGAGTTTCCCACCACAAAGTCATTAAGGTACATCCTGCACAGTAGGTTTATTCAGTTCTTTCTGATGCAGGTGTGATTTTGGTTGGACTCACTGAATTATCCCAGGACTAGAGAAAGGTGGCAAACATTATTCCCCCATTGATTTAAAGGGGGAAAAGTGAATCAGCTGGGGAAAAAAAATTATTTTCTGACTGAAACCTTTGGGTTACTTTATAAAGGAATAACTATCTCATCAAATTTGCCTTAGGATCTGTGTGAAAATATAAGCCTTCAGTTAGAAAAGACAAGTCTCCAGTTCCTAACTCCAGGATTGATTCTTTTTAACAGATTTAAAATCATGATTCCCATCCTTTAGTATCTGGCTGAGAACAAGGTTTGTTCTGCTTGTCTGAGAGGAAGGGCACATGCCATCAGTGGCCTGTGTCACTGCACTGCTGTTGTGCCTGGGACAGGGTGGGGCTTTTCACCCAGCCCCACGATAATTGTTCAGCTCACGTGCAATAAACCTGACTCTTCCCAGAAGGGTTGCTCTTTGACATGCATTCAGTCCTCACTTTGAGGGTTTATTTATGACACATTAGTAAGCGTATTTTTATTGGGTTTACAATTAATTATTTATTGGTTTTCTATTTAGTTCCTGAAGGGATGAAGTTTTTTATTTTATCATGGCTTAGTGTCACTGAGCAACTGCTATTGTTGAAAACCTTTTTAAAAGTATTTTCATATCTTTCTGCCTTTATTTATAACAATACTAACTGGAGCAGTTAATAAGCCAATACCTACTTACTGCTAAGGGCTGCTTTTTACTGTTTCTTTTTGAACTGCAGCCAGGTTAGTAAGCCACATTTAATATCCATTCTCTAGTGTCCTGATGTCAGCAGGTAGGGAGAGTGAGAAACACCTGCCTCAGAGAACTCAGACGTTTCACAGTATTTGCAGACTAACACAGACTTGGCAATGAGCACTTGTAGCAGTAAGAGGAAGCTGGGGTGGTTTTGGGTGAGAAAGGAGCAAGGGCTTGTTATCAGTGAGTATTCACAAGGCAAGCTGCTGAGAAATGTGTGTGGGTTGGGGATTTTTTGGTTCTTTGTTTTTAAGAGGAAGCAGATGTAAAGTTCAAATATTAATTTCCAGCCTAATCCGTGCCTGGCAGAGAGGTTTCAGGCTTCTTGCCTGGTTTATTGCCCTGCTCTATGAAACATTACTGTGGCTGCTGTTCCTGGGAGAAAGGGTGAGAGTCACCCTACGTGCTTCCCTGGCAGGGTGGAGCTGCTGTCCTGCAACGGTGCAGTACCTGGCACCAAGTGTGATACCTTCAGAACACGGAACTCTTGGGACAGCAATTCATGGAGGTGGCACATTAAATCCTGTAAACACTGCTTCTTGAGGAGCAGAGTGAGCTCAGGTCTCCTCTGCTGTTGCAGTTTAGACCAGCACTTTTATGCTGCAAGTGGGAGGGATGCTTTTGTGATCATGTGAGGTCCCAACGGTAGGAAGGGAAAATGTGGCAGAGAGTAATCCTCTGCTGAGGAGCTTGCAATTTAAATACAAGCCCATTGTTTCAGGATTTAAAGAGATTAGTGCCATGTAACCTGGACACTGGGCAGGCTAACTCTGGCCTGCCTGGTCACCCTTCCCAGCCATCACCTCACTTAAACGACCTTGTGTGGAGGGGAGGCACCACAGTAGTTTTTTGCTCTCTGACAGGTCTGTGCATTGCAGTCCTTGTACTATTAGCTAAAGTTATCTCTGCAGCTCCAGCATAGGCTGAAAAATTCACTTCTCTTCCCTCCAACAGCACTGAGATTTTCAGTAGGCAAATGGCTCTCCAGACTCTGTTCTTAGCTGATACTCCAGGCCTTGCAATTTGCTGTTTTTTGGAGAGCACAGCTCCTTCAGGCTGCCTCTGGGTCACAACAGGTCACTGCATAAACTGGGTCCTCCTCACCCTCAACAAGATTCTCCAGCTTCAGGGCTTTTTTTGAGGACTGATCTCAGTACTGGCAGAGCAGATGTCTAGCTGGAGTTTGGTACCTGAAAATAGACTATCATCCTGCAGTTATCCACACACACTGACGCAGCCAAGTTGCTTCCAGGGAACTTTTCCATAGCACCACATTTTTCCAGCTTAGTCTTTTCTCATCCCCCATTAAGGCATATTCCCACTTCTCTCTTTCAGTCTTTTATAACTTTATCAACCAAAACTGACACACAGTATTAAAAATCGTCACACTCAGGTTATTCCATGTTTAGCAAGGTAAAAGTAGATATATTTCCTTTTATGAATAAAACACATCACTCTCTTGACTACCACTATTTTCCTGTTTAGAGGGTGGCTATGCTTAAGTAAGAGTTTCTGTCAATCATGGTATCCTAGAAACTATTCTTATATAAAACATCAAGTATCATTCCCATATGAAGCTTAGAAGTATTCTTTTCTGCATGTGAAAATAAGAATATTTTTCTGTTCCAGCATTTTTTATCCAGACACTGGGCTTTTAGGGTTTGTTTACTCTGTAACAGGTGGAGGCAGTGCCCTTTAGTTACCTTCCCATGAAATCACTTTTATCGAGTTCGGGTGATCACTCAGGAAAATGCAGCAAGCAAAATAACAGTGCTTCAATTAAAAGAGTGGCTAGGTTCACTGCTTTATGAGGTTTTGTAACTTAATTACCAGCATGTATATCAGCAGTGCTTCAATGTTCTAGGTGAACCTGCTTCAACAAGAGGGTTGGACTAGATGATCTCCAGATGCCTCTTCAACCCCAACCATTAATGATTCTGTGATACAGCAATACAGCAATTTATGTAACAATTAATTCAGTGAATTACTTCTATAAGTATAAAATAAATTACTAAGTACTTCAGTTCTTCCTTGCACAGAATAGAGATGTTATATTTGGTTTCATGTAAAAGGTTCACGTTGGACTTCCCATTACAAAAGTCCAAGGGTAATTGGAGAGTAGCACTGCGTTTGGATAATTGAAATCCAGGACCTGTAAAGAACACATTTATTTCCAGCTTTATACCACCTTCATTTTCAGTGCTGTTTGAAGAGGACAAGTACAACAATAAACATTTTGATAGCCACTTCAAGATCACAAGAGATGCCCAATATTATTATTCCAATGTGTCTTACAGATGCTTAACAGCACATAGCAAATATTAATATCTTCTTTCATTTCATTGCTTCACTCACTGAAGCAAGAGCTTTATGAGAATTTGGTATTGTTGTCACTGACCTTTCCTCCCAAAAACATTTACTGCCAGATTCACCATCACTATTTCTTTCAATGGCATCTATGTTTAAGGAAAAACAAATCTTTTATTTATTCTCTTTATAGCTTAATCTTTTTTTTCCCTGTTATTATTTTGACTTAATAAAAGGCTTTTTAAAATGATCAGTAAACCATGCCTGTGAAATGTACCATCTGGGAGCAGAAACAGACCCAGAATGCAAATGAGTCTTGAAAGAGAAGTATTTTCCAAGGAAAGAGGCCCAAAAAAAAAGGAGACTTTTTTATTTTTATTTATTTCATTCTACCACATCAAATATGGTTTCCACTAAATGACAGGGAGGAAGGAGAACTAGAGAAGACCCTACACTAGTGAAAGACAAATAGCTTTTTATACTGTGTAATTTACGCTTGGGGTTACAATGCAGGAAATACTTAAGCCTGCTGTGATTTAAGGTTCATATGAAAACAAGCAAGTCCTCTGATTTAAAAGTAAATAAATCACTTCAGTCTCAGGTTATCAACTGTGGCAGTGATGGGACCATTCTCTCTTTGTTTCTACATTTATGATGTTTCTTTTACATCGCTATAAAGAGATGTTCAACTATTGACACGAGAGTATGTGGCAGGCAGCAAAAATAATCTTGGAACACAGGCAGATTATAGGGAAAAAATGGCCTCACATGAAACTGGCTATTACATCCCAAATTTCCATCCAATTCTTCAGCATCTGAGACACCCCTTAAGAGGGCCCACACTTAATGCATTACCATAACCTAGATCTATTACAGTCTGAGAGCTCTGAAAATGCTTTTCACCCCTGTGTTCAGCAGTTACTGATGTTGCTGAAAAGCAGCCACCGCTGACATGCAGCACCAAGGCCATTTTGTGCTGTAAACAGCATATCTGTTGAGTGGTTGGAAAGGATAGTGAGGACTTGCTGTCATGGAATAGCTCCACACAGTGCAGTTAGCCCAGGAATGATTGTAATTAAAAGCACTGATTTAACCTGTTGAAAATAATTAAAGTTCTTGTTGGTCTTATGAATGCTGTCATGCACTGTCATGAGAAGAGTGCCTTTAAACAGCTCATGACATTTCCAGTGTTAGCACTATTTCCAGAATCCATGCTTCCCATATTTCAGAAGGATCCTTCTCAGAAACATAGATGTGAATCATTATCTCTTCGAGGTATACAATGATACAAGGGCATTTCCCATGCAGGGAGTATTTATCTAGGAAATGTATATGTGCTTCCTTGTGCTCATGGAATTCCGCTGGAATACAACAGTGTATTTGCACAATCAAAAGCTTTAGCAACTACATCAACAACTAAAAGGTAAAAAAAAAATGGATGTGTAACCTGACAGTTTGGACACTCTAAGTTGGGTCTCTTCACACCATTCTATAAGGTCACAGAATCATGGAAAAATTCAGTCCAGAAGGGACTCTGGGAGATCATCTGGTCTGTCCTCTTCCTGAAAACAGGGATACTTTCAAAGTTAAGTCCAAGGAAAGCAGGAAGCATTAAACATCTCAGATATAACTACTGGAGCTGGAACCAAGAAACATCTGCTGTTGTAGGTCTCATAAAAAGGAAAACCAAAAAGCATCTTGGAAGGAAAGTGAAGTTGTCTGGTGGTTTGAAAGGAGCCACTGAGCCACTGGGTGTGCCATTTGATTCAAACCAGGGTTCTCCTCCAGGCTGCCAGTCAAGCTGTTCCATGTGGGAATGAGCCTCTGGGTCCTGACACAAACTCCCTTACTGTTAAACCAAAGAACGTAACAACTCCCTAGATGTCAAAATTTCTCTTTGCCCTTTCTTTGGCCCATAAATGATGTCTCCTATACTGGGAACTGTGTCAGACTGCCAGTACTCACCCAGAAGAATGAACTAACCGTGGGAAGAGTTATATGAGACTGGGCCTTCAGCCCAGCATGACAAAAGATCTTCTCATCAATACAATATCTCTTTTTCCTAGCTCAAAAGTGAACCATGCACAGGTGGGTTTACTGCTTCTTACAAAGGTTTTTGGAGCCTTGAAGGCAGTAATAACACAGCTTCACCATGATATAGATATGAAGCATCTTGAGGCATAAAAAACTAAATTACCCATCTTAGTTTGCCAGGAATACATGATCAATTATTTGACTGCCTCAGTGGTGTTAGTAATTTCAAAGCAGTAAGTAAAAAGAAAATGCAGGCTCTTTGTGTGTACGCTGCCCAATTATAAAATGAGTTAATGAACCTGAGAGATTAAACAGAAGACATTTACAAATGAAGGTAGAAAGCTGAAAAGCACCAAGGGCAATTCTTGCTGCCATTTGTCTGCTGAACCATTTTAAGCTTAACTTGCCTGTATTTGAGTCAGCAATCAAAGCAAACATTAAAACACCTGAGAGTTAAATTATCTAATAAATCCACATAAATCCAGCCCTTTGCTTGCCTACAGGAGCTTGTCTTTAAGACAAATCCATAACAGTTTCTTCCTGGAACAGTCCTAAGAGTCTTCATTTAAGACATCTTTTTACTAGAAACCCTTGGCAACCTTGGGTTAAAGATAATGGGCAAAAAAGTGAGAATGCCCTTTTTCTTAAATGCTCTTTTTAAAAAAAGGATGCAATTTTTTAATCATTTTATTCTTTCCTGTGTGGCTTCAGATTAAAACACTGATGTCTTGATAATGAGACACTGTTTTATGAAATACATTAATCTCAGCTGCACCTTCTGAAAGTGCAGTCACTGTGGTTAAAGCCTGGTGTGCTTTGCACAGACATAAAACCAAAGCTGGTGTGAGCTGTTATACAAACGCAGTGGCAGAGCCAAAGGCACAGAGTACGAATTCCTGTGAACTCAGCAGGTTTTGGGGTGCTGAGAACATTCTTTCATTGTACTACTGTGAAGGGTACCTTACCTGTGCCCGTTTGCTCACATGACTGTGCTCCGAGTCTTGGTGATCTCTTTACCTTTTCATTTCAAACACCCATAGGGCTATGTAAGTTCCATTTAAGCTGTGATTTCCATAATTTTCAGAAAGGCTGAAAGCCTTTGCATGGTGACACATGTTTGGCATGTATGAGTTTAGGTATGGCCAGAGATTTTGAGGTAGATGATATGTTCCTGATATCTTCAGAATCATAGAATCACAGAACAGTTTGATTTGGAAGGGACCTTGAATATCATCCAATTCCTGCCATGGGAATGGACACCTGCCACTAGACCAGGTTTCTCAGAGCCCCATCCATCCTGGCCTTCAGCCCTTCCAGGGATGGGGCGTCCACAGCTTCTCTGGGCAACCCGTTCCATTGTCTCTCACCGCTCTCACAATGAAGAAATGCTTTAATGCTGTTTCGTTTTGTCAAGAACTTCAGGTTACCTGGAGGATGTGTAGAGCAGCTGTAACAATGAGGACAATGAATTTTGGAACAAATGTAGAAAAGGCTTGTCAAATTCACCATAAATTTGCTTCATTTACCAAGATGGGACAGCCTCCCAAAGGTGTAAGTCAGCCACATTAGGTGCTCATTGGAGCAAACCTGGAATTGATTGAATCCAAATCTCTGACTGATGCTTTGCCGTAGATCAGCTTGAACGACTTACACAGCTCCTTTTGATGTTTGACAGGATGGTTAAATTCCAAGCACGAAGATGGCCCCACCCAAAAACCCCACCTCCTGCCACTCAGTAGATTGTCAGGATGTGTGGAGAGTTCCTGGGAGCAGTGGGGAGCGCAGCAGGGATGTGTGGCTGTGTCGGCAGTGCTCACACACTGATATTTTGTACACCTGATACCTGGTTTCATGGCAGTGTGCAGGGCATCCTGAAATATGGAATGTTCCAGCAATAAGTGTGTGTGATCCAGCTGCAAGGCACCATGAGCCAGTTGGAAATGCAACATTATTCAATTAAGAATGGAAGCACTTTAGTA